>OZ024918.1:32274459-32691429 GCA_964017125.1 Flabesymbios commensalis | reverse complement strand
CGCGACAGAAGGAAGCCTCAAGCCGGGACTATGCTCTACTCTTATTTCGGGTGATTAAAGGGTTATTTATAGTGAACAGTACCATAGGCAGCACTGTATACTACATTCCTTTGAACAGTTTGGAGCACTGTATACATGGTATAGGCCTATGCACAACCACGATGACAAATATCCGGCTCGACTGGGATTCGAGCCTGGTACCCTCAGGCTACAAGCCAACGATGTTGGTGGTGGTGGTGACATGATGCCATTGATGGTTGGTGATAATGCCATTGATGGTGATGTTGTTGGTGATGATGATGATGGTGATCGATGCGTCCTTAACTAGGGCACGTGCAGATGTCTGACAGTTTGGGTTCACGTACTTTTATTTCTGTCAAATCTCCCTTAAATCCGCCCCTGTCTGGATACTGTGTCAGATTATCTGCAATAGGCTTTTAATGAGAATAGCAATTCAGCCACGGTATAGGGCTTTGACCTCTGCCCACAAGGGAAGGCTATATAAATAGGCCTACCTGACATTCTTTCTACGTCTAGCTTCTTAGAAATTTTCTGCCACACATTTCTTGTCCAGATTTTGTCTTTGTGTATTTTCGTTTGGTTGTACAAACCAGGGTTCGACCGAGCAAGCTCTATGAGCTCTTCCATCTTTAATGGTGTTAAAGATGGGGTTTTGTTTGCCATAGTTGCAGATTACCAGGTGAAAATATGTTCAAGCTAGGTTTATCCTCACAAATTTTGCAAAACACGCTACGATATACGGGATATCCCATCTATGTGACGTCATTTTCAGGAATTCCCCATGCGGATTTGCCATGCGGTGCGGACCCTGCGGTGCGGACAAAATTCAACATTGTTGGCTTTTCTACCCGCTCGGCAAATCACCCGCGCGGGATCCGCGTGAATGGAAATGATACAATTAAGGCTAGATAATATGGCACCCGCGCGGGTTAAACCTTGCCCATTAGAAACAGGCCCTAAACCAACATTTGTTCAACGTTTCGTACTTGCTGCTTTGGGGCTGAAGGGTGGTGGGGACAACGTCACGGATGGTGACCCGATATTTTGAACCAGCAATGATTCAATGCATACTGTGACGCCCAGGGTGTTGACAGTGTGCCACAATCTACTTTTCACCCCCGACTATTTCAGGTTCACAGATATAGATTGTCTAGTCTTGATTTTATATTGTGTTTGTATGTTTCTCTTTTCTTAATCATATTAGATTAAATTGCAGTTTAAATGATTATTGTATTTTCTTATAACATGTTTATATTCAGGTTTGTAACGCTCGCATAGCGATATTTTGCTGCCGCTATGGCTGGCTTGTTTACATCTGCTCAGCGTGCCGGCGCCCATGCGCCGACCGCCGTTAGCGTAACGTAGAGACGTTCCCATTTTGTGATGTTATTGTTTTCTTTAGATGGCTGTAACTTTTATTATACGTGCGATTGTAACGTACGTAGTACCAAAATGATCGGTGGTTTATTTTACAACTTATGTATTCATTTTTAGGTGGTTATTTCAAAGGTAAATATATGTTCAGAAGGACGATGTGTGTGTGCGGGTGAGAGGTCTTAGCAGGCTGAGTGCCAGTCAATAATGACGTTTTTATTTTCATTATTATAGCTCAGTTTTAGGTTTTAATGTGATGTATAGGCCTATAATAACTTCTTGTGTACTTAAATGTTAAGAATTAGTTTAGTTTAAGCGTGATTTATCATTTGTTTGTGGCCGGTACACCTCAGGGCTCGGTTCTCAGCACACTTCTATTCTTAATCTATGTAAATGATATTCCAATAGATCCCTTCAGTAATACAGTAGGGGTCTCTCAGCTCGCAGACGACCTGGGTTTTTGGACTTTTGCTAAAAGTGAAAAAACAATTAAATATAGGCTAGCCAAAGTTTTATCAGACCTAGAAGCATGGTGCTCCAAGTGGAGAATAAAACTAAATGCTAGGAAAACGCAGCTTATAATGCTTAAAACTAAGAAAAATATAGAACTAGAACTTTTTGGCGAAAAACTCACTGCAGTACAACAAGCAAAATTGCTAGGAGTAATTTTAGATAAGAAGCTGACTTTTAAAGCTCATATAGATGAAAACGCCAAGAAAGGAAGGCAACGCCTTGGTCTGCTCAAACTCCTGAGTGGCTCAAAGTGGGGCTGTAAACCCAAAGCACTAATGAGACTATATAAAAGTTATATACGTCCAGTACTAGAATATGGCGCTCCAGTAATTTTAGGAGCGTCAAAAACGTATATCAAGAAACTTCAAATCATTCAAAATAAGGCCATCAGAATAGCCTACAAATTGGATCCACTTTCGCACACTGAAGATATTCATAAAATTGCTAAGATCGATCTGATCAAAGATCGATTCCAAATTTTACCATATAAATTTAGAGATTCGCTTAAAGAACATTCAGATCTTTTCAAACTACAAAATGAATTAAGAGCTTCAAGAATTAAAAGAGGGCATAAAACACATTTGGACAAATTATTATCAGAATATGCCGAAATTTACGATGAAAATTAAGACTGCTGTGTGAATGCGGCTAGAGTTGTGTCAGTGCCGGTCCGGCGTCAACAGCGTTCGGCCGACATTGACGCAACACTGGCAGCGTTGGCAGCACGCGTGAGTGACAGAAACAGCGAAGTGCTTTCACAGTGTGGCTACCGCGGTGCGAATGTCGGTCCAGCGTTAACAACGCTGAGCCGGCATTGGCGCAGCGCTGACGGCGCTGACAAGCACTCGTGAGTGTGATAACAGCGTTGACGCGTTGACGGTCCAACACCTACGGCGTTGGTCACGATAACAACAGACGTCACAGTCTGTTGTCACTCACCACATGTCATCGCGGGGGATGATAATCAACATAATTGTCACCCCCCGCGAGGACTGTCATGGTGAGTGAAAGCAAGGGTTTAAATTCCCTGGTGGCTCTGAAAAGAGAGCAAGCGAACTTTCTTAATTTCACAATTAAGATGACACGCTTCTAGGAACTTTCTATTTCTCAAATTATCAACTTTAGACACTTTTAGACCATTCCACTCAAATTCAATGAAATTACATAACCCTGACGTTCCTTCTCAGGGTATGCTGGAGTATGGCGATGGCACACAGACAGTCAGGCAAACAACACGAGGTAAATTGATCACATTTGATCCAAAATTTAGAACGCAATTCTAAGTATGTCAAACATACTAAGTGAACTTAAGTGTACACGAGAGGCATAGGTTTAATAAAAGAAATGTCTCAAATGTTCATTTAAAGGATCTGTCAAAATTAAAACTTTATCGGCCTTTTCCATCCAGATTTCAAGAGTTAAGACACGAGATATAGGGTAGCTACCGGCTGATTCAACACCTCATTTAGACCACCGCGACCCTCTGTTCGCCGAGGGCGCATCAAAATTAATTAAATTTTAAAATGCTTCTGTTTCCAGGTTCCTTGCCTCTCTTGACAACCAGACATTTTCCAATGAGTATTATATACTAATGAAGTATTTGGATAGGCTAGGAGAACAGCTTTCATACAAGCTTCGAACGCCCTAATCCCACTCTCAGCACCCTTCGGGTGCTAGGGTTCAATCACGCGCTGGGGGTAGTCACTTTCAGCTGCCATACCGTGAGGACCCTCTGCCAGTTCCAGTTAAATCCCAGTGACAGTAGAAATCTCATAGAGACGCCAGTGACCTACTAGAAGCCCCAGGCCAAAGCGATGTCAGAATCTCTAGAATACTCCAATGATGAAGTAGACATCCTTATTACCCACCAGTATTTTCCCGCCTGACCTATGTTTTTTATATATGTGTTTTATTCATGGCTGATACATGCTATAAATTACACCTCAACTGACGCCAGTAGCAGTAGATGTGGTCCTGGTGACCTAGACCCAAACCTGCCCCGGGTGACCTGAAATATATATGGTGTGTGTGTGATAGGCACCTGTGGTTGTACAGTTTAGCGAAGGCTGGGTCTAGTGCAGCAGTTCAGTTTAGTTTATATTTTTATTTTGGGTCATTGTTGAGGTTGAGATGGTTTCTAGGACAGAAATAACCTAGAAATGTATTTATCCAAACAATATACTTACCTAGTAAGATTCCCACCAGTAATGAATAGTTAAAGACTGAAGCTAGTGTCAGTGACATTACCAGGTTAATTTTATTGACTGCACACCACCGGTTGATGTCGGTAATGTAAACTAATTACTAGTGACAGTGATGTTATCTAAATCCTTAGATTTGGTGAAGATACACTAATCCCTAGTGTCTGTGATGTCAATTTAACCTTAGATACAGCGAAGATACACCAATCCTAGTGTTTGTGAAGATACACTAATCCTAGTGTCTGTGAAGATACACAGTCCCTATGACTGTGTTCCGTGATGTCTTGTAGTGTATTTTTATGCTGGGCTTATTATGAGATAGTGGGTTGAGACGTTTTCTCATTCTCTTATATTAGTATTCAATCTTTGGCATTGTTATTTTTAGTTCATTTGAGGTCCTCACTACTAAATTTATATCTGAACAGTACCAGTAATTAGTCTCTGCAGGCAATATTATATACCCCTTTATTATTGTATTCCTCATTATTCACTATTCTCACTTTAAACCAGATGTATTGTTGAGATCTGTACAGAAAAGTGGTTTGAGTTAAAGTCGATGAGACTTCGAGTTAGAACGCTAGAGGTGAGATGCCCTAGAAGGGGGGTTTAGAGTCAGTAAGATATCTGTTTATTGTCAGTGGTGATTAATTTCCCCCATACTGTGTACTTTTAGTGTTGAAGTTATTTACTGCTGAGATGGTGGTATTTGAGTATTTGACTTAAGTTGTGTATTGTCTTGTGTGTGTAGTTGATTTTGTGTATTCTCATTGTTTTGTCCTAGAAACACGACGGTGTTTTGTATATATTTGCACTTTATTATTTTTTTTAATAAAATACAACCCTGTTGGGTGACAGTCAGTTAAATATTAGTTTGTGTTTATATCTATTTGCGGTTTGAGTATCAACTCATGATACATCATTAAACAGTAGTTAGTTATTGAAAGATTTTAGGAGTAATCGATTTGCGATTGAATAATTTGATCTTATAGTTAGTTCGTATAGATAAAGCGATAGAATAGTTAGATTTTGCCCATTTGCTTTTATAGTTCGTTTTGGATTGCGTTCAATTTATATTTTTAACTTAACTCTGGGTTAATAGAAGCATTAATTCTACCTATTTCTGCTCCTGTTTCCCTTTGATGTCAATATCTGGTGTCAGATCCTGATTGCTCCTAGTTTACTGATTTGGATTTAAAACTTCTAATTTTGTATCTTGGGAGTACATTTTCTCTTTTTTATTAGTTTTAGAGTGAAAGTTTACATTATGGTACACATACATCCTTTTACCGCTCGGCATGTGTGTAGAAATATTGTCATTTAGTAGGCCTACTTCCACCATTCTGCATCGCCCACGTACAAGAATAGGCAGCTGTGGTGAGATTAGTCTCGTAATTGTATGGACCCTGCATTGAACAAACATGCAGTCAAATTACCACGCAATGCAGCTATTGCTACTTGAATTCTAAGACCCATAGGTCTAATCATGATAATCTTTCGGGCAATATTTTCCCACACAAGCATGCTTCTGCCAAATCTGGTCTTTGTGGTTTGGATGCGAATGGTGAAAATGTTGGTATGGAGGTCTAGGTGAAATACCACCACGCCCAAACTATATTTTCAGAGTCTTGCCCAGGCAGCAGGGATGGATAAATCAAGTAAACACCAGGATGAGTCTTTCTTTCTTTGCTTTATTCATGATGTTCCACTTCAAACCTTACATCTGTAATTCATTGTTACCCCGGTAGTATGAGCGGACCTTCAATCGCCTCTGAGCTCGGTTCTTCTTCTGAGTTAGTTATTGATTGATTATTGCCAGTTGTTGAACGAGATATAGGCCTAGTTTATTATGTATTTCAACCTGCTATATTATCAACTAAATATTTTGGCGAGGTTTCACCAGGATATCATTTTTCCCAAGACATGTGACGCGTGAGTGTTTTCAAGACGATAACTGGACGCGCCAGTTTTTGCATCTTCCCCCGCAAGGCCCGCTACTCCCGACGTCACAGCTACGTCTGCGACGTCGGGAGTAGCGGGCCTTGTGGGGGAAGATCCATTTTTATAGTAGGCATACGAAGATCAATAAGTTCATGGGCGCGTATTTTCAAGACGTGTTTTGGTGGAGATGCTTAGAACAGATTTCAACCAAAACTACAAAGAGTTGTTCGGAAACGAACACGAAAGCAGCCCTCCGTTAGCGACTTTAAAAAGTCTTAACTCTTTCTACTCCAATTTTCTGACATTATATTTTTAGATAAAACACATTTCAAACATTTAACCTTTTTACACACCACCTTCCGTGAGGTATTTGGAAAAAAATATAAAAAATACATGAGGAGTTTTTGATTAGGACCACGCTACCAGTTATAATGTCATGTGGTTTTATTTAAGCAGATATTCCCATAAATTTCATCTTTTCATTATTAGACCTCTCAAATTCTAAGTTCATTGTGAAATGGCATGGTTCCCTGCATACAGGGAACTGGTGGTGAAATTATGCTAAATTATGTATGTTTTCCTATTATTATATACTGCTTTTTATATGGCAAGTAAACGTTATGTTATGTTACCGCCAGTCGGCCATTTAAATTTTATTCAGATCAACCGTTATCCTTATGTAACACAGGACAGTTCATTATGGAAGGATTCTGAGATAATGAGCAAAATTGAAACAAAATGGCTACGAGTTGGCCATTTTTTATTTTATATCTGAAATAAGTGTCATGTGTTTTCCTTGTGTAACACCGGACACTTAACGCTTCAGCTATCATGCAAGGTCTCCGAGATAGTGAGCAAAATTAAAACAAAATGGCTGGCAATCGTCCATTTCGGATTGTATATTTGCTGAAATTGTCCTGTGTTATCCTTGTGTAACACCGGATATACTAATTTATATTAACGCTTTAGCTACCATGTAATATTTTCGAGATCACGAGCAAAAATTGGGTGAACAAGGCCGCCAGTCGGCTATTTTGGATTTTATATCTGCGAAATTTGTCACTGGTTATCTTTGTGCGAGACCTTACATTTTTTTTATATGCATGGTCAGCTATTTTGCATTGTTTTTGAGTTAAATAAATGTCACAAAATTACTCAAATTCAAAGTGGCAGATAAAGACAATCTTGAAAATGTTTTCTCACAAAAATTAATCAGTTCGCTGACATGGTATATTGGCCTAATTAAAAGAAGATATGCTGGAAACTTTTTCCTGAAACGCGCTAACGTTATTAGCCGTAGTAGTTAAAGGTTGATAATATGGGTATCAGAATGTCACCGAATCAATTCCCCAGTGGTATGTGATGGCTATGTGAAGTATTATGAAGCAGAAGTTGATAGATTAGTAGCTATTTTGAAAACAAATAACTGGGGCGGCTTGTGGAATACAGTGAGCAGTCGCCTCATCGCGAACGGTAGCTAAATATTAGGCCTGTGGCGACCTCAATTGCAGATTTATAGCGACCGGGTTCGAGCCGGACGGAATCACTATCTGACGAGTTAGGACTTCCGCCCGGCTCACGCCACGTGTGGCCCGGCCGCATTCTTTCATTCTGAACTCGACCTCAACGGAAAGCAGACGTGAGATCGCATCGTCTGCAACCAGCCGCGTGGCTGAGTGGTCGCCCCTGCCGCACGAGACTTAGTAGCACAAATATCTGACAATGCCTGCATGATCATGGGATGAATAAAGAACAAATAGGAGGAATCATCTGTTTTGACTGAGTTCATACTACGAACCACCACTTGCTGCCGGGCAAGATTCTAACAAATAAGATTGGGCCTGAGGCGATGGTCGCGTCCATTGACTTGTCACACACCCGACAATGTCAATGCCATGGTAATCCTCGCAACAAGTCTAATAGGCCTACATCGGTACTGCAGGGGAATCCCCCAATCCCACACTTTCAAACGTTGAATCCCACGGTCTAAGTCGATAGGTATTTGTGGTATAAAGTGTTGTATAATACTATCGTCAAGTCAACAGTTAGTTTATACAGCTAAGTGTTACTACCAGGTTTCTGGATCTATATGGATCGCCCTTACAGAGGTACCGCCTAGCGGCGAATCCGTTGCCATATTACTTAACGATCTCTCCACCCTACCCTTTTCTGTGACATTCATCTGTACACCCTTCAATCTATTATTCGTGATTGCCAGTGGCCATGGCAGTGCTTGCCGAGATTGAATTGACGACTCGTGTCATCTAGTGCTGTCTCCCTTGTTGTTCAGCCAAAATGAGAGTTAAGTTCAATACTTATTCAAATGTTGGATCAAATCCTTCACACGGATACATGTACCTGGATTCATGTGGACACACAACTTATTAGGCACAATTTTCACTATTATTTATTTAAAAGCAATCAGGTTTGTTATTTTAGGAAAAATAAACTGATGTTCAATAGATTCATTATTTTATTTATTTGTCTCTCGAGTAGCCATGCAGTCAACATGGTCATCACGTAGAAGCATACGAACACAACAAATGAAGATGAGTATACAGCTTGCACAATCGGTCGTTATATTACGGTATGACAATCAGCTCTGATGCGATAGATTGAACCTATACATTCTAGTGACGCATTGGTGCGCATAAAAAAGCACACCAGCAAATAGTTTGATTATACATTAGATTTATATTTTTATTGAAAGTTTCGAATCAACTGAATTTTACGGAACCTCTCTGTCCCAGCAATTATTTACTCCCACACAGCGTCGTTCACTCACTTACTTAAGGCGTGCACTGCAGTGTGCATGTGCACTGATGAATCAGTGAACATCAATCATAAAAGCTCATCTCAACTCTAGCTACATGTACGTCGCAATCAAAGCTGAGCTGATATTTCAAAGCTATATGTAAGCCCTCACGATGCATTAAAGCATCATTTTACATCCCTGAAAACAGACTTTCTGAACTTTTTCACCCATATCAAATCATTCACTACAAGTCGAGAATTGCGACAGCAATTCGCGGCTTGTAGTGGATAAAGATGACAATGGTTAATCCAGGCTTCATTTGAAGGGTTATTGTGCAATTTTCGAACACACATCATAGCGACTGCAGGTAAAAGGTTATTAACTTTTCATCTACTTGAAAGTTGTGTGTGGCGTAGGCCTACAAACCTTGTGGGTGAAAAAAAGCTCGGCTCTGCTGTATGACCAGCTCCCCTTTAAAATCTGCCGGTACTTTCATATCGTTCACAACTTTAGACGTGTGAGAGTTCAGGCTAGGGTCAAGGAAAATTTTCGTGGCCAGTGTGCTCGTTCACAGCTTTAGGTGTATGAGAGTTCAAGGGAGTACCAAGGAAATTAAGATTTAGATTTATAAATAGTTTTTTTTACATAATGTACTTTCACTCACTAGCGATCAAGTCAAGCAATTGCACGGTGTGAAGTGAATAGAAAGTTAGACGTCATAAGCTGATTTTAAATTGAAAAAAACATTTGGTCTCCATGGTTTGTACAAAGATATTTCAGAGCTTAATAGGGGTTAATAGCCAGATAGCTGATGGTGAGGCTAGCTATGATTTATATTGATCCTAATGATCGATAAAAATATATCTCTTAAAAGACTTATTAGGTACAACTATATTATGTAAATTATGTAAAATATATTTATAGTTTTCAATCAGAAAACGTAGTAGGTTCATTTTTCATGTAGGCCTATGTGAAGATGAAAATGGAGATACAACTACATGAGAAATGGTCAGGAGCAACTTATAGCTTGAAAGAGTTAAATGTTCAAGTTACCTATGAAAGCATATGAGCTGGCAACAAATAGCAATATTGTTTCGAAACAGGCTCGCAAGGCTGTACAACACGTTGCTGTGCAAATAACTAGCAGCGGCAGTACAGTTCGTCTTTGGCATAAAAATACAGAAAAAACTTTTCAAAATGCAGTTATCTCTATTTGTCTTTCAAATTAAATTGACGAATGTTGTTTTAACATTGTCTACAATAGGGCCTAAGTCTTGTCATTCTAGCAGATTTATTTTAACTAGGCCTATTTATTCAGTGCAGCAATTGCATTTTTCACTTGGGTTCACAAGTTTTAGATAGAATACACATGATTTTTCAGCATACTTGACAATAACTAGCTAGCGTATCCTACTCAAGAAGCAGTTTGAATATCAACTCTGAATGAAATGAAAACTTGGGTTCACAAGCTTTAGATAGAATACACATGATTTTTCAGTATACTTGACAATAACTAGCTAGCGTATCCTACTCAAGAAGCAGTTTGAATATCAACTCTGAATGAAATGAAAACTTCTATAGCGCCTGACTCTGGCAGGACCGGAAGTGAGTAGGCTGTCCGTAATAAATAATGTTCATTGGAAATACAGCACTCGTCCAACGAATATGGTATGGGACTTTAGGTTAACACGTACAGGTGTTATTCCTTGCGCCTTTGTCTTATTCATTTCACTTGACAAATGGGCAACGCTCGAATTTACCCACACGATAAAATTTCACACGAATTTATTATAATTCCATTTCAAGTAATCAGTTAGTTCTAATCATACTAACGTTACTGCTGATTGCCTTTGCATTTACGTTTCAATCGTGGAATACATATCATGTTAAGAACGGCAACAGAAAATGTCAGTCTGTGAGGATATTATTATAACATACTGGTTTCTTATAACAGAAATTGTCACCATGCATCATAGTTGACAAAAGTTGTGTTTTAAACACAATAAACATGATATAATATCATCGTAACTATAGCGTGCGACAATAAACGTAATATTCCATTGGAATATTTTCATTTAGTACGATAACATATTATTCACACATATATCTTATATATTAGAAACAACCTGGGAGAGATAGAGATTTCTCCCACATGTTTAAAATAAATGTCCCGCCAAAAGCGGCATGATGGCCATCACAAGGAAGAATACTCGAATCGTCAACGTGCATGGACAGTCATGTTTGTACCACGAGTGTAGAATGAATCCATCTCTTCGTTGATATACTCTATTACATCGAGTCTAAAAAAGTGAAAATTCACGGTTGGTCAGGCTCATCTCATCAACAAATCTGTAAAACAAAAACGTTCCATTACTATCCAGCAAACATCAGACGTTGGCCCAACGTTGGTTTGCTGTTGGGCCAACGTCGTTGACGCTTAAATAATTGATTGATTCATTTATTTTATTGTACCGGTAACCTTATTGCTTTTGTTTCAGAACATTCCATTCATTGGAATATTTGTTGCGTTTCTCTCACCTTGTCATTTCACTGTTGACGTGAACATGGCGGGGTACATGTGTCCAGGGTAGGTTCTGGGAAATAGCTCTGTCTTTTCGCCACTGACCAATGTGGGCGGATGTTACAACAGGATAACGATACATGTCAACAGGTTCTGAAAAAAAACATCAAAAAAATGGGTAATGGTAGAATAAAAAAAATTATTAGTTCATACATTTCGTTTCGTTGAAAACTGAAGACAGAGATTACGGAACGAAAACCCAAATATAATGTCACAGGCTGTTCGGCAAACTGTTTTTGTTTTGGCCCTATAATACAAACATATATCTTGGTATGAAATAATCAGGGGCCCGACCTTCAAGCGTCATTCATAGGAAATACAGAGTACGAATATGATGATACGAATAGAAATAATAATATGAAACATTCCACGTCCTCACGCGGAATTGTAATATAATTTATCACACCCTTAGTGCTGAAAGGGTGTAACTGCCACTTTACAAAGTGGCAGTTACACCCTTGCAGCACTAAGGTGACGCTATGTTACAGTAAAACGTGCGTAAATCCCCATCAAGCCCATTTATATTTATAATGAGGGTGGACCCAGTAGCCATATATGTTCATCTGCCTTGGGGTCTGCAAAACGAACAATATGTAGACAAACAAATAGGCTATGTCTAGAAAGACTATACCTCAGGCTTTTGTGAATGAATTTGAAAAAGCAAGTGATAATTGCCTAGGGGATTAGATGTTAAGGTGCAAAGGGCCTGAGACTGTCTTCCCTAATACTTGATGAGTAACCTACTTACATCTTCATCTATCCATCCTGGATATGACGTATAAGTGCTATGAGTTCAGAACCCCCCTCCTCCCTGGACAAATCAGGCAGCCCAAACAATCTGACCTCCACACTACAGTCAGTAAACCGGTGACGTCATTTATGAATATTCATGTGGCTCGCAACCCCTCCCGTTCGTACAGCTGCAAGGCGCACCTGTTGTCAAGGTCAGACTGGTAGTTTGACGGTCAGCCCTGATAGGACAAGGTGCCTACTTATGACTCCTCTTTAGCTTCGAGATAATTATGGCAGTTTAAAGTTTAAAAAATGTATTGTCAGTGTGATTTAGGGTCTCACCCTAATGAGCCGAAATCCGAGGGGGGGGGGGGGTGGCGGGTGACTGGAAAGTCCCTACACAAATTGCTGCTTTATATGGTTGTTTCCGCTTCTGGTGAATTGACAGAAAATGTTGTAATTTTGGGAATAATTTGTAAGCACACATTGTTTTCTTTGTGCGTGATATGAGATTTTCAGATGAACAGTACCACTTGGGTGAAATGGATTTGTGTCTTTTCCGGGCATGGGAATAAGAATTTTTGGGAGGCCTACCCACCAAATTCCGGTTCAATGCTGGGCCGCGTTGCAGCCCATTGCTGGTTCAAAGCCGGTCAATCGTCTACGACGCTGGCTCAACACTAATCCGTCACCGGGAATGCTGTATAGGGGTCTACTTTGCGGAAACAACATGTGGCATTCACCCAAAGCTGTTTCAATGTTGACCCACAGTCTTCGACGCTGGCCCATCATTGAAGCAGCATTGCCTGGGTGATTGTACGGTGTTTTCTGAATGAGCATATTAATGCTTGTGACGCTTGCCATCTGGCGCCAAGAACACCAGATAACAAATTTCCAAATGTTTTAAGCATTCCAAATGTTTTGAATGTTCCATATGTTTCAAATGCCCCAAATGTTTCTAATGTTTTAAATGTTCCAAAAGTTCAAGATGTTCCGAATGTCCCAAATGGTCGAAATGTCGTAAAAACTTGCAAAAGTCGATGTCCAAACTTAACTGTTGCTTGAAAAGTCAAAGTTGTTTCTAGTTGAGCAGTACTTTTTCTAACCATTTCTTGAAAATAAAGTTTTTTTGTACAACCTTATGTTAATACTCAAACCGCTCATTGTGACTATTTTTTAATACATTTTATCAGCCGAGTAAATCGCTGTTATTTGGAATGAAATGTGTGATTGATCATCAAGATTTTCAAACATTTTGTCTGAAATTAATTCTCATCCATTTAAAGTAGTGGGCCACTGTACATGGCAAGATACAACTTGAATAGGGTAGCAATTTTAATTATTTAATTCATCGGTTTAAGGGTTAAACAGCCACAGTATTATGACTTACATCAATCCACAAGGTTAAGAAAATGTATGATTTTTTAAGAGAAAAAGTAATAGTTTTAATAACGAGTTTAATGCAAAACAGTTTGTTTTCGTCCACTGGATATTGTGAAAACATGTAAAAAACAAACATGCTAAAAAAGTTTTAAAATAAATTTCTTAATCATTTTATAAAAAATGTTTAAATATGTTGGATGGTGACAAAGTGCATATGGTGGCACATGACACGAAGCAAATAATTGTTTTTCAGACAAGTTTTTAATAGTTTTTAAAAATTCAAGTGATGTGCCTAATTTTAATTGTTGATTCTCAATAAAACAGCTGGGCTGTGCAAATACATATTTTAAGTATTGTATGACAAATAAAATACAATACGAAGCAGTTGTAATTCATGAAAGCTTACAGGAGATGATCAGGCAAAAACAAATATGTTTGCATGATGTGCCTAATTTTTGGTTAGGCACATCATCTCACTTTTACATTTTTTCTTATTAAAAACGTCCAAAAAGCTTATCTCAATAATATTGGCATGTACAATAGACGGATATGACAATGAGCACATAACTAAGTATCGATATTTTTAGACATCAATGTCAAAGTAAAAAAAACAACTTCAAACATTAATTGTTTTTCATTCTAAATGTTGACACAGTGATGTGCCTACTTACGTACATTGGACATTGGCATGTGAATAAATTTCCCACTGAAAGTTGGTGGCAGGTTCCACAATAATGTGTACCATAACGTTAGCATTATTAGGATTGCAAATTACATTTTATTGTTTCAGTATATGAAAGAGCAAATAGGTGTGCTTAAAGGTTACCATACTGGCATATAGTGAAAAACCTGTCATATCAAGAGTACAAAACCTACTTTGGCGACATGTCATGTTTTTCTACATCATTTTTGTCAACATTCTTTAATTAGTTTCGCCAGCATTATGCTGCATCCTAAAAACAATATATCAAATTATGATTATTGAAAGTCTATTTTAACCAGAAACATTTTTTGACAAAAATATGGATGTTTAAAATTGACACTTAAAACGTCTTCGTGCGTCAAAACTATTTACACCATTACTATGAACTTGAGCAATTGACCAGGTAATTGGTTTGTCTAATAAAATATATAACACAAAATGTTATAATATTAAATGTCTACATGTAGTGGCATCCATTTGTCAGTGACGGAATTCGCTGTCCTATACTGCGTAACAATAGCACTGCAGTTTACGCATTATAAAGCAAGATATTTGTATACTAGCTGCCCATGTGACATGGTTTTGACATGTGTGGCTATCGCCTGCACCTGTTAGTTCAGAAAAATACCGCTATGAGGTAGGCATGTTTGTGAAATGTATTGGTCAAAATTTACGTCACCATCTCTGTGATAAATCAGTAGTAACGTTAGCATTTTGGTTTGTGAAGATTTGATAATTCAAGCCTGTTAAGTGCCCAGTTTGTACCTCTGAACATGCCATTTCCAAAGAAAATGAAATAATGTAGGCCTATCTCATTACAGCGAATTTAATGCTTTGCACCAGTCAAGGCTATAATTAAACACAGTTTGTGTTTGTGTTGCTATCGTTTATGGATACTGGACAAACCACAGACTAACGTTATATTTCTTTGATGTTTTTCACTGTGAACGTTATGTTATTTGGATATTTTTTAATGTAAACGCTATGTTAATTGGATGTTTTTCACTGTTAACGTTACGTTATTTGTATGTTTATCACTGTGAGCGCTATGTTAATTGGATGTGTTTTACTGTGAACGTTATGTTAATTGGATGTTTTTCACTGTTAACGTTACGTTATTTGGATGTTTATCATTGTGAGCGTTATGTTAATTGGATATTTTTAATTGTTAACGTTATGGTAATTGGATGTTTTTCACTGTTAACGTTTTGTTAATTGGATGTTTTTCACTGGTCACGTTATGTTAATTGGATGTTTTTCGATGTTAACGTTATGGTAATTGGATGTTTTTCAATGTTAACGTTATGGTAATTGGATGTTTCTCACTGTTAACGTTATGTTATTTGGATGTTTTTCACTGTGAACGTTATGCTATTTGGATGTTTTCACTGTGAAAGTTATGCTTCGTGGATGTTTTCGACTGTGAACGTTATGCTATATAGATGTCTTCACTGTTAGGGTTACGAAAAAGATGTAGGCCTATCGGTGATATTATACTTCATAAACATGATTAAATTAAAGTAGCTTGTATTTATTTGAGAAGCGCATGTTGAGACATTCCACCTAGGAACTATAGAACACTTGAACCTTGAACACACAATTGTTTTGAAAAAATCTATATGCATGTTGATTGCAAAACGGCCAATCTCTTTAAGCAAAAAGTTTATCAAGATTTTGTATCTATGAAAAAAAAAACATCTACCACTCATGACAATTACAGTTCAAAAGAAAAATAGCAAAATTAATCAATAGCCATACACAGAACAAACTGTTTTGAGTGTTGGACGTAATGCAATGGATAAAGCGTAAAACTTTTCAATTAGCCGCTGCATGCCTGCCTTGCGAGTTTAAGGCTTGCTTAGTGCGTGATTTTCAGAGAAATATCATGGTTATCCTCTCTCCACACTGGCACATTGATGTGTCAATGTTTTGCCCCTACGTGCTTCATTTCACTCAGGTGTGAATGAGTAAGCTTACCAGGTAGGATAGAGATGGAAAATCTATTCGATAATAAAAAAAATCACAAGCGTAAAACGTTTGCAGTGATGTATGCGCCCCGGGGAGTTGAAATGGCACATCAATTAGGCCTTACATGTCCAGTGACCAGGGATAATATGATGTTAGTCGCCATGTAGTCTGTAGGGATATGATGAGCTGGATATGTGCGCCAAATAAATATATCATATTATTATTATACCCTATTATGTGAAGTAGGGCCTACACTAACGTTATCACGTGCAGATGTACGTCAAAGACAGCTTGAAAAGTCACGTTAGCAATTTGTTTTTTCTTAAATCAACATTAAACAAAAACAATTTAAGCAAAATAAAGGTCATAATATGATATTTTGTGTTACTATATATGTGAATTTCATGTGTCGGTGACAGTTGAATCATTTGTGAGTGAGTGTGACTGTTATTAAAACAACAAACTCTTCTCTTTTTTCCCATCGCAAGACTGCACGAATAAATAAGTTTTTAACAATATAAAATTCATAAATTATATCGAATTTATCAAAAACATTTTGTTTGATTTTGCGAACTTACTGAAACGTCAAGATAATAATTTAGACTATTTTAATTTTAGGTCCACTCGGTAGGTTGGTGGTACACACTATCGTGGGACCTGCCTGGTGGCGAATAAAAGGAAGATAGAATGACAAGGCGCTATCTTACCATGCTTACTAAAATGTAAAAGCTCTAATTATATGAGGTAGAAGAGGGGAAGAAAATAAAAATTAGGCACATCATGCACGATAACATTCTGTGTAGGTTTGACAGAAATGCCACCTTTCAATTCATGAGCAGATGATTTATTCGCCCATGGCATCGGAGGAGGTCCTGCTGACAATACTAGTAGCCTAGATCTGTTTGCACATTTTCATTGCTAATAATTATTTACTTCAATTCTAACATTCCACTTTATGATTTTTTTTGTTTACTTGGTTTGGTATACGTCTAAAAAAGATTGTCTGACGGTAAAAGGGACACAAAACTTATCTTAAAAACATCTGGGAATAAGTTGCAGACAATGTCGTAAGAACGGTTGCCTCAGTCACTTCTTTAGACAGGTAGAAAATGGTAAAATGTATTTGCGACGTATTCTATTAGGCACATCATGATTTCTAATTTCACAAAATGTAATAAAAGAAATGCTTTTCATGGGGGTTATTTTTCGTAAGTTATGATACTCTTCCGTGTTCAATTCATCCAGGCCGCTTCATTTAACACGTTTTAATTCGTTTAATCTGCTAAATGATAATATAAAAAACGTGATGTGCCTAATAAATGTGTGTATAAAAATGGAAAACCCTGGCATTTTCACCTTCAACTATGCTGCCTAATTTTTTTTCTAGAATAATATTGCATATCCAATGTCTATCTATCTGTATACCCATTGAAAAATAAGATCATTTTTTTATGAAAGTAGGCCTATGCATTATTGAATATTTATTAGCCACATATCACAGGTGAATGCGTATAGGCCTAGAGGGAGTGAGAAAAAACTGTGCATTGTTCGTACAATAATACTTGAAAAAACATTTCCCCATAACTTTCGCAGAACACTGTTGTGTGACAGCTAACAGTAAATATTTTAAGAATATATCCATTAATTTTGCATGTAAATGACAAAATCCTTCAATTTCAGGCCTAAGACCTACATTCAATGATTGGTAGCCTTAAATCCACCCCTCAATCCTAGGATCTACCCCCTCCCTTTTTCGTGATTATGTGAAGTGTCTTCTGATCCCAGAATCTACCCTTCCGTCCCGGAATATACCCCCTTTTAAACATCTATACGAGGCCCTCCCAGAATTTACCCTCCCTTTCAGAATATACCCCCTTTTAAACATCTATATGTGACCCTCCCAGAATGTACCCCTCCCTCCCAGAATATACACCCCCCTTTTAAACATCTTAGATCTATATGCGAACCTCCAAGAATCTACCCCTCCCTTCCAGAATATACCCGTCTTTTATATAAAACGCACTCGTAGAATCTACTCTCCCCTTTTTTCACAACTATGTGCAACACTCCCATGATCTACTCCTCCCAGAATATCCCCCCCCCTTTTTAAACATCTTTGCGACTCTCCCAGAATCTACCCCTCCCTCCCAGAATAGATACCCCCTTTTTTGGTAACTATATGTGACACTCCCATAATCTACCCCTTCCTTCCATAATATACCCCCCTTTTCTGCAACTATATGTGACCCTACCATAATCTATCCTGCCCTCCCAGAATTTACCCCGCCCTCTGAGAATATACCCCCTCCCCTTATATATTCGACCCTTCATAATCTACCCATCCCTCCAGAACATAGGCCTACCCCATTCTGATCCACTATATACAACGCACACATAATCTACCCCTCCCTCCCAGTATATACCCCCCCCCCCTTTAAACATTTATATGTGACACTCACAGAATCCACCCTCACGAAATATACCCCCACTTTAAACATCTGCGACCCTCCCAGAATCTACCCCTCCCTCCCAGAATAGGATACCCCCCTTTTTTGACAACTATATGCAACACTTCCATAATCCACCCCTCTCTTCCAGAATACACCCCCTTTTATATCAAGTGGGGCTCCCAGAATCTACCCCATCTTTCCAGAAATATACCCCCCCCCTTTTCTACAATTATATGTGATGCTCCCAGAATCTATCCCTTCCTTCCAGAATATACTCCCCTATTCTACAACTATATGCGACGCTCAAAATAATCTATCCCACCCTCCCAGAATCAACCCCGCCCTCCCAGAATATCTCCCCCCTTATATAGATATGCGTCCCTTCCAGAATCTAACCCCAGACCTGTCAACCCTCCCGTTTTCGGCGGGAGCCTCCCGTTTTGGAGGGGAATCTCCCGACCTCCCGTTTCACGTCATTTTCTCCCGTTTTAAAATTAGTTTGACCTCTGGAAAATAAAGGTTCTGTTTACCAAAATAACTTGCTTATGATTGTAGCCTATCATTCAGGCCATCGTGCCTATGATAGTGAGGTCAGACCATTGTTTTCATCTGTTGAAATTTTTTTTAATTTTATGGAAATTTGAAAAAAAATGCAGAAAACAAATCAGAATTTTTTTTACAATATCAATTTTTATAAATGTTATGAAGGAAAGTCTGATTGTAAAAAGTCATTTTTTTCGGACAGGGGGTAGCTGTGTTTAGCCTATTTGCACTCCACTTCACACGAAAATGAAGTGAATTTTTTAAATCTAGAATAAATTTTACACAAACCTGTATCCGGCATTCTCCGTCACTTATTTGCAAAACCGAAAAATTATCTTTTACAAAAGGAAATACTACAAATTTGACAGACGTTTGCGGTTGCATTTGACGTCCCTACTTATAAACGAAAACCTGCGGGTCTAATTAGCCTTGTCAGCGTGGGGATACACAGGCCCGAATGTCCAAAGGGTGTGACTGGTGTATGTATACATCCACCAGTCACACCCTTTGTGTGGGGATAGAGAATGGCTTATCACTTTCTCAGTTAAAAAATGTTAGAAATTCTTCATTTTTTTTACTTCCCCAAAACTACTAGTGAAGTCTCTGATCTGCGTGGAATTATCAACTCTGCGACTTTGTGCCAATTATGCCCACAAAACCAGATCGCTGCAATTATCAACTGAATCTTTGCAAAGAGCTTACTAACGGGCCGTTCTTTAAGTAACATACATATATGATCTGTATATTCTGGTGGTGTACGCATTGCTCAGTTTTGATCTGTTGATGTGTTTGACCATCAAAGCCCATAAGCTGCTGATTGTCCGTGGTGAAGAGTTTCCAATCACCTCTTTCAGATCAACTCATTTCCCGAATGACTTTGCGATGACAAAGATAAGTACCATCACCGGAATTTCATGCCTTTATTTTATTTGATTCAAAGTCGACCCTTGTGGTTAATAAAACAAATGAAAAAAATAGTTTGTCGCGACAAAAGTTTGTTGAAAATGTGGGAAGAAGAAGAAAGTTTGTTGTCGAAATTTATGAAAAATATGTTGACCAGAAAAACCACCAAATGGTAACGCACATATTAGGGAAAGCATGCAACAAAAATAAAATCTTTTTTTTTTGACGAAACATAAAAAAAATGTCTGACGCTGATCGCCAAAAAAAAGATTGTTTTCTCGCGGAGGTAGAACAAAAAGTATGCAACCAACAAACGCTCTAGCCCCCCCCCCCCCCCCAGATATCTATTGGTGCGTCCCTTATCTTATCTTATCGTCAGAAAACAAACTGGAGTCATCACATTATTCTATTTATTTCCAATAACATTATTAGATTTGAATGAAGCGTCATTCAATACCAATGGCCAACACATATTTTAAAGGGTTTTTGCACTAAGGACTTTAGTTGTCAATTGAAGTAGCCTAATAAGCAATATCGCAGCAGAGCTTCTGGATTGTTCTTGATGTCCGCTATAATAGCAACATCCCTTTTGTGGATCTTATTGAGGTGTTCTTGTGCTTGATGGACACCTGACTGTCAATGAGATTTACTTTGATAGAGAATTAACCCTTTTACATTTCGGAATTACAGGAATCAAATTGGGGGAATCAAATTGATAAAAATGTTCACTTTAGGTCTATTGGTGCGTCCCTTATCTTATCTTATCGTCAGAAAACAAACTGGAGTCATCACATTATTCTATTTATTTCCAATAACATTATTAGATTTGAATGAAGCGTCATTCAATACCAATGGCCAACACATATTTTAAAGGGTTTTTGCACTAAGGACTTTAGTTGTCAATTGAAGTAGCCTAATAAGCAATATCGCAGCAGAGCTTCTGGATTGTTCTTGATGTCCGCTATAATAGCAACATCCCTTTTGTGGATCTTATTGAGATGTTCTTGTGCTTGATGGACACCTGACTGTCAATGAGATTTACTTTGATAGAGAATTAACCCTTTTACATTTCGGAATTACAGGAATCAAATTGGGGGAATCAAATTGATAAAAATGTTCACTTAGGTTCAATGCATCCATTGCAGCAGTCAGTCATTTTTGCTCGGTTATGATATCTCTTTACTTATACATGTTATACTGTAGGCTTCTACTAGATTAGCTACACAGTCTTTCAAGATCAGATACGCTGTCTTTCAAGACTATGGGTGTGATTTCCTCGATTTTTGTGTTAGCATTGACAAATTGCATAACCATGATAACAGTGACACTGCTATTTACATTGTATATCAGATTCTACCAAAGATTGGTTGAAGCCACTGCTTTCAACAGAGCATCACGACGTACACAATATTATAAAACTGTACTCCATGAAACCTTAATTAACTCCTTGTTCATTTGACATTGGTGTGATACTATTACCACTGAATTATAAAAAACCCTGGGAGGTATATATTTGGGTTTTTAAGAATATGATTGGATTGGTAAGCCTGGTGATGAGTGGGAAACTGAATCACTCGGGGACTGAGATGATGGCTTCCTCTTTAGGAACCGGGCTAGTTTCCACGCCTCACTGGCTTTAGTGGCACCTTCCAGTTCTTTTCGATGAACGAGTGGTTAATATTAAAGTAAGGGTAAGGTGAGCGAATTGGGGACTGGCATTGATTGTGCATGGATTTAATCGAGTCACAATTTGCGTTCTTATGTACGTCCATGAAATGCATATAAAATGTATAAAATATGTCATTTTTGCGGTATTTATTTTATCTCGATAGTGTTTTGGTATATTCCAATCGATTCCCAGCCTATACAAATACATAATTAGACACATAAAACGGAAAATCTAATAACTATTTGCGAGATATTCAGACAAATAAATATCTGCACATGTAGCCTATGTCAACATTCATGGCCGCCATTAATTCAAGATGGCCGCCACCCATATTTTTTTGTTAGATTATGATATAGTCTATGCTTCCGAAAAAATAGAATTTCGAAAATGTACCAAAAAATTCGACTAAATCACATAACAACATATAGATCTATATAGGGCCTACTAAATGGTTGATAAATATCTGGCAATGATACAATGACTTTTTCCTTCGTGAGATCAGCCAAGTCCAAAATTGATGTTGCATCTTGGCTTTGATGATAATAATAATTAAAAAAAAATCAGAATTTATTAGTAGATGTACCAGGAAACAGCAGGAATGCTCTCAGAAAAGACTTAGAACCCCTGAGCTTTCGGGGGCCTAGGCGGCCCCTGCATCCCTCGTCTAAGTGAGTGTACGCGGAATCAGATAAAATCTCCCTGTTTCAGATTTCTCAATGTTGACAGGTATGTAACCCTCCCTCCAGAATATACCCCCTTCTTCACCACTATATGCGACACTCCCATAATCTACCCTTCCCTCCCAGAATATACCCTCCTTTAACTGTTTAAGCTATGCGACTGTAGGACACTCCCGGAATCCACCCCTCCCTGCCAAAATATACTCCTCTTTTAAACATCTATACGGGAGCCCCTCGGAATCAACTTCTCCCACCCAAAATACACCCCAGCTGCCCCCCCCCCCCCCCAGCCTACGGCCCTGCGTATGGCAGTGTAATGCATGTAGGCCTATATGATATATTTATCGATGTCACAATAAAATATATGCTTGTATTGTTCTTATACAATTATTATTTTTTATTTAGGAGACAATACAGGTCCAGTTTTGTGATCGAAAGAGGCTCCGCTTCGTTTGAAAGTCTCTTTCGCTTTGACAGGTGGCTGTGAGCGACACCTGCCGTGACCTGGTGTGTAGGCTAGGCCTACCCGGTAACTGTTAATCATGTAATCACTTAGCCGCTCGCGTTCCTGCTAAAACACGAACATCACGTATGTATATAGGCCCTATCTAACGTTACCACTGGCGCATCTACACGAATCATTAGTAATCAGCCAAAATTAAAAAATAAAGAATTAGACTATATACTAGGCTAGCTTTTATTTACAAAATTAATACAATTATATTTTATAATTAATGTAAATGTAACGAAAATAATATTTAAATCTCATAAGTCTCCAGAAGTATTCCTACCTTTTCATCACAATTGAACTAGACTCTACATGTTATTAACATAAATCACACAGAATAACAAGAAATAAAAGAAATACGAACTGATCATGACTCGCATGCCGGCATATGATAGGGCTGCTATTTTCCGAACGCCGGCCACAAGAACGAAAAAAACGACAGGTCACAGGACAAATGCACGAGTAACAAGTCAAGTGGGCTCACCTTTTGGTCCTCTTATATTTTTCGTTTTCATCCGTGTGAATTCTGTATGAGATCCCTGTGGTCCCGCACCATATCCAGAAACCTGATCAACGGGAACCACGGACGGCCGCTCTTTAGATTTTTCAATGGGTGGCAGTTTAGTTTCCCAGGAAGGGTCCCGATACATTCCCGAATGAAATACATGTTGCGGTGTTATCATCGGCTCCTTTGTGTGTTCTCTTATTGTGTTTTGATAACCGAGCTGTGTTATTCCGAAGAATGCCATTTTTACAACCTGTCTTCAATTAATTATTGTAATAAAGAGTAACTTTAGCCTAGTCTATATGATAACAAATTACGTTTCACTGCATGCACTGACAGTCAGCTGTCACGGTTACCACGGACAACACCAGACTATTTACATACAGACATTCTTGTCCTCTAGCATTTAATTTTAATTGGAAAAGGCTATCATTGCACAAAACAAAATACCGCTTATAATCTCACCACACATAATACCCCTCCCATAGACTTACATGTATTATGGCCCATACACTTGGGCCGTTTTCCAAAATAATGTATTAAAGATGGCCTACAAATATTATGTGCTTGCTAGTCAGGTTCCTTAGTGAAATTATATTTACCGGGCGGACAAAAACACCAATTTTGGCACAGTGCTCCAGAAAAGCATAATGAAAAGATATATTCGTTGAGCCAAAATGAATTTCCTACCACTCTTGCCCAATCTCACGAAATCCAAAATGGCCGCCACTTCATCCATGAAATCACCAGAATAGTCAATAAAAGTACGTTTTTAAGAAAAATAAAGAGTTAAATGACAATTAAATTTTAAATTTAATACAATCACATATCAAAAAATACGTTATTGTGCGAAATAATAGGTAAGTGACAATTAAATATCTTTTGTTAAATCATACAAATTCTTGAGATTGGCCATGTATCATTTAAATATGTATTTTGCTTATATTTGATAAAATTACACAATGCAACATTTTCCAACGAAAACCATGGAAATACAAACGGACAAAGACAAGGTGTAGCCTATGTAAATATGTCATGTAGAGCCCCTTTAGACGCAAGTTGTATTATTTGCGTTTCTGCTGAAATTGCAGTCAGAAGTACATGACACCTAATATGTACTCTAGTAATATCACCAAGCTGCCTAGTGAAGTTTGCAAATTTGCTGAATTATTCCAGGGATTTTCATCTTTTAAAACCTGTTATATTAAAGGAACAGGTTTATATTGACTGCATGGTGAATATTACAAATTTGCTCAATAGGTACATCATTGCCAAATCCCGTGTATATCCACATTGTTTTTCTTAGGTTGAGATCAATTACAACCCCTGAAGCTTTCTAACTTGATTAAGATGCACACCCCGGAACTATCAATGTTGTTCATGTTCTTGTGTTTCAAATGACATGGCCGAGGATGCATTTTGTATGACCCATGCAGTTATTCTCATCTATGCATAATTTGCTAGAAGCTGGGACAGAAATTCATGTGAGCGCACTGTTCAACTTGCATAATTTATATGATCCAGGGCGAACAAAAATTGGTGCCATCATCATTGATACTTTTGATGCAATACTGTAGCCTTTTTGTGGAATACCCAAAGTGAGTGTAATCCATACGTGGTATTGATTTGTCGATGTTTTCCTTTGATGCTACAGCACCATCGTGCTTTAAAGTCACAGAAGTAGGCCTATAATTGGTCAAAGCCTCTTTTACTTATAATTATACGTCTATTATTAAAGCTACAACAATGCCCAAATCGCGGATTTGTAGGATGAAAATTAAAGTGTTTATGAGAAAAAATTGATGTAGCTCATGATGTTTGACGGTCAGAAGCGTAAATATAGCGTGTGGTGAGACCTAACGAACCGTGAAAACAACAACTACGTATATTTCTTGCATTGTCTAAACCCGTGTCTAAACCCCCTATATATATATTACCATTTAGGCCTACCATATATTAGGCCTACAACCTACTTTGTAGGCCAGGACCTGTTGATTGTTATCGTCTGTTTGCTTAGACATGGAAAACTCCTCTGTAGCAATGTGTATAGGCCCTATATATGCGTGGATCTGTATGCCCCTACTAGGCCTAGCTGTAGGTCCTTTCCAGGTCTGCACCCTATTTAAGGCCTTACGTCTAACTGTACGTTAAACATTAGGGCCTACATTTGACATCCTTTGACATTTTTCAAATACATCTCGTCCCGAATATTAATTTGTTTTCTTATCAGATTTTGGAAAAAAGTCACATAATTATAGAGCTTAATATATTTTTCACTGATTCTATCTATGCCATTTAAATTAACGCACTTACCCAGTCCTTCCACAAAAAAATCCACAACAAATTTGCAATATTTCTTCAGAAAAATATATCTTAAAGTACCCCCTCATATCTAGGCCTATATATGAACTGATGAACAAATGCTACAATGATTTATCACCTCATCAAGTATATATTTTGTATGATTGATAATATTCCCCCTCATATCTAGGCCTATATATGAACTGATGAACGAATGCTACAATGATTTATCACCTTATCAAGTATATATTTTGTATGATTGATAATATTCCCCATTTGCTCACTATAGCGCGTAGTCGTATAAATAGTTAACCAATCTATGTAATTACCTAATCATAATCCCACTAATATTTCTCTTATAGTTATACTTTTACCCTTCTCTAATCATCATATCTGATCTTTTTGCTTTTAAAAAAAAATTTATCCGACATTAATTATTTGTTTCATACTAATACATTTTTGAACCTGTATTACTATTTACACTTATCAGATAGTCATCACCGTCAAATTCTTCATAGATTCTATTTATGCAATTTAATCTTAACATACTTACCCAGTCCTTCCAAAACGTTTTCTAAAACAAATTTGCAATATTTTTTCGAAAAAAATATATCCCAAAGTACCTCCCTCATATCTATATGTGAAATGATGAACTGGTAGCATACTATTATGATATATGTAGCGGTTTCAGGTAGGCCAAGACTATCGGCCATAAATTAACTTTAATATGCCTGATATCTGGCAAACCGTGTCAGATAGATAGCTGTACATACATATTTTTTATACTGAATCAAATCTATTATTATTTTCAACTTTTCACTATCTTCACAATCTTTCCATATATTCTAGCTCACCTAGAATTCTGTCTCTCCTATGTCACCCTTTGATTTTCACCAGATTTTATACAGATATATATATATAATATATACATTTAGAATATATGCATATAAATGTATATTTATTTATATGTTTATCATATATAGTATCATATATGTATTTATGTACAAAGGGCATACCTTCTGAAAATGGACGAGCATTATAATAAAAATATGTATATGCTTATGTATATCTATATAATAATATTATACATAAGGGTGCACATGGGTCCTGGAAATTATGGATTCTTCTTACTTCACTTTTTATCCATTTTGTTGCCTCACAATTCACTTTTTATGAGGGGAACATGTTTTCACTTCATTATTTAAAAGACCTTTTGATAAGATTTCCGCCCCAGTTTTTACATTGATGATGGCTTCCCAGCAAACATGAGACGTTGGCCCAACGTTGATTTACTGTTGGCTCACCGTCTTCGACGTTGGACCAACATTAAACCAACGTTGGGCCAACGTCTCATGTTTGCTTGGTTAGGATTCAAGGACGTTTGTCATAAAGGAAGTACCACTATGTTTATAAAATATCAATCAACACAATTATAACAGTATGTATGTTGCTACCAATCTGAATGTTGCCACCAATCTTCAATAAGCCGCTGTCACATGACCTCCATTCTGGGGGTCATGTGACCACGAGGTATCTCTTTTACCTTTAAATTATCGTTATAACAATACACAATTATAGTTATATTATACTGACGTCGATATTTGTTATTTTATAGAATGTTACATGTATGTTTTAATTACTATTGTATAGCATTATACTATTGTACATTACATTTTATATTCACTTTTTGACCCATACGTACAAGACTACCTGTCATTTTCTAAATGACATGACCAGCATATAGGCCTATATATTATATACAATTGTCATTTATTTTTTTCTGTTTATCAGGCTGACAGAATACACTTCCGGCTCTACATGAAGTAAAATTATCTTACATTCGTCATCAAGACAATTGCGATGCGAAATTAAATTTATTTCTATTTATCATTCATTAGACCGACAGAAGACACTTCCATCTCAATATTACATTTATTATTTTATAGGCCGACAGAAGACATTTCCTACTTTCCCTTCTCGAAGTTAAAGTATTATATTTTACTTGTCATATATCAGGCCGACCGAAGACATTTCCGACTCGAAATTAAATGTATTTCTATTTGTCACTTGTCAGGCCAACACAAGACACTTCCGACTCGAAATTAAACTTATTACTATTTGTCATTTCAAATATCAGACCAACAGAAAACACTTCCATCTCTATATTACATTTATCATTTCATAAGCCAACAGAACACATTTCCTACTTTTCCTACTCGAAGTTAAATTATTATCTTCCATTTGTCATTTATCAGGCCAACAAAAGACGTAAACTTTCGACCCAGAATAAATTTTCTTCCATTTTTATAATTTTATTTATAATGTCTCATAATAATTTTTTTATTCCTGTCGGAATTGTCTTCGGTTGGCTTCATATAAACGTCTAATTTTAATTTCTATTCTCATCGGAATTGTCTTCTATCAGTTTCTACCTTCTCATTATTTTAGATTCCTGTCGGAATGTCTTCTGTCGGCTTCACCTTATAACTTCTAATATGCATTTATATGCCTGTAGAAATTTTCTGCTGTCGACTTTTACGTCTAATTTGTACTCATATATTAACGTCGAAATTCTGTCAGCGTGACTTTTCATCATGTAGGCCTAATGTAATTGTATATATTCCTGACGGAAGTGTTTGTTGTCGGTATCATACTTCATCTTGTAGTTCTCATCAATTTCAAAGCCTGAATTGTCTGCTGTCGGCCAGAAGGGAGCTTTATTATTAGTGTCGGAATTGTCTTCTGTCGACCTCAGCAATATAATAGCCAAAATATATTCGAGGCGGAACTGTTTTCTGTCGCTCACAGATAAAACCATACTACATGGAATTATTCAATGTCGAAATTGTCTGTTGTTTTATTCTCTTGAAGATATATTACATAGGGCCTATACAGGGCATATATAGATATAAATGTATATAATATATTAAATTGTCGCAGTCTACTTTAAATGAACAGGTAGACTTCTACGTATGGGCCCACTTTTTTATTTTGAATACTTTTTTCCACTATATAAAAGCTGTTATTTTTTTCAACTTAACATTTACCATCCTCACAATCTTCCCATACATTAAAAATGGCAACTGGATCTAATTCAAAATGGCCGAGACTTAATATGCCTGATATATGGCAAACCGTGTCAGATAGCTATAGACCATTACTATTAAGCAAAAAGTGTGGTTTGAGGTAGCGATGTGCCCTGAAAATTCAACTCAATGAAATTCAAAATGGCCGACTATCAGCTATAATACACTTTAATATGCCTTTTATATATATGTCAAACCATGTCAGATATAGATAGACTATAAGTGCTTACTATAAAACAAAATATGCTGTTTCATGGAGGAATATATGACCTGAAAACTCGATCAAATTCAAAATGACCAACTTGAGGCTATTATTGCCTTTAATATGGTTAATATCGGAAAAACTGGGCCAGATAGCATTACCATTTAATCAGGCCTATTATTAATACTACTAATATATCAGTTCTCTGATTAATACTATGGGACAAAATGTGTGGTTTTAGTGAGGGATATGTCCTCAAAAATGTCATCTTTATCAAATTAAAAAAAATGGCCGCCTTGCCACCACCATTGACTTCAATATCTGTAATATACATGACAGCCTGTGCTAGATAGATGGACCATTACTGTAAAACAGAATGTGAGAATTCAGGGAAAGGTGCACCAAGTAAAATTTCTATCACGCAGGCGGGTGCAGGGGATATGGTGGCCGACTGGCCTCTTGTTATCATATGGCGATATGCGATGTGTTGTATAAATCCGCTGAGGCTGCTTAAAGGGCTAAGGCTAACGCTGTATTGGGGGTATTGACATGACAGAAAATTCGTTTTTTAGTTTGTTAATGGCAGTAGGCGGGATTTGTATTTAACGGACGGTGTGTGATACAGCGGAGAATGATTGTACCTGTACATAACTTTAATGTTTTTTTTGCTTTTGTTGTTTCAAAAAGTGTTCTCAAATCGAAAAGTATTGCAACAGTGGGGGATATACATAAATCAATTACCCTGCGATTAGATTGCGCCCCAAAAAGGAAAATGCAATGATTGTCGCCAATCGTTTATGTATAGCAAGTTGAACTGCTTGATATGACCAATGTACATATTTGTGACGCCAACTATTGCCGCGGTGATTGCTCCCACCATTCTCGGCAGTATATTACTTCTTTAGCGATCTGAGAGGGTGAAGATTTGTCTGTGGGGGTGTGGTTTGCGGGTGATTTGTTTACACTGGACCTGCTCTGTCCGCCTTTGTCACTCTTTTCTTTCATCTTTCCACTTTTACTTGGTTCGCTTACTGGCTGTCATGTACCTTGTCCAAATAACCATCCCGCTTGGGATTTGAGGTTGTCATTTATGACAGAATTAATCAATTTATCAATCTCCTTTTTGTCCATGATATATCTGTCCATGGTATCTTCTGTAGCAAATCTGGTTGTATGCCTTAAAATCTGCCAGATTTGTGAGCACGAGAAACAAGGGGGGGGGGGGTGTACTTGTTTCACTGCGATTTCTATTGGTTGTGTAGCCATGTAAAGTGATAATGATATATCACGTTTTGAAGTACTGTTTTTGTTCACTTAATATGACTGGTGAATATTCCCCAAACATATCAGACCAATAAAATGTAGAAAAGCTACTTAATTCGAGAAAATTTGTTTTCACCTGGAAAATGAGCTGAGCATGCGACATCGTAGCTGAAATGTTACTGATTCTAAAAAAACTATTTTCGACCTGATTATTCGAGGACAAATCTTAGATATGACCGTCCAAAGAAATGTCCAATGATTTTGTACGTGGTCAATTTGTGTCTGGCTGAAACCTGTTTCAGCCACTGGCGCTAGATGCACAGTTTCACGGTTCTTATTTTTAACACTAAAATTGTTACGTTTTTTTCTCAGGTTTCTTACACTTTTTTGCAAGTTTGATACCTCGAAGAATGATATCCAATTATGTCGAATTACATCACTAAATTTTATTTGTAATATTAGAAGTTTGCAACTAAATTAAGATTCGAGCCAAGAAACTAAATTCGCACAAGCAGATAAATTTATCCCCTTGGTTGGCGCACATTTAGGTGACAAATTTGCACCCAAGTGCGAATGTGCGACAAATCAACAGCCCTGCCGGCGGGTCCGGCCGCCGCCACCCGGTACCCAGTAGCTTAAATATTGCCTATAAACCAAAATCATGTTGCCTCGACTTCTCCAATATGCTAGGCCTATATATAGTTGTAAATGTAGGACCCTGAGTCTTTCTAGGTAGGGCCTAGGCCTAATCTAGGTCTCGAATAAGTGATATGAGTTTGGTAATCCTTCTTTGTACATTTTCAACCTTAGGCCCACTTAAATCTGTTTTAAAACATAACGGCCAAATCACACATCCATATTCGATATGCAGTCTAACTAGTGCCTTATAGAGTTGCAAAGGCTATCTCCGTCTAGGTGTTCATAAGATCATCTGATGAGTTCTACTAGCCTGTTTGCTTGATTTACAATTAGCGGTGTCTATGTGGTGGGATAGCCTCAATTTGTTATCAATGAAAATTCACAGATCTTTCTCGATAATGGTTTCCTCTAAGTTGTTTTTATCATTTTATATAGGTGATCTAATCTGATTGCTCCACAATCATATTAATTAATTAAGTACTGGGCACCGTACTTTAAATTTGGTAGGCTTAAAGGCATAGTCAACTGTCAAAATAAACGGGACAAGGGTGTCCCAAAAATGCAACAGTGGCCCCTGGACATTCCACAATGACATATCACCCCACATCCACAGTTATCAGCCAAGATAATGATACTAGGCCTATATGCGTTTAATACGCATCGCCGCATTAAGAGCAAGTTCCCAAATCGTATAAACTCTATACTTGAGCGGCATCTATGAGGAAATATTTCACCAATTTCTCTCATGTGGGCTTTGTGTTGAGAAACAAACGGTTGTGTTACCATGGGGGTCTGGAAACAGTTGACCTCCAGCATGTTGACAGTGAGTGCTTTCCAAGCCAACACGGCACACTCACGAAATGTTGGTTTAATGTCGGCCAGCGTCGTAGACATTGGTAAATTATTAAAACTGCATTGGGCTATAATTTTTGCAGTTAGATTTACTTGATAAACATATATGCAGTCTCTCCGTCCCTAGCTCTCCACTTCCCTCCCCTCCCTATAGGCTACCTTAATTAGGCCACAACTAATCAGTAGCGCATGTTTTTCGTCAATTATCAACCGATTTTCATGCAATTGTGTAAAAATGATATTGCAACAGAATCCTAATATCCCTGAAAATTTCGTAGAAGTAGATGCAGTAGGCCGACCGATTTTTCAAAAGTTAGATCATTTGACATGTAGTAAATTGTTATTATGACGTCGGTTGAAAAAAATCTGGAATCTAATACTTTTTAAAAATAATTTCAATAACTTTTGAAATATTCAATATCATTTTGCGAATTTATTTGGCCTCCTCCAAAATAATTGTGGCCCAGGGTATAGCCCCCTCCCTCTCTCTTTCTCTGGAAGCATTCTTCCCAGCCGAAGCGATCTGTTTTCATTATAACATAATCATAGACACCTCATCTTTAGCCATGTCAGCGACGACGATATCGACAATGATCATGCTGATAGTCCGTCGTGACACACCCAGCTCGTTGCCCTCGTTGACAAACATTGTAACGTTAGGCCTATATTAATATTTTGTGACATGAGACTTTGCACATTATTTACTTTAGAGTGTGAATATCACGTGGGGGAAGCCAAACATCCAGAATATTCTGGATATGTTTAGATAGGATTTCTGTATGTGAATGAAAAATCCATTGACATCGGACAATAAGTACACTTTTTACTTCTAAAGAAATACCTAATTTAATTACCAATATGTCTCAAGGCAGTCTAGCCTTCGATGAATTTGGCCGCCCTTTCCTTATCTTGAGAGACCAAGAGAAACAGAAGCGTTTGACAGGTATCGCAGCTCAGAAGGTGAGAAAAAACAATAGTCAATTAAGGTCTAAATATTTAAAAATATACCAATTTATCGTTCATTTTTATAATTCTATTAGAGTTGAACAACAGACTAGACACATTAGATCTATAATTTGACATTAATTAGTAATTTTGTTAAAGATTCACTGCATTCAGGAACCGCCGCCCAACCGGTGATTATTTATGGATTTGTTGGGCGATAATTGGGAAAGATTTTCTTTTGTTCCCTTCTTGGTTACATGTAAATCACAGTAAAATGTTATGTTTTGTTATAAATTGTTAAAAACAAATATATATTTAAATGTATATAAAATTATACACAAACACCAAAATATAACTTCAGTCCATCAGTGGCACTGACTTGACCTGTTTTAACAGATCCTGGCCTGGGGCTGAGCCTGGGAGTAGCCTTTTCTCAATTATAATTTATATCGATCGCTGTTTACAATTTTTTTCGGATCACTTTTTATCTTAACCCAACATCCTTGAAAATTTGGTGGATTTGTTTGTGTATTATCGAAGTTAGATCATTTGGCATACAATAAATTTACAAAATTACGGCTCTCTTTAACACCATTAGCGTGAAACAAGAATCCTATTACCGGCCAAATGGTCTAACTTACAAAATACACAACAAAATTCCACCAAATATTCAGCGATGTGGGGGGAAGATGATAAAAAAGTCTTAAGAAAAAAATTAAACAGCGATCGAGCAAATGGAAAAAATGCTACTCCCAGGATCTGGTGAAACAGACTACAACAGCTGTAGCTTGTTTACCTCCCTTGAAATGTCGGCTGTTATGTTTGTTTTCAGACACATATTCTTGCAGCCAAGGCTGTAGCCAGCACATTAAGGACATCATTAGGACCCAAAGGACTGGATAAATTGATGGTATCTCCTGATGGCGAAGTTACAATTACCAATGATGGTGCTACAATCCTACAACAGATGGATGTTGAACATGAAATCGCTAAATTGATGGTGCAGTTATCTAAATCGCAAGATGATGAAATTGGAGATGGTACTACAGGTGTTGTAGGTAAGCAGCATATTTTTAAACTGTGCAATTCATGCAGCTAATCGGGATAATGTTCAGATTTTCTTCTCCAGCTCAGTCACCCCAGCAGGCATATCCTCACATTTATTTAGCTCTTACTAAAAATTAACTGATTATTTTTCATAAATATGATCTACGCTCCTGGAAAAAAGCTTGTTAACACAATTTATCTAATGCAGCGCTGGTTAGATCACATCACTCTATCATATATTTTAGGATGCTACTGAAATCCTGTAGCCTGATCGTCTATCAAATATCTTTTTTTTTGATGGACTGCCAAAAGCAGTCACATCTAATTAACTTTTAATTAACATTAGGAATATTCCGTTTGATGGCATTTCCCACAAATTTGCAATAATATAAAGCCATATTATTATTGCAGGTGAACCATTTATTCAATTTATATTTCAAACTGGCTTAGTTATATTGTGTTACATAAATTAAAGTATTTTTTTGTAATTGTTGCAACAATAAGTTAAGGTAAGGTGCACTGTGGTGAAGTATTTCTTTTGGAATTTGTATGTCGACATGTTTGTGCCATTGCCAATGTCTACCATATATTTTATTTATAAATTCTCTACTAACGCATTGTTTTTTTTCAGTTCTGGCTGGTGCTTTGCTAGAGCAGGCTGAGAGTCTTTTGGATCGAGGAATTCACCCGATTCGTGTATCTGAGGGATATGAAATGGCAGCACAGGCAGCTATCAAGGAATTGGATCGTATTGCCGAAACGTTTCCTGTTGATAAAGATAATCCAGAATCTCTAATTCAAACGGCTATGACAACGCTGAGTTCAAAAATGTAAGTACTATATGGAATTGTGAATGTAATGTTTTCAAATAGATTTCATATATCTTTACAATATATATTTGTATGTAGTAGATTTTTAGTCAAAGTTAAACTAAGGCAAATCCAATTTTATGGTAAACTCATTTTTGTAATGAAAAATTACCTGATCAAATGAGTGATGTAACAAATAAATACTTTAGCTGTTAAATATTTTATGTTTATGGCACAAGAGTACTTTTTCTCCTTCATTTGAAGTACCATACATTTTAAATTCACAACACCTGAATGATTTTTGCCTTAGCTACACACACGTATCTTTATTTTTATTATTTTGTTCGCACGCTTAAGCAACAATCTGTGATAAAATATTTATTTAATTATTTATTTGATTCACACACAAGTGGTGATTAAGTAAATATTTGTTTAATATTTAATTGTTTTTTTTTTCATTTACTTACATGAAGTGGCAAACCCTTCAATCATGAAATTCATTTCGTGTCGCCTACTGTTAATATTTTATAATTTCAATTATCATTCCATTCTTTTCATGACATAAAGCAACTTAACCCTTTGACAACTGGCTGATTTCCACTTTGCGTCGCCAATTTCCCTGGGATATTAGCAAGTTTACGGTAGAATTTGCTAAACAATGATACAAAGTTACATAACTTTATAAATATTAACTTCTTATAATTACAAGTTATTTTTATTTTGATGTACACTGAATGTACTTTCAGGATATATAAGGAACTTTATGATCAAACACATATATGTTGCCAATCAAAGCTCTATAATATAGAAAAAATACAATTTTAAATATCTGAGCTATTTTCTGACTTTTCAGCTTTATTGTCATATAGTATTTTAAGAAAATAACATCAAAACAGTAACAGACAATGAATTCAACAGAAAAGACAGTGACTCATGTATTTCACCATTGTTTCCAGATATTATAGGGCCTATGATGTATCAATGTCATTTTATAAAAAAATTCTAATGTGTAAATCAGGAAAAAAATGATGTGAATATTTAAATTATATCAACATGAAAAATATTACATTTATAAAAACTTTTAAAAACTCGGAACAATCACTGAAGTTGTTGCAAAAACTAGAGCCCTGGAAGGGAGGTCCATTCACTTGTCTCTGTCATGCACCGGTCCAGGTGATGGGACTGTAAATTTATTACAGGTAGGCACAATATCAGCCGTATTTGAATGCCAGAAATTGAAAAATCGAAGTCTTGATCAAGTTCATCCTGGTCAGACGCCAGATCAATGTCAGTGTCATTGTCACTGTCAGCAGATACGGCACCCACAGCGGAACAGTCACCAGCAGCAAAACCTGTCAAAACTGAAGATCATCCCGCGCTATCATGTGTTTTTTTCTCGCTTTTAAGATGTCTACAAAATCAATACCATGAAATTCTTCATCATCCCATGACGATGTATCGGCGGCCGCCATTTTGTTGGAAAAGAAAATGACAAATTTTGGGTTTTATTTCGTTGTTTACAGCGAAAAGTTCAATGACAACATTGGTTTGTTTTGACGCGAAACAGAAAAGGAAGCTGTCCTGGTTATTCACGCATGCGCAGATTCGCGATGCATGACGTCCTTCAACATCCAGGATGTTGTAGATAAGGCCATGTGCAGCCGGGCGGATTCTGGCGGTTCAGGTGAATGAGCCACGGGCAGATTCGGTCGGTATAGGTGTTAAAGGGTTAAGTATATAACTGAGAAGTCAAAACTGAAGCTATAATGGGAGATGATAAATTGTATTATCAATTCATTTGAAAATACTGATAAAAAGTTGTGCAATCTATTTCTTTTTTGAAAAATAACCGACCTTACTCTAGGTGTATTTCAGAACATTTTTGAAATATTCCTTTGGTGCTCTGGGATGAGGAGTTTGTAAACTGGCCCTAGATGACACGTAAATAATGTCACAGATCTCTTGACATCTGTTATAAATGCAACTTGTCTTCAGTACATTTTTGTGAAAAAATAAATTTGGTAAATTTGGAACACAAGGACATTAGCATGCTTATATATTCTGATGCATCTCTTTTAAAAGGCCTGAATGTATTCTTACCCTTTCAACTTATTTTAGTCGGTATGCCTGTATCCTGTATTTTTTTCAGTGTTAACAAATGTCATCGTCAGATGGCTGAGATCGCTGTCAATGCTGTTCTGGCAGTTGCTGACATGGAAAGAAAAGATGTGGATTTTGAGTTAATTAAAGTAGAGGGAAAAGTTGGTGGTAAACTGGAAGATACCATTCTTGTCAAAGGAGTGGTTGTTGACAAAGATTTTAGCCATCCACAAATGCCTAAGGTAAGGTGTCTTACTTATCCTGTTATTTTAGTTACTGACTTTCACAGTGCTTAGCTACCATATAAAGTTATTTTTTTGGTCTGAAAAAATCTCTGACTGAAAGGCTTTCATAACCAAACTATCTTAATTAACTATCATGATTTTTAGCCAGTCACATACTATACTTTAAGTACATGTACTTGTACACTATTTTTTATCAGACAAAGAGTAAAACACATCAGTTAGTTTGCTTTCTATCAGTTAATTTGTCTGTGTCGTTGTGTTTTTTTTAGTGTCTTCATTGACAAGCATTCTTATCCTTGCAGCACATCAATATCTGTTGTTATCATGTGAATGCTAATATTCAGATATTTTGATAGTGAGATATATTATGAACATGTTTTGAGTATATCAATTTTTTATTTAAATTTTGTTTCCAGAGTGTGAAGGACGCTAAGATGGCCATCTTGACTTGTCCATTTGAACCTCCCAAGCCAAAAACCAAACACAAGCTTGATGTTACATCTATCGAAGACTACAAGAAGCTCAGAGAATATGAAAAAGAGAAGTTTGACACCATGGTTCAACAGGTGGGTTGCTGTTTGAGAAGCTTACATATGAACAAATATTTTAGATAAAATGGAATTCCATTTGTACTTTTGTTTACCAATCCGGTGTGTATTTAGTTATGTTAAAGTAATATCAGGGCTAGAAATTAACTTTCTGGAGCACTGGTCTAGCGGACCACCAGCCCCCGAAATCTGGTGGTCCACTCCCCTTAAATAATTTTGTGCCGGAAAATTTTAGTGGCCTGCTTTACCACCGCTATACAGTATTCTGAACAGAGAAATAATTATCTACACTATTTTTAACAATTTTAGGCCCGAAAATTTTAGTGGCTTGTCTGACCACTGCTACCCAGTGTTTTGATGGTCCTGCAGGATATTTGGTGGCCTCGGACCACCACTAACTTCGAACCCTGAACATGCAGTAATTTAGGACTTGTGTTTTTGTAAAAGTGTGCTACTTTTGTATTTATTTTCAGAAAATCTTTCTATTTATTTATCTTATAAATCGCTATCAATTTCTAATTCTATTAAACCTTAAAAAAAATATTATTCCTATAAATTAGGATAGCTGGAGCCTGTATTTAAATGATATGACTAACTTAGATATCTGACAGCTGTATCTACTAGAAACAACATTATGAAGATACTGCTTGTTGTAGGTGAAAGACACTGGTGCTAATCTTGTAATCTGTCAGTGGGGTTTTGATGATGAAGCCAATCACCTACTTCTTCAGAGAGAGCTTCCAGCTGTTAGATGGGTTGGAGGCCCAGAAATTGAGGTATTTTAGGTTTCACACTCGCTACTTCGCTAACAAATTTGTTAGTGGTACCTATATAATATATTTTTTTTCACAAAGTGAGCTGTTCTCTTGTAGTTTGAAGCATCAAATTAACTCAAAATTCTAACTGCCATTTCACCAGGACAATAAATAAGTATAACACATTTTGCTTTATTTTATTTGTAGTTAATAGCTATTGCTACTGGAGGACGTATTGTGCCTCGGTTTGAGGAATTGACAGCGGAAAAATTAGGTCATGCTGGCATTGTACGGGAATTGTCTTTTGGAACAACACGAGACCATATGCTAGTAATTGAGGAATGCAAGAATTCAAGAGCTGTTACAATTTTCATCCGAGGTGGAAACAAAATGGTGATATATTTTTCTTACCCTTTATCTGCTAGTGACTGATATATGTGCACACAAAAAATCACATTAACTAATAATTTAAATTTAACACTACTGAAATTCAGGTTGACCCTTTCAGCGCGGGGAATGTGTTTGTACATCAGAGTCTGACGTATAAAGACGGTCCCTAGAGTGGAAGCATTAAAATATTTTATGTATTATAATTTTAATTCTTCCAGTACGGGGATCGTCTTTAGACTTATAAGATGGTCTTTAGACGTCAGAATTGTAGTTGTCTGACTTATATAGACGGTCCCGGCACTGTAAGGGTTAACTGTATGTTTTCCTTATAAATAAAGATAAATTTATTTTATATTTTAATTTCTTTACTTTATAATTTGTGGTGTCCATGATATTACTTTTTACTCTTTCACAAAAAATAATTCATTGAAATAATGCATTTAATTATATTTATTTTTCTTTATCGTACAGATTGTAGAGGAAGCAAAGAGAAGTTTACATGATGCCATTTGTGTTATAAGGAACTTGGTTAAAGACAATCGTATTGTTTATGGGGGTGGTGCATCTGAGCTTGCCTGTTCTCTGGCTGTTAACAAACAAGCTGACCAGGTCAGTTCCCAGCAAACACGAGACATTGACCCAATGTTGGTTAAATATGCTGACCCAACAATAAACCAACATTAGTTCAATGTCCTTGTGTGTTGCTGGGTTTTTAATGTGATTTAATACACAAGAGGAGTGTAATAGTCATCATGTGATTGATCAGTAACATCAAGGTCTCCCAGCAATCTCATTGAACCAATGTTGTTTCAATGTTGAGCTGACATCGTAGACGCGGCCAACCTTGAACCAACTTTGGTTCAATGTCTTGTGTTTTCTTTGTGATGACTTTGATCACTCACTTTTTTAACTATTCTTGCCTAAATATAAAATAAACACATCAATTCATAATTGTAGAACCTGGCCATGGAAGCATATGTATATTGTAACTCAAATTTGATTTCAGTTACTTTTCAACTTATTTATTTGCATTTGTTTCTGACATAGGTGTCAACACTTGAGCAGTATGCAATGAGATCATTCAGTGATGCTCTAGAAAGTATTCCTCTAGCTTTAGCTGAAAACAGCGGTCACTCTCCTATCGAAACACTTGCAGAAGTCAAATCTGAACAGATCAAACAGTCCAATCCAAGATTAGGAATTGACTGCATGAGTAGAAATACTTTTGGTAGGTATCTTATGAGATCAGTCATTTACTGCATTAATCCTTATGCTGCTAGACCTTTATATACGATTTCGAGCAATATTCAGACTAACTAAAATACCACTAAAATTTGTAACATATCGTGCCATAGATGCTCAGTTTATCAAATAATTCAAATTTGGTGTCTATTTTCTTAATAATCTTATTTTTCATTCATTTGAAGGTAGGAATTGTGTCAGCAATTACAGCTTCAGCATTACAAGGATTAAGTTTTATAACTATTTATTGTTCTTTTTAATAATTCACTCAGTTATTTTGCACACTTTAAAGGCTGTTTGAATATTTTGGTGTAGTTGTTGCTTAACTCTTCATTGCTGACATTTCTTTGTATAAAGCATGGAGAATAAACGTTTTTGAAAGCATCATAAATGTCTTCGTTAGATTTGAATACCTATGTTGTTATGGGTCTACAGCCAGTATAATTTTCAATTCTTCCAGTTCGGTGATCAACTTTAGTCGTCAACTTTAGACTCTTACGTTTAAGGCTGGTCCCCACTCTGTAAGGGTTAACCCCTACAGTGCAGGGATCTACTGTCTGTGGATGTCAGAATTTGGCGCCTGAAGTCGATCCCCGCACTGCAAGAAGAACATTATTTGTAATGGTCGTAGACCCATAACATAGGTATTCAAATTGATTGTGAAGAGCTAACTAAAACATTTCAAATTAAAAAAAACCCTTTGGTCTCGCATCGTTTATGAACAAATTGTCAGCGCTTTAAGTGTTAAAGATGCTCATCAGTGTATGTGATACTGTTTTATTTTCTGTTTGCAGACATGAAACAACAACATGTGATAGAAACATTATTATCTAAGAAACAACAAATTATGTTGGCGACACAGGTGGTAAAAATGATCTTGAAAATAGATGATATACGAGCCCCAGCTGATCGTATCTAGATACTCATATTATTTAAATGATATTTTCTCAGCATGCTTAGATGTCATGAATGAACTGGTGCCATAAGTTGGTTTAAAATCCAATTTAATCAAAATGTTTTGTTGCACAAGTAGATTTGATTATTTTGAGGACCAGAGGGTATTAGTTTTCTCATATTTTTGAGAAAATTAAAATCCTTGATTTTTATGTTCAAAATTAGCTGCCTTTGAATTCCTATATGTAACTTAAACTTTGTGATAACTGGATTATTTAAGTTTTAATTAAAAATGATGGATTATCACTAACATTAAGATATTAGTCTGAAATGCTTTGACTTAAGTAGATTATCGAGCATTTTGTCCCAAGATTATAATGCAAAGATTATGTTGTCTTTACATTATTACCGTAATTGTCTTGTTCTAAGTTATCAGAAGCCATAATGTGGGACTATTTTAAAGTTATAAGCTATGTTGTGAATTCACTACATGAATATGCTGGCTAAGACAGATTTAGCTATCAGTTTCTCTGATGGTTAAATTTCAATATATTATATTCCAGCCTTCAGAAGGTTTATTTAATCCTTATACCATTAAAGGTCACTTTTCTGAGTTGAATGACATGACAGACTTGTGGTGGAAGTGTTACAGGAGTTCAACGGCAGCTGCCCCCATTAGTTATGTATCGAGGTTTTCCAAACTTTGCCATTGTTAAGCTACGTGTCTTTTTATATTTTCTCTTATTGTGATAAACATATATATTATAAAATACAAACAAACATTTTTTTTGTCTTCGTTTTTGTTATCCCCCGCCCAATCGAAGTGGAGGGCCAGGATTAATGTCTCAAGTGGTTGAAAACTGTCCAAAACGATCGCAAATGGTCGCAAACCATCGCAAATGGTTGCAAACGATCGCAAATGTTCGCAAGCGATCTCAAATGGTTGCAAACTGTCGCAAATGGTTGCAAACAGTTGCAAACGATCGCAAATGGTGGGAAACTGTTACAAACGGTCGGAAATGGTCGTAAATGGTCGGAAACTGTTGGAAATGGTAGGAAACGGTTGGAAATAATCGGAAACTGTCGCAAAATGTAGGAAAAAAGGTCGGAAACTGTTGGAAATGGTAGGTAACGGTTGGAAATAATCGGAAACTGTCGCAAAATGTAGGAAAAGGTCGGAAACGGTATTAAACTGTCGAAAACGGTCGGAAATGGTCAGAAGCGGTCGAAAACTATTGCAAGTTGTCGGGAACAGTTGGAAGCGGTCGGAAACGGTCGCAAATGGTCGGAAACGGCTAGAAACAGTCGGAAACGGTCGCAAATGGTCGGGAGCGGTCGGAAACGTTTGGAGACTGTCGGAAACTGCCAGAAACGTTTGCAAATGGTCACAAACTTTCGCAAAGGGTTGCAAATCGTCACAAGATTTTATGCGGGCCTATTTCTCCTACAATTTTGCAGAACTTTATCGACACGAAACTTTACGGGAATGTTGGGTTCAAAGCCACTTGGGTTGCTATGACTTTTCTAAGATATTCCATTTGTCATTCCGGATTTATCCATGATTTCCAGGATTGCAAAGCCAAAAGGCAGTATCTGCTTATTTATAGCTATATATGAGCCAACGCTGGATCAATGGTGTACATGATCGGTTTATTGTATGCATGATGCATGAGAGAGTGGCAGATATATGGGTTCAGTGTGGAAGGCCAGACGCCCGCTGATACGAGACCACTATAGTAGACGACTCCTGACGCGACCCTTTGAGTACCGCTTAAATTTAGTAGTTGAAATACATATATCTAATAATGCTGCAATGACGGGCCAGCGTCGCAGAGAGTGGCCCAGCATTGAACCAACACCGGGTGTTTAATATGGACAGTAGAAACCTTTTAAATGCTAGGGCTAGTATAATACAGTCGGAAACTGTTGCAAACGGTCGGAAACGGTAAAAAAATGTCGGAAACTGTTCGAAACGGTCATAAACGATCGGGAATGGTTGCGAACGGTCGGAAACAGTCAGAAACTGTTGCAAACGGTCACAAATGGTATGAAACGGTCAGAAACTGTCTGAAATGGCCGGAAACGTTTGGAAACAGTCGAAAATGGTCGGAAACGGTCGCAAATGGTCGGAAACGGTTGCAAACGAGCGCAAATGGTCGGAAACGGCCGGACACTGTCACAAATGGTCAGAAACGGTCGCAAATTATTGCAAATGGTCGCAAGCGGTCCCAAGCAGTCGCAGATGGTTGCAAACGATCGCAAACTTTCTCAAACGGTCGCAAATGGTAGTAAACTGTCGCTAACGGTAGCAAATGGACGCAGACTGTCGCAAATGGTTGCAATATACAATTTATTTTTTGCCACCAAACTTATTCGCCTAAATTTCCTGTTGCTTCAGTTACAGGTACCTCTAGTTAGGTCCTTTCCATACTCATGGGTAACTTAACGTAAAAATTTGGGGAGATCTAATTATTATCTTTTAAGTTATCGCATTGCCAAGAAATTTTTGAATTAAAAAATTAAAATCAAGTTAAAAATCAAGTCTCCAGGTGGCGGCGATTTAGATTATCTGTGGAAATCTGGCAATCTAATCAGGTGATCTCCATACTCCTGGGTAACTCCATGTAAAAAATCGGAGAAATCCAACAATTATTTTTTCAAGTTATCACGTTAACAAGAATTTTTTTTTGAATCCTTGACCTTTGACCTTGGGTAAAAAAATTGCCGGGTTGGGCTTAATGTTTACATGAATTTTGAGTTCAATCTGTTGCACCATGTGTAGTAGCCAAAAGGCTGCATACAATTATGTGGCGGCGGTGATGGCGACGACGGCGGCGGCGTACGAAGGGGACGACAATATCTCTTTGGACCCTTTATGGTTATGCTGTTGGAGGGGAGACATCTTCAGTTTTTTGTTTTCAAAAAAAATGTGACCCTTCTAGTTTATTTTTATATCGCTGATAACTGTCAAACTGCCAGATAGCTAGACCATAACTATGGAACAAAAATGTCAAATTACATGTCGGTACTTCCCTTTAGCTATGGGCATAATGTCGCCTTTTGATAGCCACATGTTTAGTTCAGGAGCAGGGACACAAAAAAATTATTCTTGTTCAACCCGCAGACTATCTACGATCTTATATAGGGGTACCGGTACCCACAAACTCTCCGGAATTAGGGGTTAGTTAGAGGTTAGTTACGTAAACGTCTATTGTTGTTATCCTGTTGCACCAATCGCCACATGTGATATACCTGTACCATTATAAAAGATAATGAAATGTCGCACACTGCAGTAATGCAAATAGTCGTTTCTCCACATACGCTCAATAATTTTTATTATAAAATAAAACGTAACAAACTAGGCAACATGGTCAAGGAAAACAACATAACAAAGCATAATTTTTGTACATATCGATATCTGGCTTATGTTTTCTGAACCTAATATATGTATGCTTGAAAAAAAAGTGATTTAAAATTATAATTATCACATATATTTTTTTAATGGAAGAATATAAAAGCTTTCTATTAAAATGTGTATGTTCAGCAGGGCTGAAATCCGAATTGTATTGGTCGGCATTTTAGAGTATATTTTTTTATCCACTTGTTTAGGTGTGCTGAATTCGAATCTGGCAGATAATATCATATATTTGGTGGTCTTCACCTTCAAATTAACAAAACATAAAATGGCCGCCATAATGTAAATAAAACCCCTTTTTTAGTTTGTCGACTCGACAAACTTTTAGGTTGACTTTCCACGCAAACGTCTGTCGATAACTTCCGTTACTATCTGTTCTGTCTGTGCAATGTCAGAAGGCAATATTTGCTCCCTGGTATACTAGGCATTTACTGCTTTTTAACTGGCGTCCCGTCTCTTCGTGTCATAGCGCTGCCAAAAGGCTGTATTTGCCCACTTGTAAATCAAGTATATACTTCCTTTCCGCTGATGTCACTGCCTCCTTTTGGCTTGCACTGACCCAATGTTGGTTAAATGCTGTGCCATCATCTATGACACTCTTCCAACATTGAACCAACATTGTGTCAGGGTATCGAGTTGCCGGTGTTCCCTGCAAAAATGAGACCTTTAGCCAATGCTGTTTTACAGCTGAGCCATGGTCGTAGATGATGGGCCAGCAGTAAGCTAGCATTGGGTGAACGTTTCTTTTGTTAAGGCCTATATACTGGTATGCCAATGCTGGGCTAATGACGGCCCAGTGTTGTAAACGGTGGGCCACCATCAGGCTAACATTGTGTCAATGGCTGAGTTTGCTGATCAGCTGTGACGCAACCCAGCAAACACGAGGCATTGACCCAATGTTGTTCTAATGCTGGCTCGCCGTCTTCGACGTCGGCACAACATTAAAACAACATTGGGTCAATGTTTGTGAATGACAGCACTGTCGCGGGAGGGCTCACCACCTTCTCCCACCCCTCTCTGCCTCACTTGACACAACTGTGTTATGTTACGCAATATAACAATTAAGTCTTGGCTAAGATATTTATCTCCAAAAATAGCAAATTTTGTATTATTAAAAATAGATTTTTGGTCTCGGCAGTAAAAGGCATTGCACATTGATATAATTTATACACTTCTGGTGTGAAATATGACCGAATAATGTATTTTATTGCAATGCCCGATCATGAAATGAAATGAAAATGAAATGAAAAACTTCTAATGTGCCTAAATCCTCGATGTCCCGAGCTCAGAGGCTCTGCAAATCTGAATCAGGCTCGATTATCGTTGTCCGTTTGACGCTCGAATTAGTAGATCCAGCATGCTGGGACACAGAGGATTTAGGATGGAAAGGCTTGGCCGAAATATAAAATCTTCAATTTTTTCCGAAATGACTGTGCAGATTTAGATTTTTTAATCTCAAGAGGGATACAATTCCAGAGCTGGGGGGACCGCAACCGAAAAAGCCCATTCGCCCATCTTTGAACTCACTCTGGGAACAACCAGTTGATCATCATCTGAGGAGCGGAGATTACGGGTTCTGTTTAAAGGCTTGAGCAGATTATGTAGATATACTGACATGAATGTATTAATTTATATGTGATGGTGCATATTTTGTGTTTTATTCTGAATCCAGTGTAGGATCGTGGAGAGCGGGTCACAACCCTGGCCAAGCAGTTCTGAACACTTTGCACCTTGTTTATTTTGCCATTTGGGATGTTATAGAGGATAGAATTACAATAGTCTAGCTTTCTCGAAACAAGTGAAGTTGCTAATGTCTTAGTCACTGCCGCTGTTGAACATCTGCGCAAGCGACACAAATCACGTAGGCCTATATGATAGTAGCATGATCGACAGACTTTTGATATATGTTTCTTAAAATTGAAATCCTTGTCAAATTCTACCCCTAAATTTAATGTGGTAAGTTAACCCTTTCATTACGACCATCTGACATGAAAAAAGGACAAAGTATGGTGAAATATACATTTTTATTTATTAAGTTTATTTTGCCTGAGTTTGTGTCCTATTTAGGGAAAATATGGGTGCTGTGTGTGAGAAACAGTTGACATTTCTGTGCACCAGTCCTTGTGAATATGTCCAATATAACGTTTGGGGTCCCTAGGTGAGTTGGCCTACTTTCGTCTTTAAGAAGTGTTCAGATAAAATATATGTTCATGATTAAATATAGTGATTAGACCGTAAAGGGTTTTGATTGGAATAGTATTGGCCAAGCGTTGCAGACAGTGGCCCAGCATAACATCAGCATTGGGCCAGTGTATCGTGTTATCTGGTGTTTCTGGCGCCTGATGTAAAGAATACCCAGTGCCTGACTTATAAAGAATAGGCCTAACTGCGGGATTCCCACAAAAAATAAAACTGGCCCGACATCATTCTATCGCTGCGCCACACTTTGAGCAATATCTTTGTTTTTGACGCGACAAGTTAATTTTAGTGGGCCATAGGATTTTTCAAGATAAGTTCTAGGCCCTGCCTGCTGAATTAAAGGGACTGGCTCAGGCTAAAATCATAAAAAAAACAGTGATTCTATTTTTGCTTATAATTATGACCATATGATGGAAACATGTCCATAGAATAGAACTGCACAAGTTTTTTTTTAATTTTTGTGCTGTGCATTTACCAGTTAGGCTAAATATAGAGACGAAATTCCCGTATTTCTTATTTTTGACATGGTAGTGCCAATAATAAATGCCCATTACGGCCCACACTGTCAAATTGTGAGCTGTGTGTATCGCTGTACTAGTTTCAGTATTAGTATTCAGCGTTGTTAGAGCAGAGTATATGCTTACTATATGCTTACCAATAAAATTTAAATGAAGTATGGCGGAAAACGAGCTACTGAAACCAAAATGTAGTTGAAATGTTGCTGATTCCAACGAAATATTGGACTGTAACATGACTGTAACCTCGCCGCAAGGTAACCTCGCAACAGGTAATCTCGCCACAGATTTGATAACCTCGCCACATGGGGCTAAGTAACCTCGCCACAACTTCGCCACACCTGTTGTATCCGCATTTATCAATGTATTTTCAAAGTTTAATCTCTACCTTGAACGTTGTGTAGATGTCTATGACTTAGACTATATGTGCCATTAAAATCAAAAGCAAAAAAATTCTCAAAAAATGCACCAATATATAACGAATAATAATACGCCTACAAATTTATTTTGTACAGCAATTATTGTAGAAAATTTGTTCATTGTGACTAATAGTAGTAACATATTAACCCTTAAACCGCTGAATCGAATAATTTAAATTTTCACACACTTGGAGTTGTGTCTCACTACCTCGACCCACAACTTTAAGTTAGAGAAAACAACTCGTATTTGTTTAATTTGTAATTTAAGACTAAGCAATTTACAAATCTTGATGCTTAAATGGCTAATAAAACGGATTAAAGCGACTACAGTCGCGCTTAGCGGTTTAAGGTGATTTAGGTGTAGGCCTAGCGGCAACAACAGACAAAGTTGATGGCACTGCCCCAAGAAGAGATTCGACAGGATCCGAGGAAGACAAGAGTAGCACTCAAGCTATGTGATTGACTCCAATAACACTCGATATTTTTGACGCAATTGATTGACACAAGTGACATTAACTCATGTGAGTGCGTGGTGACGTGATGACACTTGTAACCTACTTGCAAACGCTTCTTCGGGTTTTAATAATAGCATAACAGCCAATATGGTTCATGTCCACATGGTTTATTGAATAATTTTACTTCTTGTGTGCCAATAAATTGAATCTTTGCTATCTCTATCAGCATGAACACCTGATGAATGTTTATTATGGAATATGAGGTGATATGAATGAGCCTTAAGTGTTTTATTTGTTGTTGGAAAAATGCCCCCCTTTTGAAATAATAATGGGCCACATGCTCCATCGTCTAAGGCAAATGCCCCCCCCCCCTCCGAAAAATATCATGGGCCCCTTGGCCCCCTTTTTCCAATTTATAAATCGGGGGCACTGAATATGTAATAGTACCAATCTCATACATATAGTTTTAACTATTTATATTGCCGTATATTAACCGTCTGCGTCCCTATGTTTGGGCTATATTAAAAAAAGCTATATTCAAGTTAAACTGAACGTAGATTTCAACCTAAGTCTTAAACACAAATAGCAGGCCTAATTTATGTTCTTGTATTATAGACCCTATCTATGGAAGCTGATATTCAACATCACATTGTAATATAGGCCTGAATATCACCTTTAATGTTGGGTAAACGATGTAGAGGGTGGCACAACAATATACTAAATATCCAGTTATCCCTGGTTTAATGCTAGTCCACCGTCTGCACTGCTGGCCCAACATTAAACTGATAATAAGTCGATGCAGCTTCTGTAGAAAGCATAGCGTATATAGCCAGTGTAATATATTATCAGATTATGCTTTGTAGGCCTACGCATCGCGTTGACTACTGCAATGAAGCAATACCGCTGAAGTACAGTCACACGTAAATTGCCATAGAGTTAACTCTATGGTCTGGCTAAACTTCTGAAATTCGAAACCTTTGAGTGTTGATCTACTGTTCGCCGTATCGTGTTTGCTGGGATGCACCTAAAAGTATGCATACTTCAGAAGTGGATATATGTATAATAAAAAGATGTCTCGAAGTAATAATATGTAGGCCTACTATTATCATTTTACTTTCTAAAGTAAAATACAAGATGTATGCTAGCATGTATATTATTGTGCATAAAATATAGGGGTATTTTATAAGTTTAAACCCAGTAATAAACTTCTTGTTTTGTCTTGTTATATGAGCGGACACATTCATTAATAGAATGCACTCCATACCGTGTGAGTCAGGTGCTGGAGTAATGTCGATTCAGTGTCTATAAAGCAGCTGGGCCAATAGTGGGTTTTTTAATGACGCAGCATTATAGTTGAATTCCCGCTTTCCCATTCATTGATTGTTTCCTACCAATTACTGGCCAAACGTCAATGATGAAGACGAAGACCAGCCGTGCATGTGGATTATAAAACTTTAAAATATATATTTTTCATTTTTGTAATAAATGAAAAACAAAGTGGAACAGGGAACACTATTATGGCAGAACCAGAGTAAAAACATAGCTGTCAATTATCACAGGTAAGGGATAGCAATGACATGACCAATATATATTATGCACATTTAATATGTTGTGCAGAATAAAATATGAAAAATGTTGGGCAGCGCCCCTGATGGAGAACCAATATTAAATCCACAGGTAATGTGTTTGTATATATGTAATAACAATACCGAAGGGCGGGGGGCCCTGGTGCCTGCTAGGAGAGTCAGAGATCGCGGATTTATCTCCTGCTCTGGCATTTAAAATGTTTCCTCCTTGTTTAATCGTAAATATTGAATATTGTGGGCAGCCTCAGTGACCGAGAGTTAGTGTGCTCGGCTGCAGACCAACAGGGCTCAATTTCGAATCCTGTGTCTGGAGGGAAGTGACACCTCATTCATCTCACCATCCTCAGGAGGTTCTCCTTACCAAGTTTAGCCTATTATGTGTACAAATGTGGTGTAGAACCTCATTTATTTCATTTCATTGCATTTGATACAGCCAACTAACACCTAACTCAACATTACAACTACATTTCAGCAAAGATTTTGTGAGTTGAGAAAGCGTTCATGGGTCTTTATCCTTAGGTCTACTGTGTGTATTGTGATTCCCATAATTGGCATTACGTAAGAGGGTGCAGTGAAAGTGCATTACGTCTACATGTGATAATGATGGATTAGGGCTACTGTATATTTCACGGCTGAGTAAGAAACATTAAAAGCTGATATTTTACAACTTTGTTAGGCATATTTTAGGCAGAAGAATTAATATTGAAAATTAAAGATTTCGTGAAAATTCCTGGCTCACTGGGGCATAATAAAAGTCCCAGAAGAAGTAATAATTGCACTTTTGTAATAATACCATTTGTCAAGCATATGTCACTAGGTGCAGTGCTTCAGAACGTGTGTAAAATCAGCAAAATGTATTATGGGAACCGAACATAATAATATAAATGCCAATGATCGATATAAAGTATATAATAGTCTAATAATGTACATCTTTTCATGATAATGCATCTTTGAGTATAGATATACATTCTCTGACACATTTATAGCTGATTTTTTGCAATGCTGTTGACAAACGTCAAGGCCCCTGGGTCTCTTGTCTATGGTTTATCGCACATGAAAGCACAATTAACGGTGTCTAGAATTTTTTTATTCGAGAAATTTATATCGAGTGTCTTTGAAAAGAACTGACCATTATTTGACCTTCAAATTCAATACGTACTCCGTTTTTAGCTTTGCCAAATGTTGTCAGTGCGATTTATCGGCGCTGTGATTTTGACATCTTCTTGTCTCAAACCAGTGCGCTCAGGCACTCTACATTAAGTGATTAATTACCACCTACCCGGTCTGAACATTAATTGTTCATGAGAAGTGCGAGACTCCCATAGTTTGCAGAAAAAATGACTTTAAAACGGCTCATGTTCCCAGAGTGGTAGGTACAGTACTATAACATTCACAGGTTGTGTGTATATAAATGTACACAATAGAGACTGGTTGTTCCATCATTAGAACGTCCCCGCTCCCATTGCATGACTGCGTGCCACAGTGAGGAGGGGTGGCGGGCAATAGATAGGCCCTTTTCTCACAATGATTCCGCTCTAGCAGATATTATATGGTGATGTGTGCTTGCTTTACAAGTAAGCACATACTGCCTTTTGAGTTTTGTACACTTACAAAATAGTAGACTACAGTGTATATTGAACAGGCACCTGTCTGGCAAATCCCAAAAGTTTGTGCTATACTGGTGCTAGACCAATATATGTCTGTGGTTGGACCAACATCTTGGACGTCGGCCTGACACTTATCCAACACGTGCTTACTGTAATGTATTGCATTTGCTGGGCTCATAATCGTCTCGGCCTTAAACAGAGGCAAGAACCAGTGTTGGCCTAATATAGGGCCAGTGTCACAGACGTTGTGCCGACATTAGAACAACATCGCGTCAGAGCATAACTAATCTCTGGTCACCGTACCCTGCCTTAATGAGCCTTCCACGCCTGTTTGTTTACTCACACATGGAGGAGATGAACGTCCTATGCAATATCAGCATCTCCACAAACACGACACATTGAAGCAATGTTGGGCCAGCAGACGGTGGCCCAGCCTTGTTTGCTGGGACGTGATCTGGCGACATAGACTGGGACAGTGTATGTCCTAGTGTGGTCATAACAGCTTTGTCTGAGTCTGTTTAAAATTACAAGACCAGTTATGCAAAGCACAGAACCGCGGTGTTGCTATAATTATTAGGCTAAACATGCTGACGATAATACGACTTATTTGAAGTGATTTAGCGGCCCAGGAAATAAATTAAATGACTGCGAAATTCACCCTCGAATAAACAAAAAAACAAATGACTATCAAAAATGCACATTTTTCCTTTTTTGGCTTGTCGCACTGAATTGCTCAATTTATGATTTTTGCATAACTTGGGTACCGACACACTCATATCTGAGGTTTATTTATCATCGTCTGACCTAGATTGTATCGTAAAATCCAAGATGACCGTCATTTTGCATATTTATCTTTAAATCATGACGTCATTCTAAATACTGAGCACATCAGAGCATGTTAGAATATAATGTCAGTAAACCTAGTTTTGAATGTCTTTTAAATTAATTTGTCGCATTAACTTGTCCATTTTTCAAATTTTCATTACATAAAGTTGTTTTATTATAATTATTATGGTGTGAATACATAAAAATGCTTCTGTTTTGTGTTGGTGGTAACAATTTTGAATTTGAACATCATAGAAAGGTCTTTTTTCTGAGTTCTGAGTTCTAAACGAAATACATGAGACATACATTTCTCAACTTCAAATCATGCAGAGACCAGAAATTGTGCATTTATTTGTTGGAAAAAGTAGAAGATATGTGGTTTTGGTGGCATTTTTTGTTTTGCAAATTTGAATGTGGAGAACACTAAATATAGAACTTTATCCGACTGATTTGAATTCAGCACACATAATTATTTGAAAACAACTGGTTAATTAACAAATGGTATACTAACGGTATATGCCGAGAATAGTTCAATGTTTCAGATTTCAGCCAAGGTAGAATATAGCCATTTTCATAACATGCGGCTATATTCATACATTAAAAAAATACATCAACATTTATAAATCTTAATACCACAAACTGTTAAAAAAATGCATATCTGGCTTCAGAAAACATAGGTCACGTGGAGATATGGGCAATAATTATGCTATATTTAATCTCTTTCGTTGAACATTTTGACGTACATAGCGAAAAACACCCCCTATATGTTAGAAAACGGGTTGTACAATAAGAAATGATACCACAATTTGTTTGTAGGCCTACATTTTACTTGGGGTTGTTGCTAAAGGCCCATTTTATCATTCTGTCAATTCAGACTGTAGATAGGCCTACTACGCTGGTTGAACGAGCTCACTATAGCTGCTACAAAAACTTGCTCCTGGACTAGTTTCAGTCTTGTTTCCCATGCTTGCATTAAAATTGCTTCATCACTTTTGTCTGGCACTGTAGATGTTTCGGGCACTGCCTTCTTTTTTGCTTTACTCGACGAATTTCTTTTTTGATTTTATTAAAGTCTATTGTCTTTGTTTAGTGCCACGTAAAAACAATCTTTGGGACATGAGCATATAACTGCCCAGATTTCTACCAGTTGTTACCACCTATACTGCTTGGGTATGCTCTGGGACCTCTTGTTAAAATTACCGAAATCAATGAAGACAAAATAGTAGTGCACAAGCGTTGACATGTATTTATTGTAGTTTTCAAAAGCACTGAGTCTCTAATACATGTATAAGATAAGTTCAATTATGTTTATAAAGTAACATTTTCGTGTAAGTAAGACTATTGTATACATTATCGTAAAACTGTCGTATATATATATATAGATAGATTAATGAAGCAACTGCTTTTAATATAAAGCATTATTGCTTGTAAACCATTTGACACTGCCGGTCAATCTATCGTGGTATGTGTTGATCATAGTTTATGATATAGACAGGCCTCGGAGATCCGTCCTCCGATGTTCCGTCTTCTTCTACATCCGTCTTGGTTTTGACGGGAACGGATCTGCCCAATGTATTTTTGCTTCTATGTTCATTCCGTCATTCCGATGTCCGCCTCCGTCATCAAATTTCGGGGACGAAAGAGTTAAATCAATGAATAAGTGTCTCGTTGTTCTGTCACGCTGTCCGCCTCCGTCATCCAATTTCGGTGATGAAAGGGTTAAGTCAGGCATGACTTAAGCGTCTCATTGTTCTGTCACCAGATGACGGTCAGTAACGCTAATTGTGTGGACGCCACTTGTTTGTATAGTGATTGTGGCACTGCTTATGTCATTTTTAAAACATTTCCTCAACTCTGGCTAAATGCACCTAACGTGTAAGGGATTAGTGGGGGGCTAATTAGCAGATAAAGCCTGGCAAACACATGCTCACGATGTGAGCATTGGTTTAATGCTGGGCCACTGCCTTTGACACCGTACCCCCTACAAAGGACGAACCGCTCGTTCCACACAGCACTTCTTGACGGCAGTAATATGATACAGCCCAGCAAACATGAGACGTTCACCCAATGTTGGTACAATGTTGGGCCAGTGTCTGAGACAATGGGTTTACATTGTACCAGCATCGTGGGTGAATGTGTCCTGGGTCAAATCCAACGTCTCGCACATTGAATCCATGTTCAGTCATACTTGGCACAATGTTAAATTTCGTGCGTAGCCGCTAGTTAAACCGATAACGAATAATTAATTTGACCTTCAATATGTCTGGTGTAGATATCAGTACAGAAATGATTGATTTTGGTAACTAAATCTATAGGTATCTAACAATTTCTGTGAACAGATCGTAATTATTGATGCCGTCATCTGCGTTGAGGATATCCATCTCATAGATTATACTCTAAGCCGTGAATACCTTGTGTTTCGGTTAGCAGGATGTGTCAGCACCTATTTGAGCGTTGAATGGTTTACCATTGTAAAAAGAACAGTATGTAAAGCCCTACAATAACAGGAATACAATAGTCGCACGTCCGGCAACATGAAAGTCGGAGCAATAAGCCACACGCCCGAGTAATGACACGATGCCATACACAGTGAAATGTGTTAGATTTGATCACGGCCATCTGTCAACACCTGAGTTGAGTGATATTGCTTGGAGTCATTGCGACTACCAAATGAAAACATTATTATTCGGTTAAATATACTATTATTGCAACACCTATACCATCACTAGCCAATAGAACAGAATGTGCGGTTCTAATGAGGGATATGCAATTTAAATTTCCACTCAATAAAATTAAAAATGGCTGACTTCTGGCCATATTATCTACTTCAAAATGTGTAATACAGTAAACCTGTACATACTGGACTGCCTTAGGGACAAAGTTTTATTTCGGTTTGGACAGGTTCCGGCTTGGACAGGGTTTTTGGAGAGGAACAAACAACGATAACCTGTATGTGAGTGTTATAATTCAGGATGTGTCATTGGTAGGTCTACAAATTATAGGTGATGCATGTATGCAAATAAATTAATATAACAAAAGACAGGGCATAGTTGTTAACAACGGAATCAGCCCGTTTAGATAATAAAGCAATAGGAGAAGCTGTGTTTTCGATACAGAGTTATTCATATTGCAGCAGTTTTATATTTTAACTGTTTCATTTTAAATGAGGACAACACTCGTTTTGTTGGTAACGTTTATATATTTTCTGGAACGTATTACGCTGGGTTAAGCGTTCCAATGCTGTATAATTATGTCATTTATTACAATCAAAGCCTTGATTAAAAATAAAAAAGAATATAGGAACAGTCCAGAATGAAAGAATAAATCAAATATTTTCTTATTTTACCTACCGGTAGTTATTTATTTATTGGGTCATTAAGTATCACAAGCAGAATATATTTATCCAAACTATTTCATCAACCAATTATTTCATTAATCCATTATTAGGCCTATGTTGTTAAAATATCTTACCAAGCTCGATTGACAATTTCTCTAACATTCAAAGGGTGTTACCAACACTAACTTGGCACCTTTCCCCATTGCATAAGAAGCAGGCTGTTACGTCACCTTTCCGCCCCCTGTTTAACCCTAAGTGCACGACATGCGAATTTTAGAAATTTCTGAAAACAAATTCAATTCCGGTTAGGACAGGTGAAATACAATACAATTTATGCATTTGCGGGAAATAATGAGTCCGGTATTTGGAGTACACAGGTTCCGGTTTGGAGAGGGTTAATTAGTGTTTTTTTCAGTGCAATTAATTCGGGACCAAATAATTATTACGGTATAGACAGGATTCCGGTTTGTACAGGGTCAGGTATGTAGCCTACAGGTTGCACTGTATCTGGAAAACCGTGCCAGATAGCTAAAACATTACTATAGAACAAAATGTGATATCAAGGGGGTTAATTATGTGCCCTAAAAACGATTTAAAATTTGGTTATTGTTTGACTTTATTATGCGTATTATCAGGAAAATCGTGCCATATGGTTAAACCATCATCATAAAACAAAATGTGCGGCTTCATAAAGGGACATGCCCTGAAAAATTTGTCCTCTGTAAAATTTTAAATGACCATCTTGCGGCCATTATTGGCTATAATATGTGTAATATCTGGAAAGGCGTACTTAAATAACTAGACCATTAATATACTATTAAACAAAATGTGCTGTTTCTGAGATGGATAAACCCTTAAAAAAAATTAAACACACTTGATTTAAAAAATAATCCACTCAGAGAAATGGCACAGGAATTATTCAATCCATTTGTTTAAATGAATATCACATTCAATACTGTGGTGGTCTTCTGTGTCAATCGTGTCGAATCGCTTCGAAAAATTGAGTATAGCAACGTTAGGGACATGTATTTATCATATCATTTTTTTTACATATTCCGGCTGCTCAACATGTCAGCAATAAGACGTGAATGTGGGAAAACAAACACTCTAATATTTTCTAATAGCAAAAGAGGTCTCTAGGAATATTAAAACCATTCTAAATGTCAAATATTACCACTTGGGTAGAGTCTATGTGACTTTTTTTGCTTGTCTAAACATGCCTTCCGTAGTGGGCTGGCACAAGTTCAGCTAACATAGACTGAGAAGTTGAACTTTGTTTTCAGCAGCACACAGCACTGAGCACCAAACGTTTTTATCTGCTTTCGGACACTAAAACTAAATTTGTGTTTCCTGCACGCCTCGCAAATTCATTATGACATCATAGTGATATTTGTTCCCAAGAGAATACAAGTGTATGTCAAACCCCCGAAAACAAGCGACGGTAAATCAATATCGTCCATGTCTCGTTCTTTATCGTATCTATCAGACATTCGACCTTATTCCAAAATGGCAGCGCCCGTGTCGTTGTTATTGAAAGTTGATACCATATGATTGTTAACCATTTGAAAGGTTCATTTGTTTGCTTGATGTATTATTTTTGTTGTTTAAAGTGGTCGGTCTATGAATTATTTATTCACCAAAAATGCGGCTCCCTTGCGACTTGCCCGTTTGTTTGGTTTCTGGCTGCATCAGTCATTCAGTGCATGTGGTTGTGAGCGATAATAGGATAGAATATGAGTAAGATGGCAATGCATGCGATAATGCATGTAGGACCTAATTATAATTATCAATATGTTATGTTGATGTATGTATACGCTGGGCCTGGGCCACATTTAACCCGTAGCGCATGCTTTTCGTTGATTTCTGTGCAATTATCAACCGATTTTCTAATTCTAAGTTCAATCTAACCGTTAGACGGGGCACCTGTCTGGCACTTCGTTTCCAGACGGGGAGCTGGATGTTGTTTATACTATAGACTCCAGAAATTCAAACAATATGGCCACCGTTCATACTGTAAATACCAGCTCGATTCGAATTTTCATTTGTTTATAATTTCCTAACTCGACCTTAAAAACTTATTAACGATGGCGGCCATACACTTTTTCAACGTCACAAATTGATTGTACACCACTAGACAGTCAGATGAGGGTGTGCAGACATCACACTGGTGCCTCACCTGTTTTTTCAGTGGCAGTGGATAATCGTACGTGATTCTTTATGATGTAACTCTATGGGCAGCTTTGTTTACGAAATGACCGGTACGTCCATTCCCTGAAATATACCGAAATTATACTATAAACCCCGAAATAGACCGAAATAAATCTATTTAGGCATGCTAAATGTTATTATTTCCATTTAAATGTGTATACAATATGTCTTTTGACCTGTGCATCTAGTTAAAGGCAAAACAGTAGATTTAAATCTATCATTTATATATATATAGTCTCTAACCGGGAGCAATGGCAATGGCTGTCATGGCTGACAGCAGTCACTCACTCATGATCTTGTCATCGACACCGCTCGCCAACTAGTAGCCTATGTAGCCAGGTGTGTGTATGGCCGACTGGAGTGATTACTTCTCTGGCCAACGAGTCGACTCTTTGGCTAGATGCGTAGCACTCAGGCATCACGATGTCAGGGTTGGTGGTTCGGTCCCCGGGCTGGGCAGTTTCAACACTGTTACATTCGCGCCCAATAACGGTTCTCCTTACCGGTAATGCAGTACCTATAGGCCTGACTTCAGTACAGAACACTGGGGATAGGGTTGCGGTAAAAGGCAGGCAGGAGAAGTTAACCCACGAGTGTGTTAAAGGTTGCTCGGGGACGAGCAGATATTTGAGAGGGGAGTATGTAGCCGGGTGTGTGTATGGCGTACTGGAGTGATTACTACTCTGGCCAACGAGTCGACTCTTTGGCTAGATGCGTAGCACTCGGGCATCAAGATGTCAGGGTTGGTGGTTCGGTCCCCGGGCTGGGCAGTTTCAACACTGTTACACCTATATCGACAGCAGAAGCAGATCTGGTGGTCATCACCTACTCGTGATTAACGCTGACCTGTGATATAAGCGTTAAGCGTCAGCGCGATCTTCTAAATGCAATTACTTAGTATAAAGTAAACTGAGAATTCAGCGAACGTAATTAACACTCACACGTCATAGCGCGATCTTCTAAATGTAAATACTCAGTGTAAAATAAACTGAAAGTTCAGCGAGCGTAATTAACACTCACGCGTCTTAGAGTTGACACCTGTTAATTGTACTCTGGTAGTGAGAATGGAAATGTGAGGAGTAGGCTATGCCATGATGCAATGATTAATGCTATGCTATGATTGAAAAACATACTTAAAGCGATGTTTTTTTATCTCCGATAGGCCTATATAATGAACATTTTGGGGAAATTAGAAACTACCCATCGCACTCGCTCTCAAAGCCGTTGACATTTCGCCAATTAACATAATAATGTTAACAACTATAGCGATCTAACTCACACATGTTACATGTAGCCTACGGCCCAGAATATTTTTAATTTATTGTTAAGAACAAACGTTGAATCGCAAAGTGTATAATTCAAATAAATATACTGAACTATTCAAGTATGCATTATAGGCCTATGTCTTATCACCCCACAGTCACAAGTGTGTTTACATAGGCGTCGATGCTAATTGCCTAGACCGGTAGACAATGTGCCTACACTCACAACATGCTCTTTATTGTTGCGTAACTCCACAACAGAAGTAATTGGACCAACGCCGGATCAATGCTGGCTCATTGTCTGTGATGTTAGCCGAGCATCGGCTCGATATGTCCTGTTTGTATAATTAAATCAATGATTTGAGCATCAATCTCCTCGCAACTAGGCCTAATTATTTTTGTATGCCATTATTAGCTCAATTATACTTTCCAAGGCCTCTTGTGAAACAATTAGGCCTACCCACCTAAAACACTGTAAAATCACTTTCAGTCAATAAGAATGTATTAATGTTGTGAAAATTTTCTTGAAAGCTATAAAAACATCGTCGCATCGCATACAAATAGATAGATATTTTATTGACACTGATACGTCCACAGTAATAATTATATGTCATTGCATAATAACACATTAGTTAAACAATATAACATTCACTATACTAGCAATAAGAGTACCGTAGTACATTATACAGGTTGCGAAACATTGTCGTAGTAACTTTTAAATCGGGACGATTCGACGATCACCATATTTTAAGAATCGCATATTAAGAACAATGTGCAAAGCATATCATACAAATCGGATAACATTATGTAATAATTTAAAATCTAGACTGTATGACGATCGATATAATATACACATTATTGTTCATTTCCCAATGTATACTTCGATTGTACATTGCTTTCATAAATCTGTGAAACAGCATCTTGTGTTCTCTGCTCAAGAGAAGCGTGTGGTGCGAAAAGTGACAGTGAAAACTTACGCGAGTAACGTCATCACCTTCTCTGGTGTGTTATATGAAAGCTTATGGAGTCATTCTTAGTTTTAGTAAAAGTAGGAGATGTGAATGCTCACAGATCCGGTGTGATTATTAGGTGTCGAGTAGTGAGATCCTTTCTATACCCTTCTCTATTGTTATGCTATAATGTGGAAACGGGTAAGTTGATGACATCATATCTATCCGAATCGCTGCCATGTTGACAACCTGATTATCAGATTATAGGCCTGTGTCAAAACGTCCGAAGAATTGAACAATATTCACATTATATGTCTTATGCATGTTATATAACTTCATAACCTACACAAACTTTATTTGTTGAAAATAAAATGACAATGGCATAGTATACATAATTATGGTTGTAAACAGCTTTATGTTATTTATAATACAATGCTGTCAATTGTGCTTTCACAATAATTACCCTAAATGGTGATCATGATATTTTATATAATGATAATAAACATATCCAATGATGATGATAATGATTTTACATGATGATAATAAATATATGTCAAGTGCTAATGATACAATATTACAATATTGCAATGATATTGGCAAAATAAAATTATACATCATTGTGGTTGTATAACATCATTATATTATTTATTACATTTACCATACAATGATGATGATAATTAGTTTATTTTTACATGTCACTTGATGAAAATAAAGAGGTGTCATATAACAACGATGTTCCATATTTTCTTTTCATTGCGTTTAATTCCTTGAATTTTTCATGATAGACCCGTGTATTTTACTTCTAAAAGTCGGGTTAAACTCATTAAATTGATTTGAAAAGTGGCACAAATGTTTAAAACGAGCCAATGCTCTTGAAACAACTGGATTTAGTGAATTAGTAAAGTATTTGTGGTCTATTTCGGGGTTTATAGGTATATTTCGGCATATTTCAGGATATGGACGCACCCGAAATGACGGGCTCCCATATTGGCATTGACTCCCATTATAATTTTACCGTACGATTAGCCACTCCCTTGTCAGCCGGGGGCGGGACCAGTTGACAATGTTCACACTGCAAAATCAAAAACACGCCTATTATCGAAGTGCAGTGCATCTTGGCACCAAATTGTCAATTTTTTCAGAAATTTTTCACAGTATCGCCTCAAAAAGGCCAAAATGTTTAATTTATGTCAAATAAAGATGTCCACGGAACAATAGTACATCTTAAGAAACTCCACGCATGGAATTTACATAGAAAAATCTCAGAATAGTGAAAACAGTTTTGGTACCCTACCTCAAAACTGGACATGATTCCATTCAAATGTTATTTTTTTAATCTATTTGCATATATACCTTCTATAATGTGATAGATTATGTTACATTAAGTCTGTTCTACGCTACTGATATCTCATTTATTTGTCTAATAACCCGCGTAGACAATAAACCGTTGAAACGTTGTAAAATCAGTGTTGCACGCCCATTGGAGCAATGTGAAGACGCCTATTGGTGCAACTATGTATAATTTTGTTAGTATTGGTAGGCCTATATGGATATATTAGGTACGGATTTGTTTTATAATCTACGGCTATTTTTTTAAGCCAGACTCTGGGCCTTAAGATTATAGTGTTATGTAGCCTACGGCTGGAATAAATACATTTAAATGATATTTATAATATAACCTTATAGTCTAGATTATAGCCTAACAAAATGTTCGTTAATAATTGAGCAGCCTCCGCCGCCGCCGGCGCAGCTATTTGTTTACAAGATAGCTACTAATCTATTAACTAATGCTTCCTCATACTTCACATAGCCATTCCATGCCACTGGGAAATTGTTTTGGTGACATTTTGATCCCCATATCATCAATCTTTTAATTACTATGGCCACTAGCGAAGAAATGCTCGTTAGCGCAGTTCAGGAAAAAGTTTCCATCAGATCTTGTTTTAATTTGGCAAATATGCTCAGCTATGTCAGCCAATGACCTAATTCCCTTTTAGGAGCAAACATTTAAAAATGGCCGTTTAGCGGCCATTTTGAATTTGAGTAATTTTGTGATATTTAAAGAGACATGCCCAGGTCTAAAATCATAAAAAATCGGTGATTGTATTTTAGCTAGAAAGTTTGCGGATCTATATCATATTTAAAAATGACCGACTGGCAATAACGGAGGGCTGCTTTCGTGTTCGTTTCCAAACAACACTCTTTCTAGTTAAAGATGTTATTAATCTTACTTCATATCCTACTGGTCCTATCACTGTTCTGCCATTGATAGGTAGGCCTAGAGGTCTACAGGAGGCATGGTGGTCAGATATTAGGCCCTATAGGCCTATAGGTCCATGAACAGCTAATAGCCCAGACCTGCGATTTACTACACCATAAAAGCGTGGAGCACTTTTATCCAAGTTTTTGACATAATGGTGGTGACTGAGAGCGATCTCGACTTCAACTCAAAGAGTAGGCCTACATTATATGCATACGGCATCGTTGGGAAGGCGAGATGGTCTCATCTCAGCATAAGTCACCATATCAAGCCCGAGCCTTTAGGCGAGGGCTTTATGTGGTGACGAGTGCTGAGATCAGCCCATCTCGCCGTACCCAACGATGCTGTATGTATTTTCTCGTACGAATAACTATTTGAAACTCAAAGTGAACAGTGAAGCGTTTTGGAGAGAGTGCGAGATGGGCTGATCTCGTCATACGTCTCGTAGTGAAAACCAACAGCATGAATGGGAGAAAAAATTTTATTGTTGTTTATAACATATGAGATGAGCATGGGATCCCGGCATTATGTCACTGTTTCTAACCGACCAGTCCTATTATCTACCTGATTAATCTAGGCTAATTTTAGTCTTTCATAATTATGAAGGCAAAAGGGAAAGTAGGTTAACACATCTTTTATTGGGAGCCATCTGTGGCTGAAATCTTCAATTTCAAGTTTTGTTTCAGCCACGATTGCTTGGGCTATACTTACCCCTTGCTTATTGTGTCACTTAAGTGTAGGCCTACTATTGGGTCTACAGGGTCACACGAGTGCACATGTAGCTCCAATGTATGCATTGGGAGATGGGGAGACGAGGATAAGGTTAATAATATGTAGCCCACACAAGGCTATACACGCAGCCTACATGATGTACAACGAAAAGTGACAAGGGGCATGCGAAGGGGAGGGTCCAATGGGTCCTGACCCACCACCCTTGAGCTGCCCCCGGAACCCCCATATTTTTCTTAATTTTACCTCCTGACCGCCTCCTTGACGGAAAGCTGCGCACGCCCATGGTGACTTGTAGTCTGGCCTAGTCTTATCATACGTGACAAATAAATGTCAAGTTGACATTAAATCAGCCACTGGTATAAGGCTGTAGCAGAATTGCTATCTAGGCCTACCTGATAAAGTTGAATGGATACTGCCATATAAAGTGGTAATAGGTCTGCACCTGTCATCTAGATTATCACCATAAGTTCTGATGGATGCCTATATTATTTGGTCTAAATCTTTTCATTACGCATACGCCTATATGACCTAAACACTTTTACTACTCAGCGAACTTGAGACGTTGGCCCAACGTTGGTTTACCGTTAGCCTATCGTCTACGACGTTGGCTCAACAGTAAACCTAATGTTTGCAAGGTACGACAGTCCTGGCTAGTTAGCACAAACCGTTGTAGGCTTCTAAGGCCTTGTTAGTCAGGGGCAGATCTAGCTTTTCACTGACGGGGGGTAAAACTTGACAAAGGAATATTTCGCTGCGGCGCGGGGTTCGAGAAGCCCACCTTGGGGAGTGTGGAACCACTCCATAAGGAAACCCCTAAATTAGATTCAATTTTTTTCGAGGAGAGGGGCCCCAAACCACCCCCTTCGATCCGCCCCTACTTACTTATTATAATTTTTATAATTATTTTATAATTAACGCTGATCTTTTTCATATGGGAATATAGGCCTAGACATGATTAGAAATTAAACTTACGTTAGTTGAGTATTCTTCTGCATTCTTCTGCGCATTTGAATATTTTATCCCTACCCAACAAGCTAGGTCGGGGGCAGTGATCGTTGAGTCAGACAGATTTAAGTAGGGTCAAATCCAGCGAGAGCTGGCATCATTTTTCGTAATTGGGAGAAATCTAATGATGGGAACCCCCGGAAAAAGTGATAAAAGTGCCATTCAAAACAAATAATGTTTTCAATTCTACAATGATGGCTTCATTTCTACCAGTAATGGTGAACAAAAAAAACAAACAAACAGAGAAAAATATGTATTTTATTGCAGTGTCACACAAATTCACATAAATCCTGAAAAAACACCAAAAAACCATCAAAATCTCTTTTTGTGATGTACCTAAACAAACAAAGAAAAATATGCCTTTTATTACAGTGTGTCACAAATTCACAAACCGTATTATCCCTAATGCGCGGAGACGAAGTTGGGGACGCATTCATTTAGTGCACATAATGAACGCGTCCCCAACTTCGTCTCCGCGCATTAAAGGGAAGGTCATCAGAGAGCGTAAATAGAAAGGCAAGACTATAAACATACAAGAAGATTTAACCAGAAAAGTGAAGCTGCAAAACGTGGTGAACGTGCAGAATGGCGCCCGCCACAAAACCAGGCTAACTTTCAGCAATGGCGTAGGCCTCCAATGCAAAATCAAGTGATGAACAATAATGAAAATGGTAATCTTGAACAGATCGCGGGCGCTATGAACACCACCCCTACTCCATCAAAGACGACTATTACAGACAGGTTGTGTGATATTGCAGGTATGAAATTGCTACCTGTGTTGACGTCCACACCACTACTGAACACAGCAGCACCCGAACAGGAGGGGCAACGACAACAACCACAACATCCTCAGTCGCAGGCTCAGGCATCAAGTCATCTCCACCAACAAGATCTACAAACGCCACACTCGTCACCACCCACTGGTACACCATCAACATCTGCTGTCGGCAACCAACCAGTGGCTCCAGATAGTGAAAAGACACTACCATAAAGGCATGACATGTTTACAGTGTAGTAAGCCCATGAAAGAAGAGTAAACAATATATTCTGTAAATAATCAGGCCCTATTACAAAGACTTTTTTATGCTATGTACATTTAAATATGTAGGCCTATTAATGTGAAGATAGGAAATGTATCATAAGCTTAGACTGTACGCCTACACATGACAATTCGCATTGTGATCATAGTATGAACACTATCACTGTTATTCGCACTGACAATATAATTTTCCAGCGTATTTATGCGTTTCACATCATAAAAAGGAACATAATATCCTCTATATTAAATTATGCAATATTGCAACCATCCTGACACGATTCATATTCGGCAATTGTGTAGTATGTGATTCCCCGTTACGACTTTTTTTTCTTTTTTCATCATAACTCTCATAATGACTATTTTCATTAGTTATATTGTAGCACAATTTTCACTTTTTGACACGTTTTTGCACTATTGTTTGTTCACATGTCCATCATGGTATGAGATTTTGATGCAGTTTGTTACTTTCGATATTGAAGATCATGACAAGTATTGTGTAACCAGTCATATCTTAAATGGATAACGATGATTTACTATTGAGCCATTATGGTGGTTTAAAACAAAATTCACTAAACCATATTCTTAATCCTGATAATGAAAACGATATTTTTTTAGAAGACGATTTCATAAAAATTATAAAAATGTCTCCGTATTTAAATATTGATGAGTTTAAACTTTTCTGTGAAAAAGATAAGAAAGATTTCAAGATAATGAATATTAATATACAGTGTCTCAATGCCAAATTCGAACAATTAGAATTATTTCTAGCAGATTTAAAACTACACCACTCAGAATTAAGTGTGATATGTGTTCAGGAAACTTGGCTTGCGGAAGGTGCTGATTTGACGTTGTACCAATTAGATGGCTATGTCCTAATAACTAAAGGTTTTATGTCCAGTACTCATGGAGGATTAGCAATTTATGTGAATTCAATGTTTAACTATACGTCACTGTCTCTATTCAACGGATCAAATATTTGGGAACGCCAGTTCCTAGAAATAAGTAAACACGATTTAAACAAGAAAATTATTAATGGCAATTTTTATAGACCACCGAGAGACATAAATAATAATTACCAAACGTTTATCAATGAATTCAATAGAATGTTGACATCTCTAGATAGATCTAATAGTGAAATTATTCTGGCAGGTGACTGTAATATTAATTTTCTAAAAATACATGACAGGCCAATTTTTAACGAGTTTTTTTATACTATTGTTTCACACAGCTTTTACCCTCAAATCACTTTGCCAACCAGATTCACCGATCGTAGTTGCACATTAATTGACAATTTTTTTGCAAACTTAGTTCATTACAAACAGCTGCCGGTATTATTACGACCGGCATATCTGATAATTTACCATACTGCATGTCATTGAAGAAAACTCAAAAGGAGCTCTAAACAATTTCAAAACAAACTTAGCGGAGCAAAATATATATGATAAACTAACACCCGAGACAAATGGAGATCCTAATGTAAACTCTAATACGATGCATGATATCCTAACAGAGTCCATGAAGAAACATTTTCCAATTAAAACAGTTAAATTCAACAAGCGAAAGCACAAGAGAACAAAATGGTTAACGAGTGGCATTATTAAATCAATATACAACAGAGATAATTTATATCGTAAACCGAAAGAAACATAATACAAAATAAATTTACGCACGTTAAACATAATACTCAAGCGAAGTATTTTCATAGCCAAAAAAACAATATTATCATACATGCTTTGAGAAGTGCAAAAATGACATGAAAAACACATGGACAATTTTAATAGACATTCTAAAAAATAAGCAAAGTAAATTACCAGATTATTTTAATATTGATGGACATATGTCGAATGACAGTACTTTGATTGCCAATGAATTTAATAACTACTTTGCCAACATTGGCCAGTCCCTTTCAAACTCTATAAAACAGCCCAAAAATAGATCATTTAAAGAGTATTTGAAAAATCCACCAACGAGTAAACTGACATTTAAAAACATTAGCGAGGGAGATACACTGAAAATAATAAATAATTTGAATTCCAAAAAGAGCTCTGGTCATGACGGATTATCATTAAATCTTCCAAAGGACATTAAATTAGAATTAGCAAAACTAATTACATTAATCATAAATCATTAAACACTGGTATTTTTCGGAAAAATTGAAAATAGCGAAAATAACGCTAATACACAAACAAAATGATAAAACATGAATAGATAATTACAGACCAATATCCCTGCTGCCTGCAATATCCAAAATTATTGAACGAGCGATTTTTGATCAAATTACCACATATTTCAACATCAATAAACTTTTTCATAATAATCAGTACGGATTTAAAAAAGAACACTCAATTGAATTAGCGGCCTTAGAAGTAATTGACAGAATAACGCGTAATATGGACAATGGCAAAATTACGTTTAATATTTACCTCGATTTATCAAAAGCATTTGATACGCTTGATCATAATATTCTCATAGAAAAATTAAAATTTTACGGTCTGACACAATCTGCATTCCCACTACTTAAAAGTTATTTACATGAAAGGAAACAATATGTTCAAATAAATGATGCACATTCCAACGTTACACTTACCTCTTGTGGAGTACCTCAAGGTTCAATTCTTGGCCCTTTATTATTTATTATTTACATAAACGATATGGCACTAACAAGCAAATACTTTAAATTTATAATATATGCAGATGATACAACGCTGAAGGGGAATTTAAATGAATTTGATATAAATAAGGAATTATCAAAACTATCTATATGGTTAAAATTAAATAAACTTTCCTTTAATGTAAGTAAATCAAAATTCATGATTTTTCATCCCCCACGCAAAAAAATTACTATTCCTAGTTTGGAGATAAACAATACAAAACTTGAATGCGTTAATCGATTCAATTTTCTTGGCCTAGAAATAAATGCCCAGCTTACCCGGAAAGATCACGTAAATAAAATATAAAATAAAATTGTTAAAACCCTAGGCATAATGAACAAATTAAAATATGTATTTCCACAAAGTGCATTAATATTACTTTATTATTCTTTAATACTTCCACATATAAATTATTGCATACTAGCCTGGGGGACAAATACAAAAAGAGTATTAAAGTTACAAAAACGTGCAGTGAGGATAAGAACAAGAAGTCACTATTTAAGCCACTTACTAATCAATTACTTCCACAATATTTTTATTTATTTGATTTAAAAACAAATCACGATATACACCTGCATAACACTAGACCACGACATAACCTTCACATTACCAGAGTAAAACATGAATTTGCAAAAAGATGTATTAGATATCAACTACCCAGTGAAATAAATTTAACTCCAACTCTAATCACAGATAAAATAAACACTCACAGTTTTAGTGGTTTCAGTAACTACGCAAAAACCTATATGATTTCAAAATATCCAGCCAACTGTACTCTATTGAATTGTTTTGTTTGCAATCACATATGCCATTTTGGCTAAGATATTTTATTTAAATTGTTATTAATACATGTATAATAATATAATTTATGTCATGATTAATGTGGAACATTTTTTTTTCTCTTAGACCATGGTCTTTGTATAAAAATAATATTTTGGTTTGATTATTTAAAACCAGCAAACGGTGGCCACTGTGCTAGCGACCATAAGGTCTTAACGGTGGTCTCCTGACATTTATTTATTTGCTAAAATTGATTATGTACTACTTTGGTTTTATATGTCAAATAAATTTACTGAACTGAACTCAGTGATGGCGGTAGGATGAAAAATGCCAAAATATTGGTGATAATAGATAAGCCTTGATACAATTGCATCTTTCCAGAGAAATATATTACTTGAACCAGCTCGTGATATTTAGTTTTCATTTAGCTACTAACCAAAAACTTCATGAAAAACTTTCAAGAACTGATTAAATTTTGCTAATTAATAGTAGGCTACGTACAAGATTTGCATTAGTCAACTGATTGTAGGCCTAATCATGATAAATTTATGTTTACTTAAAATAATCAGGGAATTACAAACACGCAGATAAATATAATTTAAGTGTTAACCAGCTTAAATGGAAAGGCTTTAATCATTGTGTCGTCATGTAATTTTAAGTAGTGTATTACACGACAGGAAACATGATGTGCTCCACAGTATTGTCGCGAACATAACACCTTGCCAATATAAACAAAAACGCTGCTTGACAGTTAATGCGCTAACAGCGATACAATTGTGAGTTGTGAAGAAGAAGCAATCATCAAACGATCAACATGTCATCACATCTGGCCATCGACCTATTTTATTACACGATTTAGAAGAAAAAAACATGTTTGAACGGTAAACCCGCCGAATTAAGTTAATCCCATTGAATAATTAGATTACTAAGATAAAATCGTGCCAGTCGTATTCGTGTTATAATATTTTATAACACGATTTGAAAACATGTTTAAACGATCGAAAAACATCATATTGGTGCTATTACACGATTTTAAAAACTTGCAAATACAGCACACTCATGCTATAGCCTAATACTTTATTACAAATTAAAAAATACATTTAAAATTATTGAAAAATAGACTTAAAAAAACACAACACGCGCGCCATGAATTCTTATTACACGACTTAAAAGTTATTAAAACATTATTACTCGTGCTAGAATATTTTATTACACGATTTAAGCACGCTGCATTAACTTATTCATGTAGTTGCATTTCTGAGACAAAATTGTGCACGTCATATTCGTTTCATATTATTCTATTACACGATTCGTGTTATAACTTATAGGCCCTGATATTTAAATTCAATTCGTGCTCAGATACGGAATGAAATACTGTTGTTCTGAAAGGGTGCCATCATGTGCCTTAGTCCTACCACTGGCCGGCGACGTTGCCTGAGCGCCAAGCTTTGTCAGGCCGATCAGCGCTAGAATAACGTGTGAAGTTAGCTGAAAATTTCATGCTTAATCGGAAGTTGAAATATTTATAACACAATTTTAACAGGAAAATTGTAAAAAAAGCTAGTGTGAAATTTTGGGATCCATGGTTGCTTCGTGTTATATCCGATACGTGTAGTAAGGATTTGTGCTATAACAGATTTCAGTAGCTAGTTAATTTCAATGATATTTTTTCATCTCTATGATATTTATTCACCTCGGGATGGGGATGTCTAGACAGCCAAGCTGTACCACAGACTTATACCTGGACGTAGGCCCCTTTACGTCACACAGCGACCACGGGACAATGACCCAATGCAAGCTCAATGCTGGACCAACGTCAACAACGCTGGTACAACATTGAGTGAGCATTGGATCATCACCATCACTTAGAATTAACAGTAACATAATTACCATAATTTTAAAATAACATACAGTGATTGATTTGTGTTTGCTGGGAACATTGAGATAGTACTAGAGGTACTACTATCTCCATGCTGGGGAATAAATTGTCATTTTCCAATTTTCTAGCTAGAGAACTATATAATGTATCAATCTAGGATATTTTTAGCTGAAAAGAACAAATATATCATTTTTATTCTTTAGATATTTAAAAAATAAAATAGCTTTATTCCACAGTCAGTAGCTTAGCCTTAGTTATGTCACATTGTAACCTATTGCATAATCACAGGTGGGTACGCCTACAGGAGACAGTGTGTATAGGCCTACCTACCACAGACCTGCACATGCACATGCCATGCAGATCAGTGGCGTATACGCCTCAGATTGAGCATCCCCCCTCCGTTGTAGTACGTTATCTCCTCTGCAAAGTCTGCAAAGGCAGTATGTGCTTACAGGGTGTGACATTAACATTTTGTATCACTAGACCAGCAGGTCTAGTAACCTTAGTTTATCACTAGACCTGGTGACATGTCACTAGACCAGGTAAGCTCGAATCTGATACGGTATGGACTTTAAAAAACAAACAAATTATGTACAAGTGATGTACAACCCGCAATCATTGAGATTTTTATAAAAGTTAAAAATAACAAAGACAAACATATATCATAATACCATAATAAACACTTGTCATTTCACATTGAAGTATCAGTTTAGATGATATCAAGTCACATTATCAAATAATATAAATAACAAATTTGCAGTGTACTTGGCTCTAGATGGTGTAAGCGTTCCGTCTAAGCATATACCGTATTATCCCTAATAAACGCACACCCCCTCTGTAATAAACGCACCCCCCCCCCCCCGATTTTGTTGTACCCTGTATTACCAGAAAATCTGCTAGCTTGAAAATATCTACCCGACACCAGCCTGCTGCATGTAGCCGTGTCAACATGGTTGCGCCACGGTCAGCGTGTTGTGAGCGTGGGTGTAAACGCTGTATGCCACTGTTAAATGTAGCCTAGTTGTTGTACATCTTGTTTTAACACTGGGCCAGCGTCGTACAGGTGTACCAGCATTGAATAACACCTGTGTGCGTTGGGTAATTAATCATTGACACCATGTCATACTTTTGCTTACAACAAAAAAAATGACTTCATAATCATTGTACTGGTGATCACTGATTTACAGATTTACAAGCGCCCCTGTTAAATTCTCAGCGATAATGCGACGTCAATGTATAGGCTTAATGTTAAGTAAGATTTGAAGCATCTGTTCATCGCGCTAGCTCATGTTTTGACTGTTACTGATGTCCCTGCAGAGATGATAAACCACCATTTGATCAATGGCGGGCTAAGGGCGGCAAGAGTAGATGACGTCATCGGGACGGTCTGCTTAAGGCTTACACACTGTGTGAGGTAAGGTAAGTAAAATGCTTTACTTCACTTTTCGGCCAGTATGGCCATTTAAGTGAAAATTCCAGGTATTACAATATCCCATATTGTATAGTTAAAGTAGTGAAGGAAAGACAAAGCTAATAAAAGCATGTTCGTACTAAAATATTCAGTTTAAAGTGTTTGATATGATAAGATGACGATGCTCCTGGCACCTATATGTATCGAGTCTGATAACATGTTGAAGCGCCTGCACTACAACACAGTTTAATGGGTATAAAAATATCAGTATAAATAATGTAAAATATAAAGTGATTATAAAATGAACGACTTTTCAAGTCACTATATCTCCATGAAATTGGAGTGATTGTGTAAAAACTACAAGTCTAAGTCAAAACAGTGTCATTGTCAAAACAAATATATGATATATACTATAATACTATATACTATAATCAAAAAAGTAAACCCATTTAGACATAAATATGAATGACATAAACAATGAACAGAGAAACCATTAAGTAAGTAAGTAAATGTCTTCTTTACTTCACGTTTCGGCCAGTATGGCCAGAGAAATCATTAAATCACAAACATTTTTCAAAAATTAAAGACTTACAGTGCCCCCACAGTTGGTAATAAGGTCTGTGATATTGGAGGACATCACAGAGCGATCACGAACCGTGAGGACACCGTAAGTCACCACAGGCTAATTGTACGGCAATGGCTTCTCTATGACATGCTGCATTATCCGCCAGGATGCCACAGAGAAACCATTAAAACAATGAAATGAAAAACTAATTATATGACAATGGTTTCTTTCGGACATCCCGTCCAACACCAGGATGCCAAAGAGAAACCATTTACAAAAACGAATACATACAATAGAAATACTTAAGACAGTCCCGTATACTAATAGAACGTTAGACACACATCCACATACCGATTCAGATTTTATTGAACATCACAAACCAATGACTATGCTCTGTATTTACCGCCAAACCGATTTAATATAGATTGAAAAGTAATGCAAAATACTCTAGACCCATATGTAATTACGTGAGAAAAACACAATATTAATAAAACGTTTGGGTGTGCTTGGCCTTCTATGAAGTTGCCCAGGGGGGACCACGCGGAGGTGACACCCATCCCCCCCCTACACACTGTGTGAAATTAGACCAAAATTTAATCAGTTAGGCCTACGTCTTTTAAAAGCATTCATACAGTATGCCGACGCATTTCTATTATTCTGATGTGTCTAAAACAAATACCATATTAAGATATTGTCGTGCCCAAATGAGAACATTCAAAGATGAAATGTGATGGTAACTGTGTTGTCTAAGCCAATAAAGCGGGCCGTGGCTGCATAGGGTTTCAGCCTGTGTTAACACACCAGTTACAACTGCTGCCAGCGCGTTCACAGTGGCGGCGTGAGAGTGGATGGAGGCTAGCACGTGCAGGGAGCTCTAACCAATTTCGCGTGGCTTAATGACGGTCTTAATACCGCTACTGCATGCAGACTATCCATGCACTGGTCAGACATGCTGACAATACTAGTACAGACTATCCATGCACTGGTCAGACATGCTGACAATACTAGTATAGGCATAGTAACGTTACATAAGCAGATAAGGCCTTGAATATGTACTCGACCAGCAGGTCCAGTGCCTGAGAATGTGTACTCGCCCGGTGCCAGGGATTACTGGACTGGGTCGAGCGGTCGAGCGTTAGTGTCGCACACTGTGCTTACTTGTAAAGTGAGCAGATACTACATTTTAGCTTTGCGCACCAGTTGCAAGAGAACTCATGTACAATGAGGCTAAGCGTTATCACGTGGTTTCTGAAAGCCAATTAGCAGACCCTATCATAAATAGGTCACTTCCGCGACGTTGGCCCAGCATTGAAACATTAATGAATCAATTTCACTTGTTTATTGGTCTGTCTCTCTAGATACGTGATTGACCCAGATAATGTGTGTGTTATTGGTCAAGGAAGATTATCTCCACCAATCGTGTGCCGAAGATGTAGCTCACCCCCATAAAGAATTTTTTCAGCACACTTGTGGCCATGTCATCAGATGATATTGAGACCAATGGTTTGATTTTAAAAGGCAATATATAATCATTGCAAAATATTGTATCGATATCATTAATATATTTGCTTTGGAAAGTAGAACATCTGCTAGCTTTCCCCAGTCTCAAACTCTCATTGTGGCAATTTCTCAAGATTATATTAGCCTAGTTTGATCCCAAGGTAGGCAATGTTCTCAGTGAAATATATGGGCATCTACAGGATAAAATTAATGGCTCAACACACAGCCCAAAAACTGGAGACGCTAACTGTCGTAAAATTGACGATAGAAATCCTAATAACTCGGCAAATACAGAAATTTATGCTTATTCAGAAACATCGTTTGGCGGGCCTACTTTATGCTATGTTATGACAGAAAACTGGATCTATGGGTGTTGTGGCTTGAACGAAGATGTTGGTGATAGTCATTTGGGACACACGGAAAATGGACACAAAAAAACAGTGCCCAGAATCTGTTTTGTGAACCATATTAAAACATTTTTGGAATGAGTTCCAATAATATATAAAAACTGGAATAACTCAAAGAATATGCCTATTTCTACTTTTTGATGTTTGGTGGGCCTACTATAGGCTATGGAATGACAGAAAACTTAACATATGCGTGCTGTCATCTTTGAGAAGATGTAGTGATAGTCTTTTGGGACCCACAGAAATGGACACAAAAAAACAGTGCCCAGAATCCGTTTTGTGAACCATAATAAAACATTATTGGAATGAGTTTTAATAATGTAGAAACAAAAAAGTATATTGTCTCACACGAGGATAACCCTGACAATTTCGCACTAAAAAAACCAAAATGGCTGCCAGTCTGCAATTTTTTTCTCGACGTCACCGTAGGTGAGACGGAGGGAGCTATGGATTCTGCCTCTGTTTTTTTTTTGCCTCTTCTTTTGCCTATAACTTTGTAAGAAAATAAGCTAGGATGACAATTTTTGGTATGTGGGTTACTTCCAGGTGGATAATGGACAGGTTAAAATATTTTTAATCTAAATTCAATACGCAAGGTCGCAGACGTTGGGCCGTCCGTAAACAATTCGTTTCCGGAGCATATCTCTGAAAGAACTTGTCCGATTGTCTTCAAATTTTACACACAACACCCCTGGGGGATCTAGTTGTGCCTTTTGGGGTATTTGAACTTTGACCTACTTTTGGTTCAGAACTATGACCTATTTAGACGTTTTGACGCGCACTTCGAGCAGATCTTGAAAAGTACTGGGCCGATGACAGTCATATTGCACATGCATGTTCTCTAAGGTCCCTAGTTGTGCCTTTTTCAGGTTTTTGGGCCTTGACCTTGAAGTTGACCCAGCACTTTGACCTAATTTATAACATCGGTAAATCCGACTGAAAGATTTTGCGGAATATCATGAAAACCGCTCGAGATAGCTACACAATTACTATAAAACAAATTGTGAGGTTTCAGGAGAGGATGCATCTTGAAAAATTTCAAGTTGATAAAATTAAAAATGGCCGCCTATCGGCCATTATTCACCTCGACAGGCCTGATATTGTGGAATATCATGAAAACCGCTCAAGATATCTACACCATTACTATAAAACAAATTGTAAGGTTTCAGGAGAGGATGCATTTTGAAAAAATTCAACTTGTCCAAGTTCGAAATGGCCGCCAATCGGCCATTATTCACTTTCACATGGCCGTTATTTGGTAAACCGGGCTAGATGGCTAGACCATTACTATAAAACAAAATGTGTGATTTCAGGAAAGGATGCATCTTGAAAAAATTCGACTCAATAAAATTCAAAATGGCCGCTTATCGGCCATTATTCACTTTCACATGGCCGATATTTGATCAACCGTGCTAGATGGCTAGACCATTACTATAAAACGAAATGTAAGATTTCAGATAAGGATGCATCTTGAAAAAATTTGACTTGATCAAATTCAAAATGGCCGCCTTTTCGGCCATTATTCATTTTCACATGGCTGATATTTGGTAAACCGTGCTAGATGGCTAGACCATTACCTGATTACTATAAAACAAAGTGTGAGTTTTCGGGGGAGGATGCACCCTGAAAATTTTTAACTTACGAATTCAAAATGGCCGACAATCAGCATTATTTACCTCGATAGGCCTGATATCAGGTAAACCGTGCTAGATAGCTAGACCATTACTATAGAACAAAATGTGACGTTTCGAGAGAGGATGCCTTTTAAAAACTTTCGACTCAATCGAATTCAAAATGGCCGCCTATCGGCCACTATTTACTTTCACATTGCTGATATTTGGTAAGCCGTGTTAGATAGCTGGACCATTACTATAAAACAAAATGTGAGATTAGAGGAGAGGATGCATCTTGAAAAAAATTGACTTGATCATATTCAAAATGGCCGCCTATCGGCCATTATTCACTTTCACATAGCCGTTATTTGGTATCCGTACTAGATGGCTAGATCATTACTATAAAACAAAATGTGAGATTTCAGGAGAGGATGCATCTTGAAAAATTTCGACTTGATCAAATTCAAAATGGTCTCCTATCGGCCATTATTCACTTTCACATGGGCGATATTTGGTAAAACAAGCTAGATGGCTAGACCATTACTATAGAATGAAATGTGAGATTTCAGCTGAGGATGCATCTTGGAAAATTTTGACTTGATCAAATTCAAAATGGCCGCCTTTAGGCCATTATTCACTTTCACATGGCCGATATTTGGTAAACCGTGCTAGATAGCTAGACGATTACTATAGAATGAAATGTGAGATTTCAGCTGAGGATGCATCTTGGAAAATTCTGACTCGATCAAACTCAAAATGGCCCCCTATCGGCCATTATTTACTTTCACATGCCCAATATTTTGCAAACTGTGTTAGATGTTAGTCCATTACTATAAAACAAAATTTGAGGTTTCGGGGGGAGGATGCACCCTAATTTTTTAACTACCGGTAGTTTATATCGAATTCAAAATGACCGTAAATCAGCTATTAGTTACCTCGATTGGCCTGATATCGGGTAAACCGTGCCAGATAGGTAGACTATTACTGGGATACTGATTAGGATCATTAATTTCAATGGAGGTTTGCAATCTCTGACAGACTGTCTAGTTCTTATCTTACTCTTAGACTGAGCTTCTTAGACCTAGTTGTCTTGCGTCTTGATTTTTGACCTAGCCTAGGACTACATCAATAACCCTACACAAAATTGCTTAAATCAAATTCTAATTCGGAGCGGGAGCTCCTGGACTGATGTAGTCTTGTTATATTGTATTTATGTAGGCCTACATACGCAGTGTAGATAGATATTTATTTTATTAAAATGCAGTTAAATATGGCTGACTGACGGCAATTCTTCAGGATTTAATTTTACTTGAGAAAAAGCAATAGCGCAATTAAGGAAATAATTTGTGAACCACATTAAGCAATGTCAATCATAATTTGACATTTTATTGACATTTTATAAATAGGCCTACTAATCTTGTTGTGAAAAGTAAGTCATGACAATAGGCCTATATTATTTAGCTACAATAATCCACAATAATCATTTAAGTAGTTAGGCTGTAATGCTGCAGAATTGGCATATTAGTGGCTTTTTATAGCTTCAAGTATTATAATGAGATTGGGGAAATAATCAATGATGAATAAAGAACAAATATAGCCATCATATGTTATTTTTTAAGACCCATCTAAAGTGACAGATTATTTAATTCAGATTATTCACATATTCTTGTCTTGTTGTTGCGCCCATCACCGACCATCGCCACTGTTGAAAACAGCACTCCCAGCTGATCATTTAGGACTTTCAAAAACAATCATGTCTGTGGTATAAAAAATACACTTTCGATGTCATGACTGCCACCACTGCCAAATTATGCTCATTTTCAACTCGGCCTTGTTGCGTTCAATTTGTATTAATTTGTATTTAAGCCTAGATTCTAATCCTCAGGTTTAAGGATATGTTTAATCATTTGTCCAATTCATTAGATGTAGAAAAAATATATCATTGAATAATTTTGGCCCAGTAGTTGTATCTATTTGTTACACATATACACAATAGATAATTTCCGCCCCATCACCAGGCAGAAGTGATTTAAAACCAGAGCAGTAGTTATGGTTGATCTATTTATCCTTTTGATATTATTTTATGAATAAAAAACAGTTAGATCAAAAATAATATCACCAGAACAAATTATTTTTGAGAAAAATTGTGATAAAAACCATTAGAGATCAAGAAGTATCAAAAATGTGTAATATTATCATTCCATCCCATCACCAGATTTCAATTTGACATATTTCAAAAACCGATGATGATACAAATTTTTCAATTACAATGAAGGTACCCTGTATGATGTTGTGTACATTCATTAAATTAGACAGCCCTAGCCATAATGGTATTCTCCAGGTGTGCAATTATTCTATCGATTCCGTCCCATCACCAAAAACAACATTTGTGGATATGACCAAGTAACAGAAGTGCAACCTTAAGTAAAACCTTTTAGTCTTTAGTACGGTCAATGCCTTTCTTTTGGTTGGATGAATATTACTAGCACAGGGTATCAGTATCCATGATATATTATCATCACCCACATGTACATTATTGTTGTCTGAATACATGTAGTGGTAAAACATGCACACCAGCATCAGCACAGCAGTAAATTACAACTTCTCCCTCATTATCTGTCTTAGTGTAATTAATTGGATGTACAAACACCAGCATCCCAGCAAACACAAAACATTCATATAACATTTTTACAATGTGAGACCAACGTTGAAGACGTTGGGCCTGCATAGTATAAATGTTATGAAAATGTTTTGTGTTTGCTGGGATATAATAGTAGTTTGTTTGTGGTATATAAACCTCACTCGGATTACATTAGCAGTTGATGCTATCATTGGTGTTATCAGTTGGGTGAATTACTACAGTGATATCCATAACAAACCCAGGTTAGGATAATACATGTACATACTGTACTTCACATTTCAAGAGTTTAGAGCTTTAGTTGATTTGAAATATTGTTTATCTAGCCTTGATAAATATAAAATGAGTTCAGTATAATACAACTTTTATTACTGGAAAGTTATCTTCCATACAGCATGTAACTTAGATTGTAGTTACAAGCATTTTTATCATCAAAATTATAATTGTATACATTATAATGTACACTTCATCATAATAATAGGATAATAGGCCTAGGGATGTCCCCTGAACCATATATCCTATATTCTCAATCTATAGGTTACATGGACTGACCATACATTTTCTGTCGACTCAACCCACTTTGAATTATTTCATTTTATTTAATTGCAGAGATGACAGATCTTGGAAATGGGGACAGCTTGGCTAGCAGAACACATCATCCCTTGGATTGCTTGAATGGTGATGCAGGTGTGATTTTTTAAATATAATAATAAACCCTTATAACAATTTTTAGCTCCCGCCGTCACCGTAGGTGAGACGGAGGGAGCTATGGATTCTACCTCCGTTTTCTTTTTGCCTCTTCTTTTGCCTATAACTTTGTAAGAAAATAGGCTAGGATAACAATTTTTAGCTCCCGCCGTCACCGTAGGTGAGCGAAGGGAGCTATGGATTCTACCTCCGTTTTTTTTTGGCCTCTTCTTTTGCCTATAACCTTGTGAGAAAATAAGCTAGGATAACAATTTTTGGTATGTGGTTACTTCCAGGTGGCTAATGGACGGGTTAAAATATTTTTATTCTGAATTTAATACGCAAGGTTGCAGAGGAGAAAATGATGATGTGACGGCGTTGGGCCGTCCGTAAACAATTCGTTTCCGGAGCATATCTCTGAAAGTACTTGTCCGATTGTCTTCAAAGTTTACACACAACACCCCTAGGGGGTCTAGTTGTGCCTTTTGGGGTATTTGAACTTTGACCTACTTCTGGTTCAGAACTATGACCTATTTAGACGTTTTGACGCGCACTTCGTTTCCGGAGCAGATCTTGAAAAGTACTGGGCCGATGACAGTCATATTGCACATACATGTTCTCTAATGTCCCTAGTTGTGCCTTTTCAGGTTTTTGGACCTTGACCTTGAAGTTGACCCAGCACTTTGACCTAATTTATAACATCGGTAAATCCGACTGTAAGATTTTGCGGAATATCAAAACTACAAGATAGCTACACCATTACTATAAAACAAATTGTGAGGTTTCAGGAGAGGATGCATCTTGAAAAATTTCAAGTCGATAAAATTAAAAATGGCCGCCTATCGGCCATTATTCACCTCGACAGGCCTGATATTGCGGAATATCATGAAAACCGCTCAAGATAGCTACACCAATAATATCAAATAAATTGTAAGGTTTCAGGAGAGGATGCATCCTGAAAAAATTGAAGTTGATAAAATTCAAAATGGCCACCTATCGGCCATTATTCACCTCGACAGGCCTGATATTGTGGAATATCATGAAAACCGCTCAAGATATCTACACCATTACTATAAAACAAATTGTAAGGCTTCAGGAGAGGATGTATTTTGAAAAAAATCATTTTGTCAAAGTCAAAATGGCCGCCAATCAGCCATTATTCACTTTCACATGGCCGTTATTTGGTAAACCGTGCTAGATGGCTAGACCATTACTATAAAACAAAATGTGTGATTTCAGGAGAGGATGCATCTTGGAAAAAATTGACTCGATAAAATTCAAAATGGCCGCTTATCGGCCATTATTCACTTTCACATGGCCGTTATTTGGTCAACCGTGCTAGATGGCTAGACCAATACTGTAAAACGAAATGTGAGATTTCAGATGAGGATGCATCTTGAAAAAAATTGACTTGATCAAATTTAAAATGGCCGCCTTTTCGGCCATTATTCATTTTCACATGGCTGATATTTGGTAAACCGTGCTAGATGGCTAGACCAATACCTGATTACTACAAAACAAAGTGTGAGTTTTCGGGGGAGGATGCACCCTGAAATTTTTTAACTTACGAATTCAAAATGGCCGACAATCAGCATTATTTACCTCGATAGGCCTGATATCAGGTAAACCGTGCTAGATAGCTAGACCATTACTATAAAACAAAATGTGACGTTTCGAGAGAGGATGCCTTTTAAAAACTTTCGACTCAATCGAATTCAAAATAGCTGCCTATCGGCCACTATTTACTTGCACATTGCTGATATTTGGTAGACCGTGTTAGATAGCTGGACCATTACTATAAAACAAAATGTGAGATTACAAAAGAGGATGCATCTTGAAAAAAATTGACTCGATCAAATTCAAAATGGCCGCCTATCGGCCATTATTCACTTTCACATAGCGGGTTTTTAGTAACCGTACTAGATGGCTAGACCATTACTATAAAACAAAATGTGAGATTTCAGGAGAGGATGCATCTTGAAAAATTTTGACTTGATCAAATTCAAAATGGCCTCCTATCGGCCATTATTCACTTTCACATGGGCGATATTTTGTAAACCGTGCTAGATGGCTAGACCATTACTATAGAATGGAATGTGAGATTTCAGCTGAGGATGCATCTTGGAAAATTTTGACTTGATCAAATTCAAAATGGCCGCCTTTAGGCCATTATTCACTTTCACATGGCCGATATTTGGTAAACCGTGCTAGATAGCTAGACGATTACTATAGAATGAAATGTGAGATTTCAGCTGAGGATGCATCTTGAAAAATTCTGACTCGTTCAAATTCAAAATGGCCCCCTATCGGCCATTATTTACTTTCACATGCCCAATATTTTGCAAACTGTGTTAGATGTTAGTCCATTACTATAAAACAAAATTTAAGGTTTCGGGGGAGGATGCACCCTAAGTTTTTAACTAATTTATATCGAATTCAAAATGACCGTAAATCAGCTATTAGTTAACTCGATTGGCCTGATATCGGGTAAACCATGCCAGATAGGTAGACCATTACTGGGATACTGATTAGGATCATTAATTTCAATGGAGGTTTGCAATCTCTGACAGACTGTCTAGTTCTTATCTTACTCTTAGACTGGGCTTCTTAGACCTAGTTGTCTTGCGTCTTGATTTTTGACCTAGACTAGGACTACATTAATAACCCTATACAAAATTGCTTAAATCAAATTCTAATTCAGAGCGGGAGCTCCTGGACTTATGTAGTCTTGTTGGTATGTGGGTTACTTCCAGGTGGTTAATGGACAGGTTAAAATATTTATAATCTGAATTCAATACGCAAGGTCGCAGAGGAGACAATGATGATGTTACGGCGTTGGGCCGTCCGTAAACAATTCGTTTCCGGAGCATATCTCTGAAAGTACTTGTCCGATTGTCTTCAAATTTTACACACAACACCCCTAGGGGGTCTAGTTGTGCCTTTTGGGGTATTTAAACTTTGACCTACTTCTCGTTCAGAACTATGACCTATTTAGACGTTTTGTCGCGCACTTCGTTTCCGGAGCAGATCTCGAAAAGTACTGGACCGATGACAGTCATATTGCACATACATGTTCTCTAAGGTCCCTAGTTGTGCCTTTTCAGGTTTTTGGACCTTGACCTTTAAGTTGACCCAGCACTTTGACCTAATTTATAACATCGGTGAATCCGACTGAAAGATTTTGCGGAATATCATGAAAACCGCTCAAGATAGCTACACCATTACTATAAAACAAATTGTGAGGTTTCAGGAGAGGATGCATCTTGAAAAATTTCAAGTTGATAAAATTAGAAATGGCCGCCTATCGGCCATTATTCACCTCGACAGGCCTGATATTGCGGAATATCATGAAAACCGCTCAAGATAGCTACACCATTAATATCAAATAAATTGTAAGGTTTCAGGAGAGGATGCATTTTGAAAAAATTCAACTTGTCCAAGTTGAAAATGGCCGCCAATCGGCCATTATTCACTTTCACATGGCGTTATTTGGTAAACCGTGCTAGATGGCTAGACCATTACTATAAAACAAAATGTGTGATTTCAGGAGAGGATGCATCTTGAAAAAATTCGACTCGATAAAATTCAAAATGGCTGCTTATCAGCCATTATTCACTTTCACATGGCCGATATTTGGTCAACCGTGCTAGATGGCTAGACCATTACTATAAAACGAAATGTGAGATTTCAGATAAGGATGCATCTTGAAAAAATTTGACTTGATCATTATTCATTTTCACATGGCTGATATTTGGTTTTCCGGGGAGGATGCACCCTGAAAATTTTTAACTTACGAATTCAAAATGGCCGACAATCAGCATTATTTACCTCGATAGGCCTGATCTCAGGTAAACCGTGCTAGATAGCTAGACCATTACTATAAAACAAAATGTGACGTTACGGGAGAGGATGCCTTTTAAAAACTTTCGACTCAATCGAATTAAAAATGGCCGCCTATCGGCCACTATTTACTTTCACATTGCTGATATTTGGTAAGCCGTGTTAGATAGCTAGACCATTACTATAAAACAAAATGTGAGATTACAAGAGAGGATGCATCTTGAAAAAAATTGACTCTATCAAATTCATAATGGCCGACTATCGGCCTTTATTCACTTACACATAGATGTTATTTGGTAACTGTACTAGATGGCTAGACCATTACTATAAAACAAATTGTGAGATTTCAGGAGAGGATGCATCTTGAAAAATTTAGACTTGATCAAATTCAAAATGGCCTCCTATCGGCCATTATTCACTTTCACATGGGCGATATTTGGTAAACCGTGCTAGATGGCTAGACCATTACTATAGAATGAAATGTGAGATTTCAGCTGAGGATGCATCTTGGAAAATTTCGACTTGATCAAATTCAAAATGGCCACCTTTAGGCCATTATTCACTTTCACATGGCCGATATTTGGTAAACCGTGATAGATAGCTAGACGATTACTATAGAATGAAATGTGAGATTTCAGCTGAGGATGCATCTTGAAAAATTCTGACTCGAACAAATTCAAAATGGCCCCCTATCGGCCAATATTCAATTTCACATGCCCAATATTTTGCAAACTGTGTTAGATGTTAGTCCATTACTATAAAACAAAATTTGAGGTTTCGGGGGAGGATGCACCCTAAGTTTTCAACTAGTTTATATCGAATTCAAAATGACCGTAAATCAGCTATTATTTACCTCGATTGGCCTGATATCAGGTAAACCGTGCTAGATAGCTAGACCATTACTATAAAACAAAATGTGACGTTACGGGAGAGGATGCCTTTTAAAAACTTTCGACTCAATCGAATTCAAAATGGCCGCCTATCGGCCACTATTTACTTTCACATCGCTGATATTTGGTAAGCCGTGTTAGATAGCTGGACCATTACTATAAAACAAAATGTGAGATTACAAGAGAGGATGCATCTTGAAAAAAATTGACTCAATCAAATTCAAAATGGCCGACTATCGGCCTTTATTCACTTACACATAGATGTTATTTGGTAACTGTACTAGATGGCTAGACCATTACTATAAAACAAATTGTGAGATTTCAGGAGAGGATGCATCTTGAAAAATTTAGACTTGATCAAATTTAAAATGGCCTCCTATCGGCCATTATTCACTTTCGCATGGGCGATATTTGGTAAACCGTGCTAGATGGCTAGACCATTACTATAGAATGAAATGTGAGATTTCAGCTGAGGATGCATCTTGGAAAATTTCGACTTGATCAAATTCAAAATGGCCACCTTTAGGCCATTATTCACTTTCACATGGCCGATATTTGGTAAACCGTGATAGATAGCTAGACGATTACTATAGAATGAAATGTGAGATTTCAGCTGAGGATGCATCTTGAAAAATTCTGACTCGAACAAATTCAAAATGGCCCCCTATCGGCCATTATTCAATTTCACATGCCCAATTTTTTGCAAACTGTGTTAGATGTTAGTCCATTACTATAAAACAAAATTTGAGGTTTCGGGGGAGGATGCACCCTAAGTTTTCAACTAGTTTATATCGAATTCAAAATGACCGTAAATCAGCTATTATTTACCTCGATTGGCCTGATATCAGGTAAACCGTGCCAGATAGGTAGACCATTACTGGGATACTGATTCGGATCATTAATTTCAATGGAGGTTTGCAATCTCTGACAGACTGTCCAGTTCTTATCTTACTCTTAGACTGAGCTTCTTAGACCTAGTTGTCTTGCGTCTTGATTTTTGACCTAGCCTAGGACTACATTAAAAGCCCTACACAAAATTGCTTAAATCAAATTCTAATTCATCGCGGGAGCTCCTGGACTTATGTAGTCTTGTTTTTTAAGAAATGTTTAATACTATAAATTTAATCAACTTACTTCATATGCTTAGTATACTAGTATTTCATAATTTTATTATTATAATTTAAAGCGTGAAAGACACCAACACTAATGCGAGAGCGAATATGCATGCCACAACAGTTTTGAAACTTTTCGCGCTCGGGTTTGCCTTCACACTGGTATGTTTTGGCAATGATAAAATAGTGTATTTAATCATTTTCTCGCCCAAATTCATGCTCTGTGTGTTTCACATTTAAAACTGCATGATATTTTTGCTTAGAGATTTAGCTCTCAAAAGTTACCTCATAAATGATTCCAAGGATGCTTTTTATGTCCAAAACTGTCACATCTATTTTGATACATTATCAAACCAGTGACAAACTGTTAATATATACAATATTTTCAAAAATCATTTCTAAATGTGTGTTACATTGGCCACCAGCATGAAACCATTCATTGATTGCGTATATCCAAATTGAGCCATTCTGATTTTACCCCTTTCACTGCTAAGTAGAACTATTAGCTAGATGTTTTTAACCCTTTAACCGCTGGTGCCGCATATATTCGGGTTGTCATTTTTTATTAGCACATTAAGTACCACATTTTAAACATATTAAAGATAAACTGTGACATCAACCAGCAATATTTGAAAACAGTTTTGTCAAATCTGAACTATTTTCACTCACTTGAAGTTGTGGATCGCGTCAGCGAGACACAACTTCAAGTGGGTGGAAATTCAGATTGAATAATTTGGCAGTTATAGGGTTAATCTTTTTTATTACAGGATTATATTACTGATATAGGCAATAAATGTGTGCTTTAACATCAAGATTATTTGCATATCGTTTGTGACAAAAATGATTATGAGTAATCCACTTGAATTTGTGGGTCACGGTAGCGAAACACAACTTTAAGTGGCTGAAAATTGAAATAAGATAACATAGTGGGTAAAGAGCTAGTCACATAACGGTCTACTAATCCGTTAAAACGGTCTAGTATTTCGTTATAACAGTTTACTATTTCGTTATAACGGTTTATAACAAAATAATATACCTTCATAACGAAATACTAGATCCTTATAAAAGAATAGTAGACCGTTATAACGGATTAGTAGACCGTTGTAACGGGATAGTTGACCGTTATAAAAGATTTGTAGGCCGTTATATAATGAAATACTAGACCGTTAACGAAATGCTAGCCAGTTGTAATGGGATAATATACCGCTATAGCGCAATAATGAACCGTTATAGCGGAATATTAGACCGTTATAACGGATTGGTGGACCGTTGTAGCCAAATACTACACCGATATAACGAAATGCTAGACCGTTATAACGGGATAGCAGACCGTTATAACGGATTAGTTGACCGTTTTAGCGGATGAGTAGACCGTTATCACGAAATACTAGATCGTTATAACGGAATATTAGGTCGTTATAACGAAATAGTAGACCGTCATAACGAATACTGGACCGTTATAACGGGACAGTAGCTCGTTATAACAGATTAGTAAACCGTTATAACGAAATACTATGCCGTTATAACGAAATACTAGACCGTCATAGCGGAATAGTAGACTGCTATAACAAAATACTAGACTGTTATAACGGGAAAGTAGACTTTAAAACGAAATACTAGACCGTTATAACGGAATAGTAAATATACAAAGTAGTTAATATTATATATCCTAGTATTTGATGGCTGTGAAAGATTTAGTCTAGTTATAATGCAACTGTTGTCGACAAGTCATTGAAAAGCGTCATGTCCTAATTGAAAATAAGCGAGTCTATTCAGAATGAATTAAATACCGAACGATATCAGTTTTTATCAGTTTTATATATATCGTGGTGACAGGGTCTTAATTTGACAAGAAAATCACCTGCACATCTCCATATCGTGGAGAATTTGATTGTAAAATTTGACTAATTTCTTACAAAGACTTTTTGCGGCACAATAAATTATGAAGTTGATTTGTGGCGGCCATTTCAAATTTCAGCGAAATCTTGAACAAATTGCCTGTACATCTCCATATCGTCACATTCGTGGGGAATGTGATTGTAAGATTTGGATAATTTCTGATTAAGGTTTTGAGTTTTTGCGCCCACAACAAATTATGAAGTTGAACTCTGGCAGATATTTTGCATCTTGGTAGCATGTTTAAAAACTCACTTGCACATCCCCATGTTGTTGAGAATGTGATTTAAAAATTCAAAAAAAAATGACCACTAGATTTTTAGTTAGTTCACCCACACAAATTAAGTACCGCCTGATGCCTCACGCTTGATAGATCCTAGCATGCCTAAAACCCCCTTCCCCTGCGGAATGGGAATAAAAACCTGCTCGCCACTTCTATTAGCATATTAGGGTCACGCTAAGAATATATATATATACAATTCAATGTTCTAATCGAGCAGTTATAATCAGTATAAATGATCCTCATTTTCTCTAAATTTATGTGATCTTCTAACAACTCCCAGCTGCCCGGAAAATTAGACTAGCAGGGGCGGATCTAGCTTTTCACTAAGGGGTGGGGGGGGGGGTTACATTTAAAACAAAAATAACTGTCAGGGCGGCGAGGGGCCCGCCCCCCAGGGAATTTTTTTATTTCCAAAGGCTTTCTCATGCAATCTAAGGCATATTGAGCACTGACCAAACTTATTGAAGGAGACATGATTGCTGCACGAAGGCCAGTAAATGTATAACCAATAGGCCTAAGACCAATTACATTAATGGAAGTCACCATAATAAAACTGAGCTGTCTTTAAGTTATCAGATATGGCTCACCTGCATAAAGTTAGGTTGATGTAGATAGAGTGATTCTAGGAAAATTGTATACATGCCACCAGACTGAAGCTCAGTCTCCTTTAAATGAAGACACGTTTGAAAAAGATATTGGAACAGCTCTGAAGAAGACACGTGATCATGTTAACAGTTTTTGCCAGCTTGACCTTGAAATGACCTTGACATGACCTTCAAATTGCTTTCGGATGGTACGCCATGGTAGCTATGGGAGTCCAAGCTAATGTCTTACAATGCAGCATAATTGTAATTTGGCCCGTTCAACTAAATATTGAAGAAGGATCGTAATAAGTGGAATACCTAGAATACCTAGCTTCCTTCCCAAGGTTAATACTGCCCTTAATATCCTAAAATGTGTGTGGGAAATACATAGGACGAAGAGTATGTCAAAACCAGTCCTTTGTGATAAATGACTGCACAACAACAGCATGGAAATTGATAAAAAGTGGACATTTTAACTATTGTCTTGCAGTTTGACCTTTAAATGACCTTGGTGTGACCTTGATATGACCTTGGTGTTTTGTTTATGATTCAAAGCAGTCTCTTCGAGGATTTGACATACTTTTGGGACACAGAAACAATTCATAGACATTGTAATATACAATTTTCACTACTTTTTAGCCCGCCTTTTAATTTTAATTGAAAAAGGTGGGCTATTGCAATTGAAGTTCGGCGTCGGCGTCGGCGTCGGCGTTAACATTTACTTGTGGGCGCGATAACTTGAAAAGTTTTTCATGTTTCCTTCCCAAATTTGTTTTGCATGTTACTAATGACCACTTCTCGGACAAGTTCAATAATGGCTGAAAAAAAATTCAAAATGGCCGACTTATTGCGATTTTTCACCTTTTACGTCAATAATTTGACCTTGTGGGCGCGATAACTTGAAAAGTTTTTCACGTATACTTTTCAAATTTGTTATGCATGTTACTAATGACCAGTTCTCGGACAAGTTCAATAATGGCCGAAAAAAAAAAAAAAAATGGCCGATTTATTGCGATTTTTCACATTTTACGTCAATAATTTGACCTTGTGGGCGCGATAACTTGAAAAGTTTTTCACATATCCTTTTCAAATTTGTCATGCATGTTACTAATGACCAGTTCTCGGACAAGTTCAATAATGGCCGAAAAAAAAAAAAAAATGGCCGATTTATTGTGATTTTTCACATTTTACGTCAATAATTTGACCTTGTGGGCGCGATAAGTTGAAAAGTTTTTCACATATCCTCTTCAAATTGGTTATGCATGTTACTAATAAGTAGTTCTTGGACAAGTTCAATAAGGCCAAAAAAAAAAAAAAAAATGGCCGATTTATTGCGATTTTTCACATTTTACGTCAATAATTTGACCTTGTGGGCGCGAAAACTTGAAAAGTTTTTCACATATCCTCTTCAAATTGGTTATGCATATTACTAATAAGTAGTTCTTGGAGAAGTTCAATAATGGCTGAAAAAAAATTTAAAATGGTTGATTTATTGCGATTTTTCGCATTTTACGTCAATAATTTGACCTTGTGGGCGCGATAACTTGAAAATTTTTCACGTATCCTTTTCAAATCTGTTATGCATGTTACTAATAAGTAGTTCTTGGACAAGTTCAATAATGGCTGAAATTTTTTTCAAAATGGCTGATTTATTGTGATTTTTCGCATTTTATGTCAATAATTTGACCTTGTGGGCGCGATAACCTAAAAAGTTTTTTATGTATCATCTTCAAATCTGTTATGCATGCTACTAATAACCAGTTCTCAGACAAGTTCAATGATGGCTGGAAAAAAATTGAAAATGGCCGATTTATTGTCATTTTTCGCATTTCAAGTCAATAATTTGATCTTGTGGCTGCAATAATGACTTCAAGTTCAATAATGGCGGCGGGCTATTGTCGAGTGTGCTCTTGTTGGTTTTGCAAGTGCATATTTTGACCTTTGGAGGTCAATGACCTCTAGAGGTCATCAGAGATCAAATCCAGTTTACCTCCGAATCTTAAAATAACCCTTAGGATATGTTCCACAGGTTATAGGAATTTCATGCTTTAATCATAAAATGTACAATAGGTTACCTTATCTACTAAACTATGATACTAAAAGCCAATAAATTACAAAATCAGTCACTGTCAGTCAGCCATCTTTAAAACCCAACCAACTGAACTCAACTGAAATTTTTTTTTTTTTTTTTTTTTTTTTTAGAATTAATTCGGTCGGGCAGCCGGCATTTCCGGCACTGTGGTGAACCCTGAGCTAGTGGCTAGTTGCATTTTCTATTGAATTATTCTATTGAGAATATATCAGATGACTTATTTGGGTCAAAGCCCAGCAAACACAACACATTTGCATGCATAACATTTGTACAATACTGGACTAATGTCAAAGATGATGGGTCAACATTGTACAAATGTTATACATATGTTTTGTGTGTGCTGGGAAGAAGGCAAAGGGTTATTCCACTGCTGACTGGGAGAAAAAGTATGCTGGTGTGGCTGCTATGGAGACTCCAGCTTTAACCATAAGAGCTCAAACTATTGAATTGAAATTTTCAGTCACCTCAAGTTGTACGTGTCTCCTGCAGAGATCCACACCTTCAGGTGACTGAAAATTGATTACATTTGGGAAATTTAGGTCAAAACATATGTCGGTGTGACAGTATTAACTTCTAAAGCGCTGACATATTGTTGTATAGACCATGGAAACAACGTTGTTTTTTTCAATTTGAAATCATCATAATTGTCTTTAGCTCTTTCCGCTTGATTTGAATATATTTGTTATGGGTCTATGGCCATTTTAAATATGTTTACTCTTTCAGCACGGGGATCAACTTTAGACGTCAGAATCTGACGTCTGCAGACGTCACATTCTGACGTCCAGAGTCGATCCCCGCGCTTTAGGGGCTAAAGACATTTTTCACTTTTAGAAACCTGTCACAGAAATGCTAATAAAACACAGAAAAAATACTTTAGTCCACCACAGTGCTCTAGGGGTTGAAGTAGGGAAAAATACACAGATCTTCACTGGTTGCAAATTTACTATTTTTCGTTGTAAAAAAATCTTGAATGCTCCCTACTCCCTGTATATTTAAGTATACATGTACTTTAAAACAGGTGATATTGCCCTCATACATCTCAATACAGATTTTCCTCGGAATACCAGTCTTTTTTGCTTGCTGTGGAAAAAAGGTAAGTAATTCTACCTATTTTCTATGCAATAATTATTAGCTTGCAAATCTGATACACCAAATATGTGTAGTTTGTGTGTAAAATATGGTAATTAACCTTTATGTTTACCAATATTAACCCTTCCACCACTGAAGCCCTTTTTTATGTGCTGAATGCCATAGCATTCAGCACATAAAAACGGGCTTCAGTGGTGAAAGGGTTAAAGACCACTCGAATTATTCACTTAGATCTTCAGCCAATAAAAAATTATTCGTTCCTAGAACACATCATAAATCCTTATCATACACAGGCGTAATTATATGGAATGCCTTACCAGAAAACATAAAATCTTCAGAAACATTCACCAGATTCAAGAACTTGTACATTAAAAAAACTTTAGAAGAAAATAAATATAGATAATATTGAGTAGTTTGCCGATACAATGTAGCATATTTTGTTCAACAACTATGTTTTTCAATTTTGTATATATATTGTCATTATTGCTTGTACATAGCTTACGCTGCTCTGCAGAGACAAGAGGCAGTATCTGCTTACTTGTATAGTAAGCAGATGCTGCATTTTGCCTTTGCACGGCAGTACATATACATGTTTTAAATACTCTTTTCTGATTATGCTGTATATATATTATTACTTTATTAATTATTACTTATGTATTATGTATTTTGTATTTTTGAATGTTTGAGGGCCCCAAGGAAGATGGGCAAATGCTCATTGGGTTTACCCTCTTTAAATAAAGATTTTATTATTATAATTATCATTCTTGAAACGATGATCCACTTGAAAGTGATAGAAAAACATTAATAATACTAAAGGTCATCTCCTAAACAAGGGTTCAAGCAATAGACTACAATTATACTTGTCCATGATGCCCATGATGCAATATACCTGATGACGGCCTGTATAGGTCCCATATGGTGGTAATAACTGACAATGTTTACATACTTAGCTGATTCTTTTTGTACCCTAATTGGAGGGGGGAGTGTTAGAAAAGCCTGACCAGGTTAACTTGTTGGTCGGCGTGCTTGATTTGGTGGTCGGCGTGCATGATAAAGTGCCCTCAAATGATAGGTGGTACCATGCCCCTTCTGAATCCTAGATAAAAATATCTTTTCACAATTTCGAAAACCACTGTTTTTTTCCTGTGGCAAATATATTAAGTATGCATGTGTTTATTTATACATTATTTATCATGTATCATAAAAGAAAGACATTTTAAGATTGAGGCAAGTTTTACAGGCACGCCTTATTTTATTTTGTGCATATACACATTAGCAACATTAAAAAAAATTCTCAAGGCTTTTTTCTGTCTATTGGGCAACCTTGAATTAGTAAACATTTAATAAATAATTCACATCTTTACTACCAGAAATACATGTTATGCAATCTGCTACAGTGTTATACAAATATTAAGAGATGTTGATAATTTTCAGTGATTTCATATTTGTTAGATTCCAAAAGTGTTGTCCTCCTTCATAAAAATAAAAAGTGAATATTACCAGATTTAATTGAGATTTAATCTTATTTATTTGATATGACAGCATTGTTATGTAGCCCAGCATGATGGATGAATAATTAACTGAATCAAATTATGCTCTTGATTTTTGCACACAGCAGAAGTTAATAGTTGATCTCTTTAGTGCTACACATTCTTAAATAATTCCCATTAAATGATTGGAAAACAAAACCTTTTCAATTTGTCTTTTCTCTTTCAGCTTGTTTTAGAGCATGTACTGATGGTGCTGTCAATAAGCTGCATGATCTCAGTGAAAGAAAATCTACAGATTTTGTACCAGATCTCATTAGTGGAGATTTTGACTCTGCTGAACCTGCAGTTCTCCAACATTACAAAGACTTGGTGAGCAGAAAAAATAGTTATTATCTGTGACTAATCCTGCTTTCTGTGATTACATTTTGTAGAACATCTACCCAGAAACAAATTGACATGTCATGTTTCTGGTAGATTTTTTCAAAATTGAAATTTACAGAAAGTAAAACTTGTACAGTTGGAGAAAAAAAATAATTGTGAGCCTCAGATATCTATCCATCTCATCACCATAGCCCTATTTGAGCCTACTCACTCTAGGAATAATCACAATGGTAGAAATAATACTTACTCATTTATAAAACTGTTTTACAAATATACCGTATTTATTCTAATAAATGCCCATATTCCAATAAACGTCCACCCCCCTGATTTGAGAGTAAAACCGAAGATCATGTACACTATATATGACCCGCCAAAAGGTACCTCCCCGCGGCTTTCATAAAATTATTTATTTATTTATTTAAATTTAATGATTACATAGCTATTTTTAAAATATCTAAAATCTCATAAAACAAAAAGTTATTAATATTTTTTTTAAATTCTTCAGTTATCGAAACAGAAAGGACACTGCTATCATATCAACTATAAAAATCAATTTTGTGGCGGATCACATATGATCATCAAGAGCTACTCTAATAACTGCCGATTTATCATGGGAAGGGTATTCTAATTACCACGTTTAACGCGTCTAATTAACAGGCGTTTATGAGAATAAATACAGTAAGTCTGTTTTGTGTACGGGTTGTTGTATTCAAGCAAATATATTGTGCTACTTCGCAGTAGAACCTGCTATGAGCAGCCACTCTTATGGGCAGCCAACCTCCTATGGGAGGCCACTTGGCCATTCCCCGAAATGGCATTTCCTATACTAATGAACCTCCTATGAGCAGCCACCTGCCTTAAAAGGCCACTTTTCCTGTGTCACAAGGGTGGCTGCTCATAGCAGGTTTTTCTGTAATAGAGTGATTCGATAATCATTTTGATTGCAGGGTGTGCGGATTGTTAGCACACCGGACCAGGATGAGACAGATTTCACAAAATGTCTCAGAATCGTGCTGGATGAGATAAATTCTAGAAAACTAGAGGTGAGAATTATACATTGTTCTTATCAATAACAAAAGTCAAATGTAACCCTGTATGTGCTCATCACATCTTTAGCCATGGCTAGCTACTCTGTTTGTCCTTAACCCTTTAACCGCCGGTGTCGCATATATGTGACACCCATAACTCTACCCTATGCCGCCGGTGTCGCATATATAGGGCAGTTTAAAACGTGACACCAATCTTCATTTTTTTAATTTGGCGGTTAAAGGGTTAGCATTTGAAGGAGAGAAGAGCATCAAATTCGCTGGAATGGCATTTGTTTTCATTCAAATGCTATGTATGTTTTGATTTTTCCAACAATTTCAAGCAAGTGAGTAAAACTTTCAATTTTATAATTTGGAATGTTGTATCTTCAAGTTTTGAGTGCCAATCACAAATACCTTTATTACATGTATGTATCATTTTTTTTACTAGGATTCAACATGTTTAATAGATTTTGAATTTAAGATGTGTTCCAAATTACCTTCAAATTGGTGAAATTTTAATTATCTTATTTAAGGTATTCAGAAGGTTCAAAATCTAAAATCCACCTGGAATTGAGATGAGCCAAGATTAAAAAAAGACAACTTCTGGGAGCCATTTGGACATTTCTCAAAATGACAGCTTGTAGGCCTACATGTATACAAATAAACCTAGGTTTTCTATATGGGTATTATGCTTATAGCAAGTGCGACTAGTCTACTGTATGTGTATTGAGATCAGGGTAATACCAACTGTGACCCAGATGAACCTCAGCCTTTAAGATTTCTTCAAATCTTGAGCTTTGCATGGCTGAAGTGCATTTATTTATGATTTTAAAAACTTTTTTGCACTTATGAAATACGAACAAAAATATTTATATATTTTTTGCAAAAAATTGCACTACAGCAACTCGTAGGAACTTCTGTATCTGTATGTTACCAGTGTTTCTAATCTGTCGTCATATCATCAATTCTGACGACAAGCTTTCCCCCCTGACGATTCTGAAATAATTTCCAAAGATATTTGTCAGTGTGTTAGTGAAAAATGAGTGTTTCACAGCTTGAAAAGCTTGAAATGTACCTTCATATATCACTAGAAGACATCGAAAGTTGGGCATTCCCTCGGACCCCCCCCCCCTCTAGAGTTGCCGCCGCATTGCACGACCCCAACTTTTTTCAGAGCCAGAAACATTGGTTACGTGGCAGTACGCACTATTGTGCTATTGTGCCACAGGTGCTATCGCACCACATTGTGGATTTTTTTGGGTCTCGCCAGATGGAAACTGAACCTACGTCCAGTGAGGTTATTTTACGTCCAACTCTAGTGCAGTCAGCCATCTGATTTACGTGGTTCTCTGAGCCCCACGACACGACACGCTGAACGCATGTCCTAGTGTATACAGCACTTGCTTAACTTCAGTGTTTGAGCCAACACCGATGAGCCAACGCCGTATTTCATATACATGTATAAACTTATAAACTTATAAATCATATTGTCTATTATTTTTCAGGTGTCCAGCATTGTAGCATACACATCATTTGGCGGTCGTTTTGACCACACACTGGGTAATGTGGATACCTTATACAGAGCCGCAAAACTATCATCATTACCAATCTACCTCATATCACCAGACTGTTTGTCATTTCTTTTGCAAAATGTAAGTATATTTAATTAATACTTGTAATTAAGTCTCAACCCACTGTGTGGTGGTGGAGACTTATTTTTTTTGCCGAGTCCGCCCGCGCCGCCGCCACATGTTTCTGCTCTTACTCGAAAACCCCTACTCGGATTATTTCCAAATATTTGCAGTATGCATACTGGCCCTGGGAAATTTGTCTGGTAATTTTTTTTCGCGTTTCTCAGTTTTTTCAACAAAATCCAAGATGGCCGCCAAAATCCTATGGCGCACGCTAGAGCTTGAACCGCTTCATCGATTTGTTTCATGTTTGGTTTAAAGGAAAGACCTTACTCTGGCCGTGAGCTGAAAAGCTTTTGGTGTGATTCTGATAATAAAAACTTTGATTTTTTTACGTTTTAGTATTTTAGCGGATATTTCTGTTTTGCTCATTTTGGCCATCATCAAAATTTGGTAATATAGCCATACAACCCTACTCGGATTATTTCTAAATATTTGCAGTATGCATATTGGCCCTAGGAAATTTGCCCTGTAAATTTTTTTCAGCGTTTTTCAGCTTCTTTAACAAAATCCAAGATGGCCGCCAAAATCCTATGTCGCTCTCTAGAGCTTGAACCACTTCTTGGATTTGTTTCATGTTTGGTTTAAAGGAAAGACCCTAATCTGCACATGTGCTGATTAGTTTTTGGTGTGATTCTGATAATAAAAACTATGATTTTTTTACGCTTTTAGAATTTTAGCGGATTTTTCAGTTTTGTATATTTTGATTATCATCAAAATTTGTTAATTAGCTATACACCCCTGCTCAGAGTATTTCTAAATATTTGCAGTATGCATATTGGCCCTAAGGAATTGCCCGATAATTTTTTTTGCGTTTTCCAGCTTCTTCAGCAAAATCCAAGATGGCCGCCGAAATCCTATGTCGCTCTCTAGAGCTTGAACCGCTTTCTGGATTTGTCTGATGTTTGGTTTAACGGAAAGACCTTACCCCGCACATGTACTGATTTGTTTTTGGTGTGATTCCGATAATAAAAACTTAGATTTTTTATGTTTCAGAATTTTAGCGGATATTTCAGTTTTGTTTATTTTGGCTACCATCAAAATTTGGTAATATAGCTATACACCCCTGATCGGATTATTTCTAAATATTTGCAGTATGCATATTCGCCCTAGGGAATTTGCCGGTAAATTTTTTTGGCGTTTTTTAGCTCCTTCAACAAAATCCAAGTTGGCCGCCAAAATCCTATGTCATTCTCTAGAGCTTGAACTGCTTCATGGATTTGTTTCATGTTTGGTTCAAAGGAATAACCCTACCCTGGATGTGTGCTGATTAGCTTTTTGTGTGATTATGATAAAAAAAACTTATATTTTTTTTACTTTTCAGGATTTTAGCTGATATTTCAGTTTTGCTCATTTTGGCTATTATAAAAATTTGGTAGTATGGTTATACAGCTCAAATTTGATATTTTGTGTATGGTCAGTGGCCCTGAGAAAAAGTCAGGAGAATAGGTTTTTTTTTTCATTTTTTCAACAAAATTCAAGATGGCCAACGAATCACATGTTACTCTGAAGAGCTAGAACTGCTTCACCGATTTGTTCCAAGGAAGCAACTTACCCTGGCCATATGCTGATTACCGGTAGATTTTGGTGTGATTCTGAAATCACATTTTCAGGTGGTTTACATAAAAATTTGGTGACAGTACTGTATTTCTCTATAATTATTGTACTATGTCGGGCGGGTGGAGACGCAAGCTTTGCTCCTCAGGCAAATCTAGTTTACTAATTCAATTGTTAAACATTCAACTTGGTGACACGCTTCTTGCCATGGGAAGCATGTACTGCTTTTAAATTCTACCTCCATAGTTATCAATGTTTCAAGTGCTGTCACAACCAAGCAAATATAACTAGACCTGAATTGTGACTTTTCAAGTAACAATAATATTTGGGCTAGATTTTAGGAGTTTTCGTGGCGGCCATTCTGAATTTTGTTTGGTTTTTTTTATTATGACAGATTGATTGTAATTTTGCGTATGAGTTTTTTGGCAGCCATTCTGAGCTGGAATTTTAGACTTCAGAGTTCAAATTTCATAAGTCCCCACTGAGCTTTTGCACTTTTAACCCTTTCACCACTGAAACCCGTTTTTATGTGCTGAATGCCATAGCATTCAGCACATAAAAACGGGCTTCAGTGGTGAAAGGGTTAAATAAATATATATTTGTTTGTCAAATGGAATCGCATCCAGAGTGCCCAGTACACACATTGACTTGTATCTCTGTTGACTCAAGGCTGTATCACTATCCGCGACGCTAGCCCAACATCAAAACAACATTGATTCAACGTTTTGTGTTTGAATATAATTGCAACTGTTATTTCAATTGTAGCATCTCAAAGGTTTTAACTGTCCATACCAAATACACAATATTGGTTTTATACTGTGCCACTGTCTGCGACGCTGGCGCGGAATTGAAAGATTGGACAAATGTATTTTTATTATGAAATCTAGCGACTATAGGGTGGAGTCATTCTGCACATAGGGGAGCTCTGTTCACCCTCCTGGCAATGAATGGAGAATCACCCGCCATGTACATCATGGTACCTAGTATAGGCCTACCCCAGCAAACACGGGGCATTCACCCAAAGCTGTTTCAATGTTGACACACCGTCTTCGACGCTGGCCCAACATTGAAACAGGATTAGGTGAATGCCCCGTGTTTGCTGGGACTGCCGTGCAAAGGCAAAAGGTGGTATCTGCTCACTCTACAAGTAAGCAGAAACTGCCTTTTGCCTTTCAAGAGTAGACAGATTCAGATAAATACGGAAGAACGTGATGGATGTCTTAGAAAAGTCATAGCAGAATACCTGACTACTCTGGGAATGTTGTATCAAAATTTCAAGTTGATTAGATAAAAACTCAGGGAGAAATAGCGTCTTACAAAAACGTCCTAAGAATAATAAGTTTAAAGTTTTGTTGTAAAATCAATATATTTGGGCATAGCCCAAATATTATACAGATCTACCCCTGCTCCTCCAGTGTTGAGTCACTCTTATATAAATTATCATTCATTTAAGTACATGTAATAAGCTCTTTATTAGTCACTTAACTCTTAAACCGCCAAGTCGTTTTCTAACCAATTTATTAGCCGATCAAATCACTGTTACGTGTATAGGGGACAAAATGCTAATGTTTGGTCTCAAATGAAGCAAAAATGAGCAATTTTCACCCACTTGCAAGTCGTGGGTCACGGTAGCGAGACACAAAGTTCTTCAAGTGGGTGAAAATTTGAATAATTTAATTCAGCGCTTCAAGGGTTAAAATTGTGTCTTGCTACCTCGAGCCACAGCTTTAGTTTTTCGTGTTTAATTTGGGATCAAACATTTCCGAATATTGACGTTTGAACACTCATTTTATTCCCAACAACTAATTTAACCTGCCAATAAAACAGATGCTTTGGCATTCAGCTCATAAAAACGGGCTTCAGTGGTGAAAGGGTTAAAGAGTTGAAGGTGCCACCCAGACTGATGTGTTGATTTTTATAAGGTAACTGATTATATAGATAGATCAGATACATAGTTGACGATGTATGTGTCATTAAAATTAACAGTATAAAATATGTGTTTATTGGAATAAATTCCGTACATGTCATGTATATATACAACAGGTTTAGTTCTGTGAAATCACATGAAAATCTAAATGATATGTAAACTGTCAGAAAATTCAAATAAGCGGAAATCATGTGCTTATAGGAATTCCACTCTTGTTACCATGGTTGTATCATATTATAGGAATAGATGCTGATTTGTTATGTGTTTTACTGTACCCAGAAAACCTGAGATGTAGGCCCAATGTTGAATAAATGTTGTCCCACCATATACTATGCTGGCCAATCAATTAAAAAAACCAGTTGGTCAATTTGTGCTCGCTGGCTGTGCATTATCCAATTTGTTTAATTTTGTGCAGGGAAAACATATCTTGTACATCAATAAGGAGATGCGCGGCCAACACTGTGGTTTGATTCCTGTCGGCCAGCCATGTCAACACGTTACAACATCTGGACTCAAGTGGAATCTAAGTAATTATTAATTTGCATTTTCCACATACTATCGACCAATTTAATCCTCAAAAAAAGAGATACTGTAGAACCAGCCCTCATCAAATCCCGTGCCCGGGAGCCCGTACTTCAGAAAATATGTAATTTCCCAGCAAACTTGAGACGTTGGCCCAGTGTTGGGCTGATGATCGCCCTTCGTCTACTACACTGGCCCAACACCAGTCCAACATTGGGCCAATGCCTCGTGTTTGCCAGGTTCCGAAAGATCTTAGAATGTATATTATTATTACTTTTAGAAGGCTCCCATGTACCAATATTGTGGAAAATAAGCAAAGTTTATAGCAAAAACGACAAAAAGCCTGTGCCAAACATACGTGTTCTTAGGTACTTTGTAAACATTCTGTATTTGTTGGAGTTATGTACAGTATATCTGTACCTGCATGTAGGTACACTGTGAATATTATCAGATGTATTGTTTCTGATGTTATCGGTATGTACCTGAATGTCTGACACTAACCTGCTAGAAAATTTAACAGATTATTTTTATACAGTTTTATTTATTTTTCTATTTATGCTCATGATAGGCTGGTTCATACATGTACATGTATAAGCACTCTTTCAAAATGTTGACAGCTCGGGTGACAGCTTTTCTGAACATGTGGTTGTTGGAACATCTGGGCTCCCTCACTCCTTGCTTTCATTTACCTAAATCTAACTTTTGAAAACACACATGTATATGTGAAAATAAGGAAAATATAAATTCCCCACACTGACTCTACACAAACTATTTTTTCAGGTGATGATGCACTGCAGTTCGGTACACTGATCAGTACTTGTAATGAATTCACATCATCTTCAGAAATCCATGTATCTACTGATGCTCCTTTACTATGGACCATGAGTCTTGCACCACTAGAAGATGAAAAACATTCTATACAGAACATTTCTGCCGTACTGTGATATTTCTACATGTAACCCAATAATGTAAATCTCCACATTATGAGAATATTTGTGCAGCAAAAGTCTTCCATATAATTCACACTTCTGCCAAGTAACAAAATAGTTACTGATGTTCAAGGTTTTTTTTTCTAACTTCCTCTAATTTACGTTGTGAAGGCATTTATAGCTTTTATTATTTATTTTACATGTTTTATTTGTGTTCTCTCATCTGTAGAGATTATGTTTTATTATTATTACACATCTGGGGGATAATGCGATCCAATCAGTATTTATCCAGTTCGATAAATGCAATAGTCAAACAAGTTTTTTTTAAAAAGGGTAAAATAAAATCAATAGAAATACTGTCAAAAATAATTATTAATCAGAAACTATTGTATTGGTAGAAGTTGTTTTTATTAGTAAATAATCTCATTAATATTGTTATGTATCATTATTATTATTATATGTATTAGTGATTGCTATTGTTTAACAAAGTGGTGGAAACATTATTTTTTAATTCGGGTATATAGGCCTTATACAGTAAACTTTGTTCTTCATGGTTTATACAAAAATATTTCAGTAAGTAGGGGTTAATAGCTCTGTTTCAGATAAGAAAAAAAGTCAAAATCTAATGAGGGAAGCTGGGAAAAAAAAACATTTAAATAAATTTGGACCTATTTTAAATTTGTGGAAAATTTAATAAGGCCAACAAAAACAACTTCGAGTCTATTTCTGGAAAAGTTGACAAAGATGATAAAAAAAAATGAGCAAATAAATTTACAACAGTTTACCATTTCTGCCATTCCTGGCACCATCACTCATTGCCAGGTATAGCTTGGGTTGTTGTAGTTGTTTCATTGCAGAACAAAATTTAGGCTGTCAACAATTCTCAAAGAGTTGCATCAGATCATAACCAATGATCTTGTTTGTTTTGATGTATGTTAAGTGACAGTGGAAAATATAGGTCATACCTAGGTTCAGGGGTTTAGATGGGGTGACCATGGTGGTTTTTCTTTCATTAGAAATCTTATTCAATCTGTGTACATGTATCACAAAGTCAGGTGTTGTTATCATCACGTGATACAATAGAGTGCTAGTTAGTGGCTGATTTGTTTATTATTTTGAAACAACCGTAGTTAGTAAAAACTTACCCCCTTTCAGTTAGGGTATTTTCTCTAAAAATAATTAGCCTCGGATGAGATTAGCCATAAGCTCCTTTGTCATTTAAATGCACCACATGGCAAATTGTCAAAAAAAAAACTACTTGAGCACAAACAGTATCATCACATAATTTAAGGATGTTCACATCTACTACTATGTAAAGATACTGTATTATGATTCAACACATGGAGCACTAATGTCACCTACAGCAACCATTTTATCAACACCTATGTATGTATAACCAGTTGTTAAAAGTAAAAGATATCTTAAATCTTGAAACACTGATGCTGTAGATGTGGTAATTTTCGCGTGTTTAGATTTTCGCGAATTTGTGACTGGGACTCTTCGTGAAGTCTAGAATTTGTGAATTTTCAATTTAGATGATAGTAGAGCTATTATAATAGAAATTTTCGCGAGATTATTAAATTCGTGAATTTGTCCTCCTCGCGAAATTCACTAAAAATAAAACCTCGCGAATACTACCAGATCTACAGTATATGTTGGGAGTGACTGGAATTTCACAAATCACCTACATTTTGTTTTGTAATCTGACATGAGATTGCCCATGTAAGATCCTTTGTATAGTTGCACCCCATGCTATATTTAATGTAATCATTCACAAAAAAGACATTCAGGCTCCATTTTATTTAATACAGTAAATAAATTGTAAAATGTAGATTCTTTTTTATTTCAACATCTTGAGGTGAGAATTGTAATTCCGCTTCTTTCACTGTTTTGGACACAGTTAGTTATAGTGGCAGCTAAATATATCAGTGTTAAGATCTCATGAATGTTTTATATGTTTGTGTTTATTTATTTTTGTTTTTAATCTCCAAATATATTATTTCGTACATTTGCACAACATTTTATTTTTTCAACATTTTCCAATTACTGCAGAAATTAAACTATTTGGCGATATATTAAAATGAGGGTGCACATGTGGGTCCTGGAAATTATGGATTCTTCCCAGTTCACTTTTTACCCATTTTTTGGCCTCGCTGTTCACTTTTAAGAAAGAATAAATGATATGAATATAGATAAAAATAGACATAATTTTTTTTAGTTTCGTTTTTTACACTATTTATAAGATGAAATTCTCGATGTTCAGACCCTAAGAACAGGCGATTGGCCGTTCGTTTGATTTGTTTTTTAACCCATGTGCACCCTCTAAAATCCACAGCTCGCATTAATTTAGAATCTGCAAATTATTATTATTGTTATCAGATTTTAAAATTTAGGTTGTTTTTTATAGATTTAGTTGTGAATTGTGCGAGTGATATGCAATTTTATATTGATGAACTTCTGAATTACTAATTGATAAACACGGTTTGTTATTTAATCGACATAGTGTATATGTTAGGGGATATCTTACAATATGCATTATGTTAACAAGTTTTTATATACAATTAAGCATTTTGGATATTTTGTATCTTACGATGCAAAGTTGTATGTTCATAGATAATGTGCAAAAATGGTGTAAACGGACCAAAGCAATTTTAACCAGTAATTTCTTATGTTGAAAGCTGCATGACATGTATCCAGTCACAGTTTATTTTTAATAAGGAAGAAATGAAATCCCCACCAACCTATTCGTGTACTAGTAGAAGTACAGCATAGCAGTCATAACAATCACACGAGCTGCTAAGCAATGCTGTGAAATAACATACCGGTAGGTTCAACATCTTGTTTGTTGAGTACTGGTACTGTACATCACTGTACATTGTACTAATCATTAAAAGTACTGTGCAAAATATAATACCCTGGAGCCTAGTAGTCTATTCACATGTAGTAGGCTACTTATATAGGCCTGCATCGATGTGCAATATTTCTTGATTGGTAGGAGTATGCACCAATATACAGTATGATACCCTGAGCTCCCATTGTGCTGAGAAACAATACCATTGTGCTTTTATATCATGGTTCATGCTCTGAGACAATTTTAAAAAGTATTAGGCTGCTGAATTACTACAGGAATGTAAACTGAGAATACAGACCCTAATGTTATTGCAGTACTTCGTATCCAAGGCCTCAGACTTAAAATATTAAAATTTAAGTTAGTGGTTCAGTTCATTATCACCAGTACATTTATCTATCTAATTAGCAGCTTAGCTCACCTAACTTTTACGATGGCCTCAGAGCATGGCCTCAGTAAGCCTATACTCGTATATCAGAAAAGATGCATCTCCATAGATCTTGATCACATTTATAACACAACACTGAACAGAACGATCTGCTTCTAGATAAGCCTAATAATCTGCATGTGTGACATTCACCACCGATTAAACTTTGTACAGGCATATTTAAATAGGGCAAGTCGCCTCACATTCTTCACTTGACTCAGGTGTAAATGAGTACCTGGTAAGACATAGCCGGGGACATAGCTACCAATGTGTACGATAAGTTCAATGCGTCGAAATCTACCTATTCCACGCGCAGTAGCCAGTCAAAACAAAAACAAAGCGGGATTATCCAAGAAAACACAGAACATTGAACGATTTTTGGTATAATGCTGGTCCGCCGTCTTCGACGCTGGCCCAACATTAAGCCACGATTGTTTCGACATTTGGACTATTGCGTTTTTTTTGAGACTTTTAATTGCAAATTAACAGTCCGCTGGGATGTGTGTGTGTTGCATCATGTTAGTCAACACGACAAGGATCGATTTGTTCATTGTTTAATCGTATTATGCACATTAAACGGGATACAGAATAACGTGACATAGAGTTGTTATCATTATTATGGAATATTCATAATTGCTGAAAGTATGCAGGTATATGTCCCATCAATGTTGGAAGTTTTCTAATTATCTTTGGCAGTGACGTCAACTACACACTACTGCTTGGCACTTATACATCCTGCAGAAGTATTCGTTCTCACTTAACCCCTGAATGCGATGAGGCCTTTTCAACCTATTTGATCAATTTCAAAAAGCGTAAAATTGTGATAGGCCTACATGTAGAACAAATGTAGTTTCTATTGCAAGAAATATGTTAACCAAACATTTATAATTAAAATATAACATAACAGACATATTTTACGATGAATAGAGACATGAATAACGTTCTGAATTGTTTTCTTAACTTGATATGAGCACATTTAATCACGAAATTAGGTATTATTTTTTTAAATGACACTGCATATTTTCCATGCGTTGTCGTTCATATGTTGATAATTAGAGGAGTTATATCGATATAAAACCACAAGAATACAGTTTAGGCTCTGCTTAAACTGCTTTTAATATATTAGCCCTAGTTTATATAACCCCCCATTCCACTCAAACCCTGCCAGCAATGGAGTTGTCTCGGTCTATCAGGGCTCCCCTCTCCACGAGGACATGAACGCCTCGCCCGCGACACCCCCAAGATTAGACATCTATAGGCCCTACTAAGTTCACAGCAACTTGGCGGCAATCACACCGCAGTATCTGGTGTGACATGAGGGTATAGAAGAAACGATGCGGGAACTGCCCGGCGCCGTTTCATTGTGACAGCGTCGATGATAAGTTGAGTGAGATATAGAGACGAAATTCCTGTATTTCTCATCTTGGACATGGGATTTTCGTCTTTATATCTCGCTTAATGCGAAGTACACAAATTAAAAAAAAACTTTTGCAGCTCTAGTCTATGAACATGTTTACATCATAAGGTCATATTAAGAAGCCAAAATATTTTTTTTTAATGATTTTAGCCTGATTGTGTCGCTTTAGGTTATTTATGGCAGATAGTCGGCCATTTTGAATTTGATCAAGTTGAAATTTTTCAGGTCATATCCCTCCATCAAACGGCACATTTTGTTTTATAGTAAGCGTCTAGCTAGATATAAGGTATATATAAAGTTAATTATAGCCGATAATCTGCCATTTTGAATTTGATCGAGTTGACATTTTTTAGGGCATATCCCTACCTGAAACCACACATAATGTGTGGCACGGTTTGTCAGATATCAGGCATATTAAAAGGACATGCCCAGGTCTAAAATCATAAAAAAATCGGTGATTTTATTTTAGCCTAATAATATGACCATATGATGTAAGCATGTCCATAGACTTGAACTGCAAAAGTTTTTTAATTTTTGTGCTGCGCATTCACATGTTAGGCTAGATATAGAGACAAAATTCCTGATTTCGAATTATTGACAACCATGTCAAAAAATAAGAAATACGGGAATTTCGTCTCTATATCTAGCCAAACTGTGAGTGCGTAGCAGAAAAATTGAAAAACTTTTGCAGTTCTAGTCTATGGACATGTTTACATCATATGGTCATATTAAGAAGCCAAAATAAAATCACCGATTTTTGGATGATTTTAGACCTGGACATGTCCCTTTAAGGTAGGCTATTTATGGCAGATAGCCTGCCATTTTGAATTTGAACAAATGGAAATTTTCCAGGTCATATCCCTCCATCAAACAGCATGGCTTGCCAGATATAAGGTATAAATCAATTGGCCGAGTCGGAGGAAAAATATTATCTATATATCACGTACCACACTTGGAGCATTAGACCAATGTCGATTTAATGCTGGACCAACTTAGTAGATGCTGATGCTGCAACTAGCATGGAAGCGTTACTATGCCAGGTGACGTGTGCATTAAACCGACATTGGTCTAATTGTTGTATTGGTGATAAATAGATTTGTTCTTGAAGAATGTAGATAAAACATTTTGTGTTTAGTGGCTTTGTAAAGTGTGTAAAGTTGAATGTATGCGAATGTTTTTTGTTTTTTTTCAAATAATAGTGTTCATTACTCATAACTTTTTTTTTTTTTTTTTTTTAAATAATAGTGTTCATTACTCATAACTTGCGTGTTTTGTCTGGATTGGAGTGTTTAAATACTTATAAACGAGGGGATTTGTATGGAAACTCAATGAAAAAATTGTCTGGACCTTCCACGGACATACAACAGTTATTATGTGCTTTGCTGGCATAACCATATTGACTTAGGGCTATGACCAATTGCAGTAAATGGTCCTCAAAGTGTCTTTCGGACACTTTTTGAAAGTGGTAGTGGTTTTAAAATGGTCCAACATTAAAACAACATTGAGTCAAGGTTTCGTATTTGAATGGAACTGCAACTGTTATTTCAATTGTCGAATGTAGCATTTAAATTATTTCCACTGTTAATATCAAACAGGCAATGTTGATTCGATGCTGGGCCACTGCTTGTGACGCTGGTCCGACCCTGAAACATTACTGGATAAATGTATTTTAATTATTATAAGTAGCGGTGCTCAAATGGTGACGGTCCGGAGTCACCAATTACAAAAGGCCCCTATTGAATATTCAAAATTATATTGTACAATTAATAGGGCTTTGTCCGACATGTACACCATTGAACCGACATTGATCCACATAGAGATCCAGAAAATCCTGACCAGATCCAGAAGAACAACTGGGAATTCTTAAAAAAAATTAGCACACCTCCCCAATACCTAAGGATCATTGCGCCAAGGATTGAAGTTGATTTGATATAAAATCAGGGAGAAATAGCACTCTTTGAGTTTTCGACATAGCAGAAAAAAAAAAAAAAAAATTATGGTTGGACACAATCAAAACATAATTATTGCTTTACGTCACTTTTCGGCATTAATGATGTGATGTCACACAAATTCGGTCCTTTACTTGCAATAACACCCGATCCATATAGAGTATATGCATATTTTGTTCAAATGTCGGCACATTTCTGGACAAAAAATTTGCTATATCACCAAATTTGTCAGAATTATCTTAAATCCTCTTCAAAAAATGACTTCCTCGACCTTAAAAACATAGGTTTAGGCACTTTATTTGCAGTTGTAGCTTTATTAGCAAAAAATTATGTAACCTAATAGCTTTCGTGGTGGCCATCTTAGATTTTCGTGAAATTAGGTTATTGACTAGACTAGAAGTTAGATTATTGTAACTCACTTTTTCACAATATGTCAAAAAAGGATATCGCTAGATTACAACGCCTTCAGAACATCCTTGCAAGAGTGATAACCAAGGTTCCACGTTTTAGTCGTTTTGTTACTATTCTAAAACGTTTACATTGGCTTGCTGTCAAGTTTCGCATTCATTTTAAAATATGCACATTAACTTTCCGAGCTCAACCAACCAACCTGCATATCTGGCTGACTATTACTTGTTCGGCCAAAATGCACAAAAATCTACGCTTTACAAATTCAAATAGATTTGTTGTCCCCCCGTATAAAAACACCAAGACTCGGTCAAGAGCTTTCTCTGTATCTGGCCCAGCCTTATGGAACGACCTGCCTGTGCCCATACGTAATGCCCAAATAATTTTAACACTCAGGAAATTACTTAAATCTCACCTATTTGATAAGGCTTTCCCACCCTAGCTCCACGGTAGCCCTGTTGACAAACTCTGAGTGAACCCTAGCACCCGAAGGGTGCTGAGAGTGGGATTAAGGCATTCGAAGCTTGTATGAAAGCTTTCACTTAGCCTATCCAAATATTTCATTAGTATATAATACTCATTGGAAAATGTCTGGTTGGCAAGGGAGGCAAGGAACCTGGAAACAGAAGCATTTTAGAATTTAATTAATTTTGATGCGCCCTCGGCGAACAGAGGGTCGCGGTGGTCTGTTGAATCAGCCGGTACCTGTTGACAAACCTGCTTTGGCCTCGAATATGACACATGACTACCCTAAGGATTTACGCGGCGTCTCTGAGCTCGTTCCACTGAGGATATAGGCGCTATATAAGTCTTATTGATTGATTGATTGAAGTCACCCTACAATGCTTGCATACTCAGAGCAAATGAACATATATTTGTTAATGAAAAGCTATATTTGACTGTTTGTTTTCATACATTTTCTGTTTAGTAAAACATCTGCAATATACTGTCCAATGTTATTATACTTTTTGTGTAGGCCGACTGACATGTTCACAAAACAGATTTCTGGGCTCTGCTGATGTGTGTCCCAAATAGCTTTCACTGACATCTTGTAAAAAACGGCAGCACGCATAGATTCAGTTTTCTGTCACCACAGCGCACATGCTCTGCCCACCCAGCAAACACAAAACATTTGTATAACATTTATACAATGTCGGCCCAACGTCGAAGGCATTCATTTCTGTATTTGTTCAGTTATTACACTTTTCCTCTTCAATTTTATGACAGTCAAGGAATTTAACTGCCCAGCCATTGGTTTATCCTTGTAGATAGCCTTTTTCAACACAGCTTTCACTGAGAGCAATCCCACTGGGCACACTACGTTGTTGCGATCAACGTTGAATCAACGTCATTGAAATTGATTCAACGACGTCGTGTGCCCAGTGTGATGTCTACCTCGAGATCAAACTATGCCAATATAATTTAAAGAATTGAACAGAATGAGATTCTGATGTTTGGGAGCCGGTGTCACTGTTCCTGTTATGCAATTCGGGGTTAATTAGCTCATTTATGTTCAAAACTAGCAATTTTAATGTGATTTAAAATTGATTGTTGGCATCGGCGAAGAAAGGCAGTGCACATTGATATAATCTATATATATATATATGTCTAGTTTAAAATACCACGAAATAACGTATTAAGAGATAAAGAAACATTGTAATCTTTCACAGAGGCCCAAAATGATAAAGATGTTATAATCCTTACAGCTCTTTTCTGTACTTTGAACAAAGAACTCATATTTATCACTTACCTGCTTTACATAGTAAGCCTATAGCTATACCTTTCCTATAGCTTCCTTCAAACAAGGCCCGACGGCGATCTTTACCCTAAAATGTGACTCATTTTTCGCGCGCGGCTGCTCTAAAACTATATTCTTGGGGTTTCGAAAGGGGCACAGCCCCTAAACGGTGATGGAACACGGTTGAGACAATGACTGATTTTGCTTCTCCTGTGCATGTTTCAAAAACTTTTATAACAATCTAGCCATTTTGGTTTTTGTCTGCTATCTTGAATTTATGCAAATATGGACCGAATGTTCGGTACTTAAAAAAGTTGAAATCATAATTATTTTTTTGAATCAGAAAAGTTAAAGAAGTGTACAAATGATTTTCCAAATTATGCCAATTTTGAAGGTTAGAGAATTTAACTATCTGGCACGGCTTGTCCGTTATCAGGCATATTAAAGGTAATTATGGCCGATAATCGACCATTTTGAATTTTATCAAGTTGAAAATTTTTAGAGCATATCCCTACCTGAAACCGCACATTCTGTTTTCTAGTAATGGTCTAGCTATATGGCACGGTTTGTTAGATATCAGGCATATTCAAGCTAATTATGGCCGATAATCGGTCATTTTTAATTTGAAAAAGTTCAAATTTCTTAGAGCATATCCCTACCTAATACTGCACATTTTGTTTTATAGTAATGGTCCAGCTATCTGGTCGGGTTTTCCAGATATTACGCATATGAAAAAACTAATGGCTGATAATTGGTCATTTTGGCCGGCATGACCTAGTTTCTGTCCAAATCTTCCCGAAATTCAAACTCATCCGAACTATTAGTGAAAAAAGATAAATGGTATAAATTTTGGAGCGAGACATAAAAGAATGTTGAGTGAATCGCGTTAACGAGAAAAATTGTCGATCACAATTCGCCGCAGGTCGGCCATTTTGAATTTTATCAAGTTGAAATTTTTCCTGGTATATCCCTACCTGAAACTACACATTTTGTTCAATAGTAATGGTCTAGCTATCTGGTCTGGTTTTCCGGATATTACGCATATTAAAAAAATAATGGCCGTTGGCCGCCATGACCTAATTTCTGTCCGAATCTTGCCCAATTTCAAACTCATCCAAGCCATTAGTGAAATGGATGTATAGTATAAAATTTGGAGCGATCCATAAAACAAGAGGCCCAGGGGCCTTGATGCTTGTCAACAGCATTGCAAAATATCAGCTACAGATGTGTCAGAGAATGTATATCTATGTTCTAAAATAAATTATCATGAAAAGGAAATATGTATAGGCCTATACACCCGATACTATGTATTTATATCCTATTAATCATATCCATATTATATGTTCGATTCCCATCATTTGCTGATTTTACACACATTCTAAAGTACTGCACTTAATGAAAAATGTTTGACAAAGAATCATTTTACAGGACTACGATGTAATTAATATTACTAAAGTAGAAGTGCAATTATTACTTATTCTGGGCTTTTCAACAGGGCCCCCGTTATTGTTGTTATATACTGTAGATCTGGTCATTTTCGCGTGTTTAAATTTTCGCGAATTTGTGATTTTGAAAAAAAAAAATCGGTTGTAATTAGATCTAACTGATAGTTACTGAGCTGAAATGTCACGTTTTAATGGCACTTACTCAGCCGTGAAATCAGCGAATCCCCTTATCCATCGTTATCACAAGTAGGCGTAATCCACTGGGTCTACCTCACAGTGGGTCCACCTCAGGTCACGACACGTGCTTACCTTCTCAGCTCACACGCGTCCTTGCGCAAATGTTGGGTCAAAACTGGAAATACCAGGCCATCGTTTAATCAGCACTGTTTTAACTTCCAGAGTTCGTTGGGATGGTGACAGTGGACAGCGGTATTGTTATATACAAATTAATGGTAATTAGCAAAACGATTTCAATCATCGTCATCAATAACAGGCGGGTACGGACTTGCATAGCACTCAAATCGATCACCAATTGTACATCATGGTCGATAAATATGCACATCGATGATTATACTCTATTCCAGCACTATTTTTATTCACGCTCACACACTATCGGTTAGGATATACATTGTTGTTGAGTCTTCATAGAGGCTGTAGTTAAAGCTCACTGTAGTACCGTAATGGTCATTTCCGATGATTGGTAGCGCTATTATAATAGGCCTAATAATTTTCGCGTAATTCTTAAATTTGCGAGTTAGTCCTCCTGGCAAAAATTAAAACCTCGCGAATATTACCAGATCTACAGTATACAAACACATCACCTGATCACTGATATCAAGATGTCGTGTTATACAGTGTAGATTCTTGCTGGTATCTATAAGCTGCAGTGGCGTAGCCAGCATGTAAGCACGTACGCATGTGCGTACAACCTGGCCCAGCCTAAAAAAAAAACATTCTATGAAATTGAGTGTTATTTTCACATTTTACGAGACCTAATATAGGAGGCCTATCTTAATACAGTTACAGACGACAGGCAAACATATATAGTTACTATAATGTTTGCCTGTCGTACGTAGTAGGCCTAATGCAATGTAACCTAGCCATGATAATCAGATAATAGGACTTTGTAACAGTGAAATAGCACAAATACCTGAGGGAAATAATTTAACCCAGTTAAAAAAAAAATTGCACACAGAACAGGCTGACTTTGTACCTTGCAGTAGGCTAGCTATGCCTATAGACTGCTTGCACGAGTTTTCGCAGTAAACAATTGTCTGATTAAAACAGTTCAGGGTTGCTCACCGTGTGGCGTGTTGTTATTGAAAAAGGTGTATTATTTCGTGTATAGCTATCATCTAGCCCCAGACTTCAGTAGCTAATATTAGACTATTTGAGCGTTAAAATTAGACTTAAAATTCATTTTTTAACCTTTTCAGGCCTGAATTACCCATCTTCCATCCAATACAAGCACCGACTTACTGTCGCACTGATCGACTTGTAAGTGTATGAAGATTACCTGAGATGAGTGATAAATTGTAAAAAATGTCATAGGCCTATAGAGTCTACTGTTAAAACAGCTTCACGAAAAAAGTGTAAAGAATTAAGTTACATGTAGTTTTCATCAGGAGGCTTTAAAGGGTTAATTAAGTGAAGGTTCTTAAATGCGGATGCGCCCACCGCAAGCTTTTTCTTATTAGCAAAAGGAAGAATTTATAATTAGGAAAATAAAATGCAAATACTTGTCGTATGAAGAGTAAAAAATAATGTTTCTAGGATGCCAATCTCATGTATTAAACGAAATTAAATCGATGTGGATTAGGACATCAATTATTGGGGTATGTTATACTATTTTTTTCACATATTCACTGAGAGCTTTGCATTGTTTTCGCAAAATAATTTTTGTAGTGGAGGGAAATTCCCACTGATGGGCATAAGTATGCTCGCAAAAATCATGGATAGTAGGCTCACCTACAGTCTCAGATAAAATGTATAATAAATGAATAACGTTTACAAACACTGGACCAACGTTAGGACAACGCTGGCTGCAAGTGAGAGAGATATAGAAACATCGAATCCTATCAGAGTGTGGCTACGCAGTGCCAATGTCAGTCCAGTGCTAACAGCACTGAGCCAGCATTGGCGCAACGCGCTGGCGTTGACGGGCCAACACTTCCATCGTTGAGCAGGTCACCACGACACGTTGTCACTCACCAACGTGTCACCGCGTTGGTGAGTGAGTGACAATTCACAAGCCATGTCACGCATTCACATGAACACTTATAGATAACAGATTAATAATTTTCACCAACAAAAAAAACCTCACAAAACGTCAAGAAAACAAGCATACACTCAAATACACAATTCACAAACCATCAAAACAACAAGACAAAATAACAGATAGCATTCAAACACCACAACGAATCCTGGTGGCTCTGAAAAGAGACAAATTCAAAACAACCAAATTTGTTAAATTTCACAAATTAAGATGAGACGCTATAGCTTCTAGGAACTTTCTATTTTTCAAATTATTAAAGGGACTGGCCCAGGCTAAAATCATCAGAAAATCGGTGATTTTATTTCGGGTTCCTAATATGACCATATGATGTAAGCATGTACATAGACTAGAACTGCAAATTTTTATAATTTTTGTGCTGCGCATTCTCCAGTTAGGCTAGATATAGAGACGAAATTCCCGCATTTCCTATTTTTGACATGGTTGTCAATAATTAGAAATCAGGAATTTCGTCTCTATATCTAGCCTAACTGGTGAATGCGCAGCACAAAAATTATAAAAATTTGCAGTTCTAGTCTATGTACATGTTTACATCATATGGTCATATTAAGAACCCGAAATAAAATCACCGATTTTTTGATGATTTTAGCCTGGGCCAGTCCCTTTAACTTCAGACACTTTCAAACCATTCCACTCAAATTCATTCAAAACTACATCACTACATGCTGGAGTATGGTGACGGCACACGGACAGTCGCGCAAACAACACAAGGTAAATTGATCACATTTGATTTAAAATTTAACATTCCTGATTTCTAATTATTGACAACCATGTCAAAAATAAAAAATACGGGAATTTCGTCCAGCCTAACTGGTAAGTAGGCAGCACGCAAATAAAAAACTTTTGCAGTTACAGTCTATGAACATGTTTACATCATATGGTCATATTATTAAGCTAAAATAAAATCACCGATTTTTTCAATGATTATAGACCTGGGCATGTCCCCTTAATGAGTAACGAAGCATGGTGACTCTACTGTCCACATGACACAAATTATGCAAACGGGGCAACAATTGTCGCACCGCAATATAAGTCATAGTGTCTCAAGTGTTGATTTAATTGGACCATGTTTGACAACTCAACCCAGAATTCACATTTAAAAAATCATTGACGCAACATATATAGGGGCTATACTGTATTGTCCACTGTAGCTTTGCAGCATTGAGTGTATTAAGTAAACAGGTCACATGTTGGACAGCCAAGCGCAGAACGCAATATTAAGTACTGTATATGATCCCCAGTTGCGGATCTAGGAATTGACAAACGGGGGGGGGGGGGCGCCGCCAATTTTTTCAAGAATTTATAAACACCACAGCCAGCCTCGTATGTTCTAGAGGGGTCCGGGTGCATGCTCCCCCCCCCCCCCGGAAAAAAATAAATCTAAGGCCTCAAATGAAGTGTTCTGGATCATATTTAGGCCTGTTTTTTCTTACCTATTCACGTCACAAAAAGGCATCTCGTATTATTTGATTATACATAGATGTAGAATTTAATAAAACAAGACTACATAAGTCCAGGAGCTCCCGCTCCGAATTAGAATTTGATTTAAGCAATTTTGTGTAGGGTTATTAATGTAGTCCTAGTCTAGGTCAAAAATCAAGACGCAAGACAACTAGGTCTAAGAAGCGCAGTCTAAGATTAAGATAAGAACTAGACAGTCTGTCAAGAGATTGCAAACCTCTATTAAAATTAATGATCCTAATTAGTATCCCAGTAATGGTCTACCTATCTGGCACGGTTTACCCGATATCAGGCCAATCGAGTTAACTAATAGCTGATTTACGGTCATTTTGAATTCGATATAAATTAGTTAAAAACTTAGGGTGCATCCTCCCCCGAAACCTCAAATTTTGTTTTATAGTAATGGACTAACATCTAACACAGTTTGCAAAATATTGGGCATGTGAAAGTAAATAATGGCCGATAGGGGGCTATTTTGAATTTGATCGAGTCAGAATTTTTCAAGATGCATCCTCAGCTGAAATCTCACATTTCATTCTATAGTAATCGTCTAGCTATCTAGCACGGTTTACCAAATATCGGCCATGTGAAAGTGAATAATGGCCTAAAGGCGGCCATTTTGAATTTGATCAAGTCAAAATTTTCCAAGATGCATCCTCAGCTGAAATCTCACATTTCATTCTATAGTAATGGTCTAGCCATCTAGCACGGTTTACCAAATATCGCCCATGTGAAAGTGAATAATGGCCGATAGGAGGCCATTTTGAATTTGATCAAGTCAAAATTTTTCAAGATGCATCCTCTCCTGAAATCTCACATTTTGTTTTTTAGTAATGGTCCAGCTATCTAACACGGTTTACCAAATATCAGCAATGTGAAAGTAAATAGTGGCCGATAGGCGGCCATTTTGAATTCGATTGAGTCGAAAGTTTTTAAAAGGCATCCTCTCCCGAAACGTCACATTTTGTTTTATAGTAATGGTCTAGCTATCTAGCACGGTTTACCTGATATCAGGCCTATCGAGGTAAATAATGCTGATTGTCGGCCATTTTGAACTTGTAAGTTAAAAAATTTTCAGGGTGCATCCTCCCCCGAAAACTCACACTTTGTTTTATAGTAATCAGGTAATGGTCTAGCCATCTAGCACGGTTTACCAAATATCAGCCATGTGAAAATGAATAATGGCCGAAAAGGCGGCCATTTTAAATTTGATCAAGTCAAATTTTTTCAAGATGCATCCTCATCTGAAATCTCACATTTCGTTTTACATTAATGGTCTAGCCATCTAGCACGGTTGACCGAATAACGGCCACGTGAAAGTGAATAATGGCCAATAAGCGGCCATTTTGAATTTTATCGAGTCGAATTTTTTCAAGATGCATCCTCTCCTGAAATCACACATTTTGTTTTATAGTAATGGTCTAGCCATCTAGCACGGCTTACCAAAAAACGGCCATGTGAAAGAGAATAATGGCCGATTGGCGGCCATTTTGAACTTGGACGAGTTGATTTTTTTCAAAATGCATCCTCTCCTGAAGCCTTACAATTTGTTTTATAGTAATGGTGTAGATATCTTGAGCGGTTTTCATGATATTCCACAATATCAGGCCTGTCGAGGTGGATAATGGCCGATAGGCGGCCATTTTGAATTTTATCAACTTGAAATTTTTCAAGATGCATCCTCTCCTGAAACCTTACAATTTATTTGATATTAATGGTGTAGCTATCTTGAGCGGTTTTCATGATATTCCGCAATATCAGGCCTGTCGAGGTGAATAATGGCCGATAGGCGGCCATTTTTAATTTTATCGACTTGAAATTTTTCAAGATGCATCCTCTCCTGAAACCTCACAATTTGTTTCATAGTAATGGTGTAGCTATCTTGAGCGGTTTTCATGATATTCCGCAAAATCTTTCAGTCGGATTTACCGATGTTATAAATTAGGTCAAAGTCCTGGGTCAACTTCAAGGTCAAGGTCCAAAAACCTGAAAAGGCACAACTAGGGACCTTAGAGAACATGTATGCGCAGTACTTTTCGAGATCTGCTCCGGAAACGAAGTGCGCCTCAAAACGTCTAAATAGGTCATAGTTCTGAACCAGAAGTAGGTCAAAGTTCAAATACCCCAAAAGGCACAACTAGACCCCCTAGGGGTGTTGTGTGTAAAATTTGAAGACAATTGGACAAGTACTTTCACAGATATGCTCCGGAAACGAATTGTTTACGGACGGCCCAACGGCCCAACGCCGTAACATCATCATTTTCTCCTCTGCGACCTTACGTATTGAATTCAGATTAAAAATATTTTAACCTGTCCATTATCCACCTGGAAGTAACCCATATACCAAAAATTGTTCTCCTAGCTTATTTTCTTACAAAGTTATAGGCAGAAGAAGAGGCAAAAAAAAACGGAGGTAGAATCCATAGCTCCCTCCGTCTCACCTACGGTGACGGCGGGAGCTAAAAAAGCGCTTTAGCAGTAAGTTCATTGTGTGTAAAACGTATCAGTAAACGTAGGCCAGTCACCGTGTTTGATCATCTGCACCAGTCCAGTCTTAATACACGCAGAGCATGGCTCTAGCCTGGACAACTAGTGTGTACGGGAACTGTATATTAGAGAGGGGTTATCTTAACATGAATATTCATTAGTGCCTGTGAATGACGTCAGCGGTGACCACTCACAATGCGCGGCACAGATTTCCGAGACAGTCACACCCGGGGTCAGACGATTTGTTTACGTTGCTTACCAATGTGATTGGTCCGAAGATATTTGTATCAGGGCAGATGACAGTATAACGTGAGGTATGGGATTGCGTGCCGCAAATCACATGGCAGAGTGAAGATGTGTTTGGTAAGCTCGCGACGATTGTGATGCACACAGTGAACACGATACACTAACGTAATGCTGGGTCAAAGGTAGGACACTGTCGACAACGCTGGCCCAACCTTTAAGCAGCATTAGACAGTGAGTCGTGGTACAATGTTGGTCCACCGTCTTCGACGCTGACACAACATTGATGCAGCATTGGGTGGATGTGTCTGTTTGCTGGGAGACCCCGGGACGTGAGGCGCGTGGCACCTTTGACAACCACGGGCAGATAAATGACACAGTTAGTCTGCAACCAAGTCACACTGCTCTGTTCATTTATATTAATACTGATTCAATCTAAGATCATCTTTCATGTGGGAGTGTTCTATTGTGTAGGCCTACAACGGCCTACAACGAAATATAACAAGATATTGATCACTGATCATATTTCCTAGATGGCAAATTTTATAGGGGCCTACGTGTAGGCCTCAGAATGTCCATATTGCTGGGATAGCATTAACGCCTACCGCTGTTGTCGCTGTGTAGCATGTGCCCTATCAGTGGTTATTACACCCTGACACCTTATACAGTCACACACTTCTTGTGTCTAGACAATGCGGCTAGTCTGCAAATAATTTACGGAATGTTTTTATTTGAGCACAACGATATAAAAAATATGGTATTTCTAATAGATGAATTAAAATATATAAATTTGTAGGCGAAATATAAATATTTTAAAATCTGACGAATACATTTCATACAGTGTATATGTAGCCTATGCAGGCCTGCCTAAAAAACTGTTGCCGGTGTTGCCGCCGCCATTGAGTATCGTGTATATGCAGATGTCTGCCCTGTGTTGTGTCACGGCGCTATAGTATTAGTAGAACAAGGTAATATCTATAGACCTACATCATCTTATCACAGAACTGAATTCCAGTTCTGTGATATTATGATGGCCCATGGACACTGCCGACATCCAAAATTTGAGGTCGTATTACCACTGATTATGGGTAGACGTTTTTCCCGTCATCAGAGGCCTCATATCTTATCTTGTATTATACATGGCGTAGCACTATACACGGGGATATGTGGTATGTCAACATGCTAAGTGAATTTAAATGTGCACCAGAGACATAGATTTAATAAAAAAATGTCTCAAATGTTTATTTAAAGGATCTGCTAAATTACAACTTTATTAGCCTTTTCATTCAGATTTTGAAAGATAAGACACGAGATACAGGGTAGCCACTGGCTGATTCAAGTATTATATTAGTATTATATACTAATGCAGAATTTGGAAAGGCTAAAAGCAGTTTTTATAGAAGCTTCGATGCCTTTATCTCACGCTTGGCATTTGTTTTCATTATGTATTTATAATAAACTAATCGCGTGTATAAGCTAACATGATATAGGCCTAGATAAATACCAATTTGCATTTAGGGGAGATATTGGAATGAAATTCACAATCACGTTATGATAAAATTGTATAAGCTCTAGATATGGTATGGTTTATTTGACTTAATATGTAATTAAGTCGCTATACGTGACAGCTTGTATCAAGTGTTCTGAAGATCATGTCGGCCGGCGCCCATTAAGACACGAAATCGTCATGACTTCACACAACATGCAATAAACACGTTATTCAGTTGTATTTCAAGCCAGAAATGTATAAATTATATCAATTTACATTGCCTTTCATCACAAAAACCGAATATCTATTTTTAAAATTAGGAAAATTAATATTTTTAAAGATAAATGTCTTAGTCAAGATCTAAGTTGTATATTGCATAACACTGTAGAGGGCAGCGGTGTAGATGTCAGCGGTGGGAGAGAGGTGGCAGTTATCCCTCCCACGCCACAGACTTGCCTTTCAGCTTCGCGTGTAACAGCTCCACGGCAAACACAAAACGTTGACACAGTGCTAGCCTTATGATGGCCCACCATCTGAAACGCTGGCCCAGCATTGGACCACCCGTACATCAGCATTAACATGACAAACATGCTACCAATGCTAGCTTAATGCTGGCCCATTGTCTACAACCTTGGCTTAGCAGTAAAACGACATTGGGTAAAGGTCGTTTTTGCTGCGCGTCATCATAACACGATGTACTGACCCAATGTTAGATCAATGTTGGAGCAGTGTCATAGATGATGGCACAACATTTAACTAACATTGGTTCAGTGCATCATGTTGACTTACTACAAACAGCAGGGACCCAGCAAACACAAGGCATTGAACCAATGTTGTTCTAATGTTGGCCCGCCGTCTTTAACGTCGGCACAACATTAAAACAAGATTGCCTCGTTGTTAATGCTTCGTGTTAGCTGAGTATATGACACTTCTGCACACAGCCAAAACCAAGTATTTGCTTATTTTACAAGTTTGCAGCTATTTCAATAGACAGTTTACTGTCTATTGAAATAGCTCTTACAAACAAGAAGGAGGCAGTGACTTCAGCGAAAAAGAAGTATGTACTTGATTTACAAGTGAGCAAATACGGCCTTTTGGCAGCACTATGGCAGGAAGAGCCAGTTAAAAAGCAGTAAATGACTAGTTTACCAGGCAGCAGATAATGCCTTTTGACTTAATTTGCACAGGCAGCACAGATAACGACTTCCTGTTAACGACAGACGTTTTCCCTGAAACTCAGCTTAAAAACTTGGAAACTCTGTCTCCAAGCTATAAATGTTGAGTGAATCGCGTTAGCGAGAAAATTTGTTGATCAGCCTTTCTGACCTCAGAGATTATATAGAGAGCGGGGGGCTTACCTGAGCGGCATCTATGTGTGGAGAATGACTATCAACATTATATTAGGATATTGCTCTTATCGCATTATGATATTGCTCTCCTGAAAAGGTACAACAACTTATTAAACATGTTAAGCTGTGGTGTGATAAATGGCGATTAAAGAATGATTCAACTGCAAGACGCGCATGCCTGGGACGGTCAAGTGTAGGCCAACAGTAGCCTATTGAGTACAGATTGACGGCATTAATATAGCCACTAAACTGATTACAAGATACTACTTAAACGGGACATTGATCCAATGCTGTTTTAATGCTGGGCCAACGTCTGCGACGCTGGCCCAACATTGAACCAACATTGAATAAATGTACAATGTTTGAGAGAAAGTCGGCCTGCCCAGCAAACACAAGACATTTGTATAACATTTATACAACGTCGGCCCAACGTCTTCGACGTTGGTCCAACATTGCATAAAGTCATACAAATGTTTTGTGTTTACTAGGCATGTCAATACAAGCTTGGGTCAAGCAGTTTCAACATCCCCGCAGTAATACAGTCAGTTTGTTTGCAAGCAAGCGACCAAGTAGGGGTGAGGGCCAAGATCTTTGAATTATAAACTCATAGATGTCGCTCAAGTATATATGAACTTGCTGTGATTTGAGAACTTGCTCTTAATGAGGCTTTAGGTATGAAACGCATATTTAGTATTATTATGGAATAGGGACTTAGCCTACCCACGGGCACTATTGCCTTCTGGGGGACCCTTGTCCCGTGAATTTTAACAGTTGACTACACCTTTAAGCATAATACTGAAAAGACACAAATTGTTCATTTTCGTAAAAATAACACCTAAAACTGATCTTATAACCATATTTGAAGATGTCACACTTAAAATTGTCTCGTCTTATAGCCTAAGTATTTAGGAATGGTTTTCCACGAACATATAGATTATAATACACGTGTAGACATATTACCGGGCTCGGCTAGTAGAGCTCTCGGGTCAATTAGTGCAAAGTTTAAAACATTCAAAGACGTAGGTTTTGACACTTTTAATAAACTATATCATTCAATGGTAGTCCCAATTACTGATTGCTGTTCCAGCGTCTGGGGTTATGGAAATTACACCAAAGCAGCTAGTATTCAGAATAGAACAATTTGCCTTTTCTACGCATGCACAGCAAAGCTCCATCACAAGATCTTCAATGAGAAGGTAATAGGATAATACCAAGGTATAGTAGGCATTTGTGTAAAATCAGATTTTGGGACAGGTCGACTCGAATGGATAATACAAGGTTAACAAAGAAAATTATATTGTGGGACAGATCAATATGTGTGAAAAATTGGTCTTTTGACATGAAAAGTATCTTTTTGTATATATGGAAATAAATTAAAGGAATTCGAAACTCTTGAAGCATTAAATATCAATGGAGCACGCAACCTTTTGACCCAGAAAATGAATGAGAAATGGAAAACTGATATATTATCCCAACCAAAATGGAGAACATAATTATGTAACATTTAAAAGTGTTTTACAGATAGAAGAATACACGAGAAACAATATGTCCAGACATAAACGATGACTATTAGCTCAATTACGATTAGGCATACTACCACTTTAGATTGAAGTAGGAAGCTTTAGAAATATTCCCGTTGAAAATAGACTGTGTAAATGTTGCGATAATAATGTTGTAGAAAATGAATTTAATTTTGTATGTAAATGTGTCAGAGATGCTGACTTACGAATTGCTTTATAGCACACAATTTGAATTTATTGCTGCTTATTTAGAAAAGTCATGGATGACACGTCAGGATTTTTTATTTGGAGAGTAATCGCGCATATCACTCATAACAGTATACGTATTTTTAATGGTATTTTAAACTGACTTATAAGCCCGAAGGCTGGGTACTTTTATATTTTCTTGATTAAATATGTCATGTGTAATTAATATGTACATTTCAGTCAAATAAACCATACCATATCTAGAGCTTATACAATTTTATCATAACGTGATTGTGAATTTCATTCCAATATCTCCCCTAAATGCAAATTGGTATTTATTTAGGCCTATATCATGTTATACACGCGATTAGTCTATTATAAATACATAATGAAAACAAATAATCCGAAAAATACAAGATGCTGGTTTACTGTTGACCTATCGTCAGATCAGCATTAAGCTCCAATAACACTTCTTATTTTGGTAGATAAAATTAAGATAGAGATTACTGGAGACAAACGGCAAAATAGTATAATCATAGGCCTATATCCCAATGCAAAACCAATTATAAACTACAATATAATTGATAATTCCCTAACCAACGCAATCAGAATGTTTCCAAAATTAAAAACAACAGTTCAATTTAACAGACGAAAATCGAAACTGTCGAAATGAATAACAGAAGGCATACATACATTTGTTGATTTGAATTCACGTAATGCATGGTATTTAGTAGTATACATGTCTTAAGCATCAACAAAGGCCTATTTAGATGATGTACGGCATAGTCCGGAAATTACGGTAATAGGCGATGGGCTACATGGCTACCGTTTACTTGAATTTGAATGTATGTAATTTTTGTCCTAGTAAACCGATCTGCAACTGATATATACCATATTAACCGTATTTGAATTCCGCTTCTTATGATATATAGATAACTTTTAAAGTGGCTGTGATCACTTTTTCAGTGAATAAGATCAGTTTGTTTGTGGCCTAGATCACTTTTATGGTGGCTGGGATGATTTTTTATGTGGCTGTGGTGCTTTCTTGAGGGGTCAAGATCACTTTTGTAGTTGCCGATATCATTTATTAGGGTTTGATAAAGGATTGTTAGTGGCCAAGAGCACTTTTGTAGAGGCTGAGATAACTTTGAAAGTGGCTGTTATCACTTCCGCAGTGGTCAGGATCACTTTTGTAGTGGCTAAGATAACCTTTACAATTGCTGTGATCACTTCAGTGGCCAAGATCACTTGTGTAGTGGCTGAGATAACTTTGAAAGTGGCTGTGATCACTTCCGCAGTGGTCAGTATCACTTTTGTAGTGGCTAATGTAACCTTTACAGTTGCTGTGATCACTTCTTTAGTGGCCAAGATCAGTTTTGTAGTGGCTGAGATAACTTTTAAAGTGGTTGTAATCACTTCTTCAGTGGTTAAGATCACTTTTGTAGTTGCTAAAATAATTTTTAAAGTGGCTGTGGTCACCTCTTCAGAGGTCAAAATCACTTTTGTAGTGGCTGTGATCACTTCTTTGGTGGTCAAAATCACTTTTGCAAAAAGAGAATGTAAAAGTAATAACAACGATTTATACTATATAAGATTAACATGAGCGAGAAGTCCTTCTTTTATTCACTAAAAAAACGGCCCAACTGAAGCATAGACACAGCGTACTAATTCATGCAGGAAAATAGTTCCAGCCCCTGTCTACCCCCCTACCCCAACTGAAACACAATACTATAGTTCATTCACAATCCCTCCCTCCCTCCCTCCCTCCCTCCCTCCCTCCCTCCCTCCCTCCCTCCCTCCCTCCCTCCCTCCCTCTCTCCCTCTCTCCCTCTCTCCCTCTCTCCCTCTCTCCCTCTCTCCCTCTCTCTCTCTCTCTCTCTCTCTCTCTCTCTCTCTCTCTCTCTCTCTCTCTCTCTCTCTCTCTCTCTCTTACGGATCTATGTTAAAGCCCTTCATAGTGACTTTCAAAGATTTTGGCATATTTGTTTAATTGGGTTTTCCTTTTTTTTCGATATATATACTTTATTCAAATAGACGGCGGCCATTATGTATTTTTCATAAAATATAAGGTTTTCGTTAAATATAGCTCCAATTTTGCTTAATGTCCATTATTCGATGCAGAGTGAAGTGAAAAAATCAATTGTTACAGGCAAAATACACAAGAATACATATTTTTTTTAGAAAACAGATGGCGGCCATTTTGTATTTTGTCATTTTTCATATAATATAAGTTTTTTTCTTAGTATAGCTCTAATCTTGATTGATGTCCATTATTTCGATTCAGAGTCAAATAAAACCTAGAAGGAAAATTTGACGCACATGCGTCAATTGTAGTCTATGCCTCCGCCATCACATGATCTATCTCCTCTCTCCCTGTGGAAAGCTGAAAATCTAATCTAATCTCCATACTCATCAGTAACTTCACATAAAAAATTGGAGAGATGCAATAATCATTTGCTAAGTTATCGCGTTGACAAAACATTTTTTTGAATCGTTGATCTTGACCTATGACCTTGACCTTTGGTAAAAAACGTTTGCCGGAGGGGTTGAAGGTTTGTATAAATTATGAATTCAATTTGTTGGACCATGTTGGCGTAGTACAAAAAGGTGGCGGTGTACGGCAGGCGTTCATGACTGGACGGACGGACAACCGGACGGACGCACAGCCATGTAAGCACTTAAAAATATTTAAGTCAGGAAAAAAATTGAGTCGCCAGCTGCGAACAACCCGAGAACATAATGCCTTCGCATTTAATTTGTGAACAATAGGCCCATTCGAGTGGCTGTTTTCGTCGTCGACGTTTTTTCGTCAAAAAGGTCAGAGGTCAAAAGTCATTCAACAAAAATTTGACGGTGAATTTTTCAGTCTCGTTTTGTCGACGACGAAAAAAAATCAAACAGCCAATCGAGTAGGATATAACAAAACGTAAAAAACGTCGACGACGAAAACAGTCACTCGAATGAGCCTAATAACAACCCATTAGACCATTTTGAAATATTTGCTTTTGACTAGTGGCATCAAAGTGAATAAATAATTACTGGATTGCGATATTTGTCTGCTACGTGTAATAATAAAACATACTACATACAGCTGAGAAAGGATAAATAAAACATGTTTAGAAAAAATGATAATTTACAAATAAAAATCGTGAACATCAGCAGCACAAGGATTTTGATAATGTGAAGATTTACATCATTGATTGGAGTAATATCACCGTACGGCAGAAATGTACTGGATATAATGTTTGTCATCCAGTGGTGCAAGACTCATAGTGCATAGTAAAGGAGCATCAGTAGATACATGGATTTCTGGAGATGACGTGAATTCATTACAGGTACTGATCAGTGTACCAAATTGCAGTGCATCATCACCTAAAATATAGTTGTGTAGAGTGCTGTAAATTTATATTTTCTTGCATTTTTAAAGATACTTTTTGTGCTTCATTGTAATTCAAACTCAATAGCGTATTTATGACAGATATGACATACCAAGTACATGTAGGTGACCTTATAATTACAGAAAAGCCATCGACATTTGAAAAGAGTAGGCCTTCTTACATGTATGAACCAACTTATTATGAGCACAAATAAAACTAGAGGGGAATTGTGACTTTTCAAGTAACAATAATATTTGGGCTAAGTTTTATGATTTTTTGATGGCCATTTTGAATTTTGTTGGGTTATTTTTATTATGACAGATTGATTGGAATTTCGCGTATGAGTCTTTCGGTAGCCATTTTGTACTGGAATTTTAGACTTCAGCCTTCGAATTTCGGAGATCAGAAGTCACCACTGAGCTTTTGTACTTTTAAATAGATATGTTTTGTTTGTCAAATGGAATCGTATTCAGAGTGCCCAGTACACACATTGACTTGTCTCTCTGTGGACTTAGTGTTGTATCACTGTCTGCGACGCTAGCCCAAAATTAAAACAACATTTAGTCCACGTTTTTTGTTAGAATGGAATTGCAACTGTTAATTTAATTGTCAAATGTAGCTTTTAAAAGATTTGTACTGTCCATACCAAATACACAATATTGGTTCAATACTTGGCCACTGTCTGCGACGCTGGCCTGGAATTGAAACATTGGATAAATGTTTTTTTATTATGAAATCTGGAGATTAAAGGGTGGAGTCGATCTGCACATGGGGAACCCTGTTCACCCTTCTGTTTTCATTCAAGCAATGAATGGAGAATCACGACATGTACATTATTGAAAGATACTGCCTTTTGCCTTTGAAGAGCAGCATAGTGATCCAGAAAATCCTGGATAAATCTGGGAAAAACATGCTGGATGACTTAGAAAAATCATAGCACCCCTCCTTTCGAGTTGAATTGATAAATATTTAGGGAGAAATAGCGTCTGACAAAAACCTGCACAGAATAATAAGTTTAAAGAACCAGACAAAACTCAGTATATTTGGGCATAGCTCAAATATAAAAATAAATAAATATATATCAAAATCATCCATCAAACTATTTAGCAGATTTCAGGTTGAGATCAGGTACACAGGACATGTTTAGGTACATCGTCCTTGGATATGAAAAGGTGCATCTGCCACTTTGCAAAGTGGCAGATACACCCTTTCATATTCAACGGGACGATATATACTATTCACACTATACCAGTACTTAGTAATAGGAACAGGTAGACTTAAATCACACAGTACATAGGAACAGGTACTTTTGGCACAGGTACCTTATACATAATATTGATAATACTGGTATAGCACATGAATTCTTAAAGTAATAATAACTAGATGTTATATTTGCATGGTAAATACTGTATGAAATAATTTATTTGAGATCAGATGAATATTGGCGACTGAGGTTTACATTGATTTGTAAAAAAAAGTCTCTGCAAATTAGCCAATTTTCGAACTTAACCAGTCTAATCCATCAGAGAATGTTCAGAATTTTTTTATGAATATCGGATGAATATTAGTGACTGCATTCTATAACTTCGCTTTGAATAAAAATCTTTCCTAAAAGTCTGGAACACAGAAATAGTAAATTTGTTCACCTTCACATTCTCAGTAAACACAAAAAATTTGTATAACATTTGTACAACGTTGCCACAACGTCTTCGACGTTAGTCCAACATTGTACAAATGTTATACAAATAGTTTGTGTTTATTGGGTTATTGTATATCTCAGTTCTAAAAGAATGCATGGTGGGACTGATTTTATGTTGATGGGTCACAAATATACTGTTTGATACTAGTCTGTGCCTGATTATTATAAAAACTTTAACACCAGATACAGCTACTGGTACTTTTTATTTACGAGATCCAGATACTTGAAAAAATTTACCTCCGTAAAGGTCAGATCCCTGAGTTCTCAGCATCTCATTTTTGTGACTAAGGTACAAAATAAGTTTTTTAATAGTACGTGGAAAGAAATAATAATTACTTAGATTCCACTTGAGGCCGGATGTTGTAACGTGTTGACATGGCTGGCCGACAGGAATTAAACCACAGTGTTGGCCGCGCATCTCGTGATGAAGGTCCGTCAAAAAATGGATGAAAATAGCTATAAACTTAATTGGTACTTTAACAGTTAATGAAATATTCTTCCATCTTGCAAAAGAAATGTCAAACAGTCTGATGATATTAGGTAGATTGGTAATGATGATAGTTTGGCGGCTCTGTATAAGGTATCCACATTACCCATTGCGTGGTCAAAACGACCGCCAGATGATGTGTATGCTACAATGCTGGACACCTGAAAACGTATAGACAACAGATAAGTTCCTACAAGTTGTTGAAATGTATTGTTTTGCCGAAAATCTAATGTAACTCACAACTTCGACGAATGAAAATTAGCTAAATTTGTTTCACAATTTTGCTCTTTTGTGCTTGAGGGCACATTTTACTGTTAAAAGCCACTGTTTAAAGTGCTAGCAAGAAATTAATAAATGTAGTGGTGATTGGCACACAAAGGGTTAAAACTTACAATGCTGGTATAGACCCGAATATATGCGGGTGCAACCTTGTTCCAAACCAAATTAAATGCCATTAAAATTGGTAAATTATTTTGTTGAAGGTGTTCATTTTTTCAAATAATGAACTCTGGGGGTGTCTACTTGCATTAACATTGCAATATTTTTCGTAATTTGAAGCTGGAAAGGGGCTGTTCAACAATTACGAAACGGGGTGGGGGGGGGGGGGTTAAGGGATTTTTTACTGAGCTTAGTCAAAACAACGTTAAAAAGTGTTGCAAAGGGGGAGGAGTGAAAAATCGTTCAAATAGTGTTACGTATTTGTTAAACAGCTCTGAATTGCGTCTAAATTCCAGCTTCAAATGACAGATAACAGAATTACAATGGGTCACATTATAGAATTGACATTTCTACCCACTTCAATATTATGTCTTACCACTCCAAGTGGGAAAACATATTAGATACATACATACAATTTGAATCAAAATAAATGTCAATCTAGCTAACTTGATGTCCATTTCTTTTTCAAATTTTTAGTTTGAAGGAGAAATAAAAGGGCTAAAAAGGCTATGCCAGCAAACACGAGACACAGAACCAATGTTGATTAAATGTTGGGCCAGTGTCGTAGACGGTGGACCAACAATAAATCAACATTGGTTCTATGTCTCGTGTTTGCTGAGATATACATGACTAGCACACAAAGGGTTAAATTTAACTTTTATAATTGATAAAAGCAATGTAATTCTCACCTCTAGTTTTCTAGAATGTATCGCATCCAGCACGATTCTGAGACATTTTGTGAAATCTGTCTCATCCTGGTCAGGTGTGTTCACAATCCGCACACCCTGCAATCAAAAATATCACTCATTCACTTCGAAGTAGCATAATAGGTCTATACACTAACATTCCGCAACGACTAGGCATAAACAGCATCCGCACAGTGGGAGCCGCCCTAGATCCCAATGTACATTATAACACAGCAGCTGACCTAGCCCAGTTGGTATTGGAAAACAACATATTCAAATTCAACGGAGACCACTACATACAGACACAAGGAACAGCGATGGGCACCCGCATGGCCCCAGCATACGCAAACATCTTCATGTACACCATAGAGGAAAAAATTATTGAACAATTGCCTGAAATCACATTCTGGCGTAGATTCATTGACGATATAATCTGTGTATTTGAATGTAATGAAATATGTGACGGACAATACATCCTAGAAATAGCAAACGAAATAATCCCAGAGATACAATTCACAATGGAAACAGTAAATGGGATGGAGGTAAATTTCCTGGACACCACTTTAACAATCACAGAAGATGAAATAGTGAGCACACCGTACATTAAACCCGCGGACAAAAGGCTATATGTAAGAATGGACAGCTGTCATCCGCTGCACCAAAAACTAAGTATAGCATACAGCCAATGTCTACGCCTACGACGCATTTGCAGTTCAACTACCACATACCTAACACATGCGGATCAACTTCGCACGGACATGATGAAAAGAGGATACTCCGCAACACCGATAACCGCAACCATAGAAAAAGTGAGGAATATGGACAGGAAACATCTATTAAAGTCTATCAATAAAACGAACAATAATAAAAATATAGACCGACCGGAAAAGAAAAAAATATTTTGTGTTGTAACATACCACCCAGGGGCCAAAAACATCAAACAAATAATAGAGAAACACACCACCATTTTGGATGTAGAGATTATCATCTCACTCAAAAAAGAGAAAAACTTAAGAGACATACTTGTAAAAGCTTGCATTGAGATCCAAAACTCTAGAAACGACACGGAACATAACCTTAACATACGGGAGGCGGAAATAGAGATAGACCGGAACTACTGTGTCAACTGTCACCCACTCTCTAGCGGCAGAGCGATCCTCAGCAAATCAACTTTAACGAAAATAGGATAGAGATCGGTACAGAACTGCAAACAAATACACAACAAATATGCTATTTATTGCCACATATGCCAAGTACCGGAGTTATACAACGAATTAATCAGTCCGCATAACCTCATCCGCAAGTACAGAAAAGGGACACTTGAATTAAAGGACCACCCGCATGAACGAGACTGCTTAAACACAACCATCTACCCAGTCTGGTGCAAACATTTAATCTCAATTAGATGCTCACAGTGTCAATACAATTTCAAAGACCATATTGAAAGAATGCCAGAAACAATAAAATATGAAACAGAATCAATGATCAATTCCCTACAACTAGGACTGTTCCACAAAGTGATAATCATTTACGAATGAATATAAACTCAAACAATATCAACTACTACACAAGACCGGCAAACTGTGAATCATCTGGACTGATTTATGCGATCGAGTGCGGTATATGTAATAAAATCTACGTGGGACAAACAAAAAACAAACTACGTACAAGATTACTTCAACACCTCGGTGATATCAGAAGAGGAAACACAGTAAGCTCTGTAGCCACACACTTCAATGGTGTGTGCGGAAGTGAAAGTTGGACATTTAAATTGTTAGACTATGAAAAAGTCCCATTCAAACGCCTAGTAAAAGAAAAATCATGGATAGATATCCTAGATTCAGAGAATCCGCTCAAAGGGATGAATAAACATAGTGACAGTCACTACCAACTGTCAGTCACGGCTAGAAACACATATAGACATTTCCAGCACTCCGCAAACTGCAGAGCCAAGATAGACTATCAGATTCTATAAATAGATCTGACATCAGGAGGCGAGAAACATACACACCCCGAACCATCAACGCCAAAGTTTACCCAAGACCGTACACGCCTGATACTCACCACGCCTACCGACAGCTCCCACCACCAGAAGGACTGTGATTGGTCCACACACCCCCACCCTAAGCGTACGGCGGAGCGAACACTACGCATACACATGACTATATAAGGCAAGAGGCTGGCCAAATCACATCAGAACCATGGCGACTTTCCACTGCACCGATTGTGACAAAACTCTAAAGAAAAGCAATATGAAGCGGCACGCCCACGAGGTACATGGGGAGGGCACCCCTAGTCTAGTGTACTGTGACACGTGCGAGTATGCCAGCAACAGGCAGAGAGACCTGGAGAGGCACACCTATAGAGCCCACCACCAAAATAAATGGCCGACGCCTGAGACGGGTAAGAAGGGCACTGCTACAAGCCAGGCAGACCCGAACAGAAAACGCCTGATAGTCAAGCTGCCTAAACCTAAAGCCACGGACGAGAGGGAAGCAGGATCCGCAACAGCCACTAGCGAGGATGAAGAAACGAGGAGGCGTGCTCTCTATAAAATCCCACTCATAAAGAATAGAGAAGGGATCCGTCTCCAGGGACGAATCCGCACCGACACACCAGCAAGACCCTCCGCAATCTCCTCCGCAGCAAAGTGGCGGACCCCCTCAACCTCCGCGCACACACCACGCGGCACAAGGCAGTCTGCGACCCAACCCGCCAGAACCGGAGCAGTCACCGGCACCCGCCCCAGCAAGCTCGGAACACCATAGATCAAAATCGACCACTAACAGCGGCAAAAGAAGTGCATCTATAGGGATGGCCACGGATCCACTAACAACATCCAACGTGGAGACTCAGACCACAGCTGAGAAGAGACGGATCAACATAGAACAGTACCGGGACAGGAGCACTCACAATGTAGAAATTGCCTACTCGAGGGATTCGACCAAAGTAGTAGTACAGAACGCCACTGGCGAGTGGCGTACCACCATAAGAGACCTTAACACCCTGATGGCGGACCAAATTCCCAACCGCAACCCAGTGGACATCAATCTGAGACTTGACCCGTACCAGACATCCACGTCTACAAGTTTTGACAATGAAACTGTTGGGATGCCTGGTACGGGTTACTTGACGATAAACCCACTCCCAGACCAACCTATGCACATTTCCCCACCGGCCCATGCAGCAGCCCCTGTACCCCAGGAAGTGCATCTATACGACCACGACTGCCAAGGCTGAAACAACTCCCGAAACAAGTGTAGCCCACATCAAAAAACATTCATGAAAAAACATATCGATATCGTTTAAAACGTGACATTGAGCAAAGCTCTATTAAAAATATAATTTGTTTTAATAAACGGTTCCGGGTGCTCCGCACAGAAATGATGACCGAAGAAATCATTGAACTTAGTATCTGCTCTACCTTCAACCAAGACGGCTGCACGACCTGCGCGGGCCCTGTGGGCGCGGAGGACTGATAATCCTCCGCGCCCTTGGGGTACGCGCGTTTCGTGCGGAACGTCTGCTCGTAACAACTTTGCTCACCTGACAATTATACCAGTCTCATTAACGGCATATGCCACATATTGCTATTTTTTCAATGTATATTTGTGATTCACACTTGTTAAAATAAAAAAAGCATATGGATATCTTGTTGGTGATAGACATGAGTTGGGGGGCGGGCCTGTGGGGGACAGCGAGGCATGAATAATCGTCCTCGCTGTCCCTGGCAGGCGCTCCACCCGCATGGCTACCATTTCACAGATTCTAACCCTGTATATAACCACCAGATCCTGATATATAAAAAAAGAATACCCATAAAGGGCTGTCTCATATACTCAAAATACTTTATTGATAATAAAACAAATAAACAAATAAAAATGAATCTAAAGAAATGAGGCTAGGCTCCGCGGGCCTAGCAGCACCCCCGCGGGGGGCAGCGCGCGGGTGTGGAGCTCTAAGGGCTCCGCACACGGGCGTCGTCCTCCGCGGCACCCCCGGAAGGGGCCGGACCCGCGGAGTGTAGCCTCATATATGATATAAACATTAAACAGTGCTATATATCTGTTTGGGTTGCCTCCCGTAACTACTTCTCATCTCATGTAACATTTTAAGTCTGATCACTCCGCAGACACTCCGCACACAGGCACCTGTAAATTAGAAAACTTTTTTATTCGATTTATAATAAACATTTATGCTCAATCAGAAAGATCATTTCTTAAAAACAAATTGATTCGAATAAAATAAACATTTTACTTGACTACAATTTATAGACTATAACACGTCACTATTGAAATCGTTTCACTGTTATTAACATACTATTGATCGGTTGCCTAGCAACATTTGTGATGTCACAATGCCGCAGGCTTGATAAAACCAGCTTGTCATGTTGATATCTGCCTTTTGCCCTGATGAAGCTATAAGCGAAACATGTTGGAATAAATCCTAAACCAAAAGATGGCTGGTTGTTATCTTCTCTTTAACAAATACCCCAATTTCTCAAGTACCTTAAAAATAATCTATATTTGTGGTATCCAAGATAGCGAACTGTAGAGTATGCATAGGTCTACTCAGTACTCCAGAAAATCAAGTGACATTTCTAAACCTTCATAATAGTGGCAATATACATTGACCAAGGACTTAATACTATAGCATTCACTATGTTGAACACAAGTCACTAAGAGGTGAGCGGATGCGATACTGGACGTGAAGATGAAAATGATGTTAGAATCCTTACTGCTGACTATTGAATAAAAAGAAGTCCATAGAACCACATCCGTCTATGAGCAGAAAATCATAGGAAAAGGTTCCCGTAGCTTAAGCTTAATTAGTCTAAGACAATTACTAGTTTTTCTGCTCACCAGGTTTTTGTAATGTTGGAGAACTGCAGGTTTAGCAGAGTCAAAACCTCCAGTAATAAGATCTGGTACAAAATCTCTACCAAGGTCATGCAGCTTATTCTCAGCACCAGCAGTACATGCTTTCAGACAAGCTGGAATAGAAAAGACAAAATGGAAAGGTAATTGTTTTTTCGATTATCAAATGGGAATTATTAGTTATAGATATATGCATCAGTAAAGAGAACAACAATAAAGTATTTAGGAAAGTAAAATGCAGTAAGATTCAGTTAATTAATCACCTATCATGACACATTTCATAACAATACTGCCATAATAACCTGAATTATTTTTCTATAAACCATAGAAACCAACGGGGTTTTTTCAATTTGAAATAATCATAAATGTCTTCCTGATTCATTTGAATACCTACCGTATGTTATGGGCATACGACAATTATAAATATGTTTACTGTTTTAGCGCAGGGATCGACTTTTGACATCAGAATATGACGTCAGCGGACATCAGATTTTGCTGACTAAAGTCGATACCTGCGCTGTAAGGGTTAGATAACCAAGGTTACTGTCAAACTGGTGATAATATCTAGGTTTATTTTTTTTTAAATTTCAAGAATTTAAGAATTTCGTGAGAAATCACGGGAAAACAAGATGGATACTAACTGTAGGTGAATCAAAAGGTATGCATGTAGCAGCAAAATCCATAATATCCATTTTAAACAGTAGAGGATAATAACATATGTCTATTTATTCAGTGTTGCCCAATGGACAGAATCAAATCTTGAGAATAGTTTTCAACCTTGACCATGCCTAAAATCATTATTAGACCAGTGAGAAAGCAGAATTTAAGACACTTGATAGGGTGACTCCATAACGAAGAGAGCTTGGAAAACTATATTAAAATTTATCCTTTCAATAATTAAACTTAACTGTAGACATTGAGTGTAGGCCTGCCCGATCTTATTACTGGAGAGTAAATAAACACATGAAAACTAGTAGTAGTGATATCTTTCATGACATAACAATGCAAGCAGAAGTAAGCTATAATACTGGCATTCAAAATAGAACCTCATACCTGAGTTCCACAGTAAGCAAAAAAGCACACTCTGGGGAAAATCTGTACTGAGATTTATGAGTGCAATAGCACCTGTTTTAAAATACACATCAATGTAAAATGTTATTAGGTCATTTTAAAACAAAATATTGATTTGTGAAGAATAGCAACTGTGGAATTTTTATGTGGATTTGTAGGGATGAGCTGAGGTGGCAATCTTAGATACACAAATGAAACGTATTTCAAACTCAACCAGGATAATTCATCAGTGTTCAGAAAAAATTGATTGGATGAATATTGGAAACTGCAGAGCCTTTACGTGAACTTGTAAGGAAGAGCCATCTTGAATGTGTCATTTTGCATGTGCAAATCAATTGATTTTCCACCTTAATCTGGTAATCCATCATTTTCAGAAAGAGAATTTGCAACTGTAGAGCATTTAGTTGATTTGTAAAGAAGCGCTGGCTGGCTTTCTTGGATATGCAAATTAGCGGACTTCCCATGACTACACAGTTGAAGCAACACTGACCAAATACCAGTCTAATGTTGGGCGAGTATAATTATGTGACGCTTGATAATGAATAACTAATAAACTGTTTTCTAGTATATGACCCAATACAGACAGGCTTACTGTTTAGCAATAGGCCTTATAGTAGTGGGTCACATAATGTACTTGCTACTCAGGTGCAGGTGGGTAGGCCACCCAGTTTAGGCCCTTCCACTGCATAACAATTTTAGCAGCAGATCCTACCGCTTTCCAGAGTATGGTGAAATTGGGGCTAAAATAAAGAAAGTGGCACAATTGTGCATTTATCTTTCAAACAAATTTCCAAGATTATTATGAAATTGTGGCCAGAATAAAGGAAATTGCACTATTGAGCACCGGTTTTATTTTTAAATCTAGGGGGGGGGAGGGGAGGGGGTCAAACCCCCAAATCCCTCTCTTAGCTAGCCAATTTGATTTGAGGCCTGCAGATAGAGCTGCAGTAATAAAAAGTTTCCATCTAAAGAAGCATTTTACTTCAAGAACAAAAGCTAATATTCACAAATTATACACCAAATAACCTTGATTTTATCAATGTACATGCGAAAACACAGGATCAAGACATACTCCAAATGTCTGAAAAGCTTTCACTCTTTCTGAAAGTCATTTTTTTTAGATTAAAATAAACAAGACTACATAAGTCCAGGAGCTCCCGCTCCGAATTAAAATTTTATTTAAGCAATTTTGTATAGGGTTATTAATGTAGTCCTAGTCTAGGTCAAAAATCAAGACGCAAGACAACTAGGTCTAAGAAGCCCAGTCTAAGAGTAAGATAAGAACTAGACAGTCTGTCAGAGATTGCAAACCTCCATTGAAATTAATGATCCTAATCAGTATCCCAGTAATGGTCTACCTATCTGGCACGGTTTACCCGATATCAGGCCAATCGAGTTAACTAGTAGCTGATTTACAGTCATTTTAAATTCGATATAAATTAGTTAAAAACTTAGGGTACATCCTCACCCGAAACCTCAAATTTTGCTTTATAGTAATGGACTAACATCTAACACAGTTTGCAAAATATTGGGCATGTGAAAGTAAATAATGGCCGATAGGGGGCTATTTTGAATTTGATCGAGTCAGAATTTTTCAAGATGCATCCTCAGCTGAAATCTCACATTTCATTCTATAGTAATCGTCTACCTATCTAGCACGGTTTACCAAATATCGGCCATGTGAAAGTGAATAATGGCCTGAAGGCGGCCATTTTGAATTTGATCAAGTCAAAATTTTTCAAGATGCATCCTCTCCTGAAATCTCACATTTTGTTTTATAGTAATGGTCTAGCCATCTAGTACGGTCACCAAAAACCGGCTATGTGAAAGTGAATAATGGCCGATAGGCGGCCATTTTGAATTTGATCGAGTCAATTTTTTCAAGATGCATCCTCTCTTGTAATCTCACATTTTGTTTTATAGTAATGGTCCAGCTATCTAACACGGTTTACCAAATATCAGCAATGTGAAAGTAAATAGTGGCCGATAGGCGGCCATTTTAAATTCGATTGAGTCGAAAGTTTTTAAAAGGCATCCTCTCTCGAAACGTCACATTTTGTTTTATAGTAATGGTACAGCTATCTAGCACGGTTTACCTGATATCAGGCCTATCGTGGTAAATAATGCCGATTGTCGGCCATTTTGAATTCGTAAGTTAAAAATTTCCAGGGTGCATCCTCCCCCGAAAACTCACACTTTGTTTTATAGTAATCAGGTAATGGTCTAGCCATCTAGCACGGTTTACCAAATATCAGCCATGTGAAAATGAATAATGGCCGAAAAGGCGGCCATTTTGAATTTGATCAAGTCAATTTTTTTCAAGATGCATCCTCGTCTGAAATCTCACATTTCGTTTTACAGTAATGGTCCAGCCATCTAGCACGGTTGACCAAAAAACGGCCATGTGAAAGTGAATAATGGCCGATAAGCGGCCATTTTGAATTTTATCGAGTCGAATTTTTTCAAGATACATCCTCTCCTGAAATCACACATTTTGTTTTATAGTAATGGTCTAGCCATCTAGCACGGTTTACCAAATAACGGCCATGTGAAAGTGAATAATAGCCGATTGGCGGCCATTTTGAACTTGGACGAGTTGAATTTTTTCAAAATGCATCTCTCCTGAAGCCTTACAATTTGTATTATAGTAATGGTGTAGATATCTTGAGCGGTTTTCATGATATTCCACAATATCAGGCCTGTCGAGGTGAATAATGGCTGATAGGCGGCCATTTTGAATTTTATCAACTTCAAATTTTTCAGGATGCATCCTCTCCTGAAACCTTACAATTTATTTGATATTAATGGTGTAGCTATCTTGAGCGGTTCTCATGATATTCCGCAATATCAGGCCTGTCGAGGTGAATAATGGCCGATAGGCGGCCATTTTTAATTTTATCGACTTGAAATTTTTCAAAATGCATCCTCTCCTGAAACCTCACAATTTGTTTTATAGTAATGGTGTAGCTATCTTGAGCGGTTTTCATGATATTCCGCAAAATCTTTCAGTCGGATTTACCGTTGTTATAAATCAGGTCAAAGTGCTGGGTCAACTTCAAGGTCAAGGTCCAAAAACCTGAAAAGGCACAACTAGGGACCTTAGAGAACATGTATGTGCAATATGACTGTCATCGGCCCAGTACTTTTCGAGATCTGCTCCGGAAACGAAGTGCGCTTTACAACGTCCAAATAGGTCATAGTTCTGAACCAGAAGTAGGTCAAAATTCAAATACCCCAAAAGGCACAACTAGACCCCCTAGGGGTGTTGTGTGTAAAATTTGAAGACAATCGGACAAGTACTTTCAGAGATATGCTCCGGAAACGAATTGTTTACGGACGGCCCAACGGCCCAACGCCGTGACATCATCATTTTCTCCTCTGCGACCTTGCGTAGGCCCTATTGAATTTAGATTAAAAATATTTTAACCTGTCCATTATCCACCTGGAAGTAACCCACATTGTTATCCTAGCCTATTTTCTTGCAAAGTTATAGGCAAAAGAAAAGGCCAAAAAAACGGAGGTAGAATCCATAGCTCCCTCCGTCTCACCTAAGGTGACGACGGGAGCTAAAAATAAGGCTGAACCAAAATCTAATTTAGGTGGGCTGGGCTGACTTGACACAAGACTAGGACATAGCCTGAAAATCGGTTTTACCCCAAGTAAAATTCGAGAATTTAGAAAAACATGAACATGTATTGCCGGCGGGCCGAAATAATATGCCGGTATATTAGTATTATGTTCCATGTTTGTGACTAACGTTATATATAATATTTTTTAGATGAAAACAGGTGATCCCCGAATTCAGACATTTTTGAAAGGTCACTTCTCCAGATGTAGTGCTGCTTACACAGTTACAGTATTGTATTTCCCCTCTGACGCACTTCCTATGACTTGACCCAGCAAATTATTAGTCGCTAATTAACACAAACCTGGAAGTCACGGGACTACGGACCATGCATGGTCTCTTCCCGGCCATAAATGAAACTGGCAGGGCTTCCCAGGCAAGAGTCGACTCATGCTTATGGCCATAGCTGTGAGGGTCCGGATAGACACAAAAAGACTGGGTAGATGATTTTTAATCTTTTCCAGCAAGCACACCACGTCACGTGTAATCCATATGTAATTGGGGGGGGGGGAATCGGTGGGCACATGTCCCACTAAAAATCCAGGTGTATTCCATGTGGATTCCTTCATGTGGATTATTGGTGTTGATTTAGGTCTACACATGGATATCCAGTGAAGTCTTAGCGTTTTTTTTCACGTGTAGCCCAATCCACGTTGCATTTCTCATGTGGATTATTGGTGTACATTTTCAGGTGTATTCCACATGGATTCTTTAATGTGGATTAATGGTGTATCCGTTCACGCGGATCAGATGGATATTATGTGAAGAATGCCACTTGAATTGGTTCACATGTTTTCCACATGTATTTTTTACATGGATTATTGGTGTAGGCCTACCCATCCACGGATATCATGTGATGTTTGAGCCTAGATTTCCTTCTGATGTGTATTCCATGTGGGTTTTTCACGTGGATCATTGGTGTACATGTCTTGTAGTGATTTTAGTGTTCAACCCCATGGCATCATATTTTCAACCCCAGACATCAGAACTCGACATTTAAAAGTGAGTCTCTGGTCAGTTGTTCTCGAGTCCCAATCCTATGCAGCCTGTTTTGCTCCCTATAGCTTCATCGAAATCAGACATTGTGAACAACTCATCTATTAGCAAGAGCTAAAGTAACTCTTTTCAACAATGGTACTGAAAGTAAACAACCAAGTTCTCAATATTTTGTTAAGCTATCCTGGTTTCACCATGAAACAAGGATACGCCTACGTTAAAAACACAGAAGCATAACATGCTTCTGTGTTTTCAAGGTGGGTGTTTTGATTATTGTTATTGACTTCACGGCCCACTCTTTTTTGTTGTGCATGAAGGGTGGTCAGCAGGCACAAGTCATTGACCCTGCATTGATTTAATGTTGTTTCAATGTCATAGGCGGTGGGCCAACATTAAGGTAGTGTTGGGTTAGTGTCTTGTGTATGTTGCTAAATTGCGCACACGGCCACAGGTGGGTTGTGTTTAAAACAACAACCAACTGGAGGGGAATTGTGACTTTTCATGTAACAATAATATTTGGGCTAGGTTTTATGAGTTTTTGTGGCGGCCATTCGAAACTGTAATTTTAGACTTCAGACTTCGGACATCAGACTTCAAATTCAGAAGTCCCCACTGAACTTTTTCACTTTTAAATAAATATATATATTTGTTTGTCAAATGAAGTCACATTCAGAGTGCCCAGTACACACATTGACTTGTCTTTCTGTTGACTGATGTTGTATCACTATCCTATCACTATCACCATCACTATCCTGTTATTTTAATTGTAGCATTTAAAAGGTTCAACTGTCCATACCAAATACACAATATTGGTTCAATACTGGGCCGCTGTCTGCGACACTGGCCCGGAATTGAAACATTGGATAAATGTATTTCTATTATAAAATGTAGAGACTGGGTGGAGTATGTCTCCACATAGGGGAATCTTGTTCACCCTCTTGTTTCATTCAAGCTATGAATGAAGAATCACCCACATGTACACCATTGAACACATGAACCAACATTGAAAATTATTATAGGACTACTGCTGTGCAAGCCAAAAGGCAGTATCTGTTCACTTTACAAGTAAGCAGATACTACCCTTTGCATTTGAAGAGCATAGTGATCCAAAAAATCCTGGATAAATCCGATAGAACATGCTGGATGACTTAGAACTCTCTGGGAATATGGTGTCCATGCTGATTGGATAAAAACTCAGGGAGAAATAGCTTCTAACAAAACCTGCACAGAATAATAAGTTTAAAGAACCAGACAAAACTCAGTATATTTGGACATAGCCCAAATATAACTAGAAGAGTCTAGTTTAAAAAAAATGGGGATGTCTCCCCTCCAACAGCATAACCATAACGGTTGATAGCTAATAGATGTATAGTGTCAATGTCTTTTGTTATTAATGTTATTAAATGACTCCTATGGCAGTAGAGACTATGTATTTTGAAGTGGTGGAACCCGTTTTTTATATCTACAGCAGCTTCCTCAGCAAGGTTCGTTACTCCTGAGGCCTTGCTGTGTCAAGACTTGCTGCCGGGAAGATGATGCCGGGAAAATGTCTGGTAAATGTTGGTCCGGCGTCGCCAGTGCTGGCCAGTATCCGATATATCTCCTAGGCCTACTCAGTAGGCCTTCTTCATGCTGGCTGTACCACCTGCATGATGCTTTGAACCAAAGTTGGGTAATGTTGGCCCGCCGTCTGTGACGCTGGCCCACATTCAGCGTGGCGTCAAACACGACACGGTAACCTATTACTGGGCTAATGTCGGGTCAGCGTTGTAAACGGTGGGCCAACATTAGCCCAGCGTTGGGTGAACGTATCGTGTTTAATTGACCGCCTGCACACAAACAGGCAGAGACTCGTGCACAGACAGCATGAGCGGCACGAGAACCAATATGTCTCAACCTCTATAGAGGGGAGACATAACTATAGGAGGGTCCAGTTTTTTGTGAACAAAAACTGGAGATGTCTCCCCTCCAGCAGCATAACCATAAATGTTGATAGCTAATAGATGTAGTGTCAATGGCTATTGTAATTATTATTAATAAATGGCTTCTGTGGACAGTAGAGATGATGTATTAAGCGGATTTTATTCTGTTTGGTACGAAACACTTCTAGCAAACACGACATTGATCCAATGCTGATTCAATGCTGGCCCACCATCTTTGACGCTGGCCCAGCATTAAACTAGCACTGGCAAATAATTCTGTAATGACTTCCTTTCTGTCAATAAAATAAATGTCTGTCTGTCTGTCTGTGGTTCAACGCCTTATGTTTGCTGGGCTGCAATCAACCCAGTAAACACAAAACATTTGTACAATGTTGGACTAACGTCGAAGACGTTGCGCCCCCGTTGTACAAATGTTATACAAATGTCTTGTGTTTGCTGGGAATAAGGGCTGCCAATACATTGAACCAATGCTGGGTTAATGTTGGGTCGACGTCACAGACGGCAGGCCCAGCACTGGGTGGATGCATCATGTTTGCTGGGTGGTCTGGTATTGCTTGCAGCTTACTGCTGGCTGCGATTACAAGCAGACACCGACCCAATGTCTGTTAAATGCTGGGCCAGCGTCACCGGTGCTGGCCAGTATCCATTCAGTCCTAGTCAGCACTTCATTCTGAAGTACCTGCATGCTCGGTATATAGTACAGTCACGATGCTTTCAACCAAAGCTGGGTTAATGTTGGCCCGCCGTCTGTGACGCTGGCTCACATTCAGCGTTGCGCCAAACACGACACGGTAACGCAATACTGGGCTAATGTTGGCTCAGCGTCGTAGACAGTGGGCCAACATTAGTCCAGCATTGGGTCAACCCCTCATTCTTGACCGCCTGTACCATAGAAAGCGCTGGAGAAAAATGATTCGGAGACAGACTCACCACAGCACAGACTGACACCCAGCAAACACGAAGCGTTGAACAAGTGCTGGTTTAAAGCTGGGCCAGTGTCGCAGACGGTGGGCCAACATTAGCCCAGCATTGGGTCAACGTCTCGTAGAAGGGAGGTAGGAGGGAACGCACAGGCACAAGCTGAGTGAACGAGCTGAGCGGTCAAAGGTAAAGCAGCATGTCCCCACCTCTCTGTGAGGGGGAGACATAATAATCAAACATTTAGGCCTACATTGAATACTTTTTTGTGTATAATGTGTGTTGTATGATAATTGCTGCTTTGTTTGATTTCCCTCCATTTGGAGTTTTTGCATTGTATTCCAATTATTGTAGTTTACTATACGCAGGTAATTAAATTGGATTTTTTACTTGATGTTGGTTGCCAGAGAGGACGGACCAAATTTTGTTGGCTACTGACCACTACTAAGCAGCATCAGCTTTATTTTCTTTATTTGATAATTGCATTGTACACTATATTTAGCATTTTTTGATTGCGTAATCACTATTTTTCCCAAGGTAATAGATAATCTGAATAATGCAGATTTATTGGGTGTGGATGCTAATTTGTGTGTCGATCCATTATTAAATGGTGTGTCGCTACATTGCTGACATAAATGCATTTATGCTGATTTATTTCATGTTTTAGTTTATATTTGTATGCAGCTTTCTGGCATTTGAGAGGCCTGTTCACATCCCATTTTTGGGTCAGTATTCACCCCCACTATCCACACAAGGTGATTCGTACCGGCGTGTCCATCCAGCTGAAACGCGCGCGGTTCACCTGGTGTGACATTCTCCCCACCATAGAGTTAGTAGTGAGATGTTTCGAAACGGGCAGAGCCCAAATCGATACGGCAGTAACTGATATCAGCTCCCACTCGCAACCTTCTCACTTCACAATACTTGGACTAAAGACGAAAAATATTTGACTAAGCTTTTATCACAGCGAAGAAAGCAGGGAAATATTTGACCAAGTGTTTTTCATATAGTTGAAAATCTGAATTATTTTTTTAATTCACAGTACAGTGCGGTCAGATCGTCATTGCGGTAGATTTTTTTGGGCCCGAATTCGCTCTCAGTCAAAGCCATATCAAAGGCGATCACCAATGTGGTCAGACCACCATTCCGGACTACGGTCAAATTTTTGTGGCAAATTCAATCTCGTCATTGCGGTCAAAATGTTTTTTTCAATTTATCGTTATGATCATTTTCATAGGGTATTTTTATATTGAAAAACTGTCACCTATGTTTTCCACGCATGTACAATGCGTACATACATTACTAATATGGCAAATAACTTCATTATCATTTGGTGACGATAACATCAAATCACACATTGCTATGTGGAAAATAAAATGAGATGTTCAGCATTAAAAATGTGATTGATCCGTTAGTTATATGGAAGTTTAAGGGGTAATTGTTTGTTGATAAAGCGTTACGCTACTGTGGTCATGCACTGTCTGCGTGCTGGGTATTTCATGCGTACTGACCGCCCCTTACGACGGCCCATACAAAGTCATCGTGAGGAGCGGCAGAGTTATGAAAATCCTGATAAAAGGCAAGGTGGAAACAGTCTCATTGAACCGAGTTAAACCAGCACATTTTGAGTGCGAGCCTGCAACAGGTACAATAACGCAGCGTACTACGCCATCGAAACGAGCGAGCTCGAAGACTACAGGGATGGTTAGAAGGAATTCACAGGATCCACTAACACCCAGTAGTACCCACACTCAGAGGTCCAACAGGACGAGTGTTAACCCGACAACGACAAAGTCTAAAGCGACTAAACATGGTACAAATTTGGCCACTGCTCCACAGCAAAATGCTATAAGAGTAAAATTGCCTAATAAATTTAAACCTTATGTAGCGCCACATTCGCGAACCCCCGCCGTTTCCTGCGCTACGGGAGCGACGGCTGTTTGCGAACGTATTCATGTGTACCTTTGCATTTAAGGGGTAAAACCCCTTCTACAAGCGATACACGCAAACAATCAAATGTCAAGAACGATTCAACAATCGCCGATAGCGATAAAGTTATAGCGGACGTACCCGCGAGGACGACTAGAGTTGGACGAACAATCCAAACTTCTGCCCGGTTCGTGCAGATGGTCCATGCCGTAGTGGCGCCTAACGACATCTACGGCGGGACCAACCGCAAGTACCGAAGTAATAATAGTTATAATTTGTAAATATATATTCGCCAGGCCTGGCAAAACTAAGTTGAATAAGTCAAATACAATTTAACTAAATCACATTAGCAAATACTTTTGCTACTCAGTGTTATATGTATTAATTAAAAACATATCGGTTGGTCGTTACACATAGCGCAGCAGCATTATTATTTATTCAAAGAACAATGGTGTTAAAAGGATTGGAACTTTGGTGTTACGAGGATTGGAACTTTGGCGTTACGAGGATTGGCACTTTGGTGTTGATCGATAATTTTACTCCGTAACGCTGCGACTATGATGTTAACCAACCACCCACGCTGTATTTTCAAACCTGACTGTTTTATTGTTCGCTTAATGTATACGTTTGTGTGCACTTTCCAAGCGGAACCGGATCCGACGCAGTCTCCACAAGTTAGTTTGGTTCATACGTTTGCACTAAACCCGGGGGTAATGTGGGAACCCGCGTCTCACCGTTCGGGCTGGTTCGGGCGTCTCCGACCTTTGACGAAAGGCGGTAGCCTACCTAGCCTCAATTTCGAATCGCGCTGCATCAAGCGATGCGCGCCACTTACTCCCAGGCTGCCGAGTTGAGCAGACGTCTCGCTAGACTCAAGCGCCGAGCCGCTGGCTAGGTTGTCGCGTTCTGCATGGAAATGTGTGCACTAAAGTTGTTATAACGTCTATACTAAATAAACAAGAATGAACCGAAAGATGAATTGACTGAGTTATTTGTGTTCCGTTTCAAGATATCTTCGCAACGCTCGTTGTTTTTCGGGTCTAGCGAAATTTACTATTGCGTCTACGGCGCTAGGTAATGGTGAAATGCCCTCTGAGCAAACATGATGGCCTAGGAAGCTTAATTTGGTAGTACCGAACTGACATTTCTCCGGGCCGATGATAATGATGTATTCCGCTAAACGTGTAAAGAGTATTTTCAAATGTTTTTTATGGGTTCTATGATCTGGACTAGTTACTAACAAATCGTCCAAATATATGAACACAAAATCTAATCCACGCGTAACGTGATCTATGAAACGTTGAAAAGTTTGACCAGAATTTCGTAAACCAAACGGCGTCCTAGTGAAATTGAAAAAACCGAAGGGTGTGGTAACCGCTGTTTTATGCACGTCAGACGGTTCAACTGGTATCTGGTAATATGCTCGTACCAAGTCTATTTTAGAAAAAAAAATTAGACCCGGCTAGACGCTGAGTGAAGCTTGGATATGAGGAATTGGGTATCGATCGGGTACTGTCTGAGCATTCAAACTTCTGTAATCCCCACATGGTCTCCAGTCGCCGTTTTTTTAGGCACCATATGAAGCGCTGATTCACTGTCGCTCTATCGACTAATCCGCCCCTTAGCCGACAAGTTGTGTCTTCAGGATGATTTGAATAGCTTGCAGGACTGGGCACAGAAGTGGTGCTTGAACTTCAATCCTTCCAAATGCACAGTATCCTACTTCACATTAATCGCCCCCGCTGTAAAACATACCAGCATGATTACCAACTTAAAGGCGAGACTCTAGTCACCTCTACTCACACACCATATGTCGGAGTTACCATCCGTGACAATCTAGAGTGGGAAAATCATATTAACAGAATCATGGTTAAAGTCAGTAGCACCTTAGGCTTTTCACGTCGTAACCTGAAGTGCCCCCCCTCTAAACTGAAAGAAACTGCATACATATCCATGGTAAGATCTACACTGAAATACAGCTGCGCCATATGGGATCCCTTCCAGAAGAAAGACATTGATAAAAAAAATCAGATCCATAGAAGCGCTACCAGATTTGTAACATCAAGCTACAGCAGGAAAGCTAGTGTTTCCATTATGCTCAAATCACTTGGGTGGGAGGACCTTTAAACCAGACGGATAAACGCCAGATTGACTTTATTTTACAAAATTTTGAACGATCATGTCAAAATCCCGTAAGTGATGAATTAGTTCCTGCTGACGAGCGTACTCGTGGTGCAACAAGAACTATAAATATATCCGGTCAGCTACATCAGTAACAGCTGCTAGTTACTACAGCAGAACGATTCCAGACTGGAATAAACTGCCAGAGGAGACTGTAGCTCCCTCTATAGATGCCTTTAAAACACGCCTAACTGCCTGAAGACTACGCCAAGTAGCATCACTACTAGGAGGACTGCTGACTACAGACAGACAGATACAGAAGATAGTGCGGCGTTTAAAAGTACTAGTAAATTGATAGCAGTAAAAAATAATGAAAGCGAATGTGGTACATATTTTTAAGCTTATGGTACATTAGAAACAGTTCTCTCTTCAAATTAAATAAATTACATCAATTAAGTTACAAAACAAATAATTTATTGAAATAAAACATAACATCATGTCTGATTTCGGTAATAACAAACAAGTTACATTTTTATTCCCCAAAACATAATTTGATATTAATAACATTTTTACACTAAAATTATTGTACCATTATATAAATAAAGATTGTTTTCATATAATATAATTTTCTAAAAATATGCCTGCATCCATTTTCTGTATCACACTATAAACTCACGGTAAGCACCTTTACGTTAGTCATTAATAAAATAAGGCGAATGTATTGGATTGTGCAAACAAACATCAAAGGAAATCATATTATAATGCATGCAATGAATCCATGTTGGTTTAATGCTGGGTCAGCGTCGTAGATGGTGCCTCACCATGAAAGCAACATGAATTATCACGCATACTGATAAAGGTACAGTATCATATAGGTAATGTTCACGTTATGAATCTTACAATTAATTTATATGAAGATAACTACATTCATATTCAATCCATGAAGTCCCTGGTAAAAATAATGTTGTGCCACACCTTCTATGATTATACTTCCCAATAATATACACTTGTTTACAAGTCATGTCATGTTGTCCTTTAGGAGGCGATGTATGATATTGAAGCGACCAAGGAATTTTTATCCAGTGACACTTTTTACAAGTAATGCTGAAAAAAATCAAATTATATGACATATTTTTCAAAAAATATATCTTTGAAAAATATCACAAATTGACACTTCAACATTCACCTTTTTTTGTACACATAATTATTATGTGCTCCATTTCAGTCAGGGGTTGGTAATATACAAACCTAAAGAATTTTGCACTTCTGGTCTTTTTAATTCTCAAAAAAATTATACATGATTTTGCTTAATAAATCGTGTTTTACAAATGCATGTAGTTACTGCGGACATGACAGCCATTTGTGCGGTATAGTTTGATATTAGATGTAAATATTGGAAAGTTGATCACGCACAGTCACGCATTAGAAGGAACTCTGTTCTTCTTCTCCAGTTGTACTGTCTGATCTTGAGCCATATGAAAAGAACCCTGCCTGTTGGTTGTGTTAAATAACCATAGATAATGAGCTGGAAGGGATGATATGTTGGTATTAAGTCGACTTGGCACATTGTATACAGTGATGTCTAAGATGACATTTAAATATAAATTAATAAACATATTTTTATAAGTGCAAGTACATTTCAGCTGACAAAATAAACCCCTAAAATAAACCTTCAAATCGCTAAAAAAGTCTTTCTGCAGCGTTGCATCCTAGTGGATTAACATGTTCGCTCATTGTTGAAATTAGAAATATTTTAATTCAAGGGTAAAGACAATTTCTCAGACTGACAAAACATTTCAGGATATAAGGCTAAATTAATGTGAGCTTGTGGAAAGGTAAAAAATCCAGGTGCCTGTCTTTTCCTCACTTATTGACAATGGGCACCCACACACCTTAACCCTTTAACCGCCGGTGTATATTGGGATATATTGGGTTTTTCACTCAATTATTATCACATTCAGTACCGCCTTTTGAGCGTGTTAAAGCCATAATGTTACATCAATCAGCACGATTTGAAAAGTTTTGATCTCCATTTTGTCAAATCTGAATAATTTTCTCTCACTTGAAGTTGTGGATCGCGTCAGCGAGACACAAATTTAAGTGGGTGAAAAATCAAATTGAATAATTTGGCGATTAAAGGGTTAACCACCACGGAAACCCACTCTTGTGTTTATGATTATTACAATAGATACTGGGAAATTATTAAAAACGAGGATTGACAAAATATATCAACCCTTTTCTCAAAGAATATTGTTAAATAATATGTACGTGAGATCAGTAAATTGTTTTTTTCATAAGCTAAATGGCCACATAATGAATAATAAGACACAGTAATTATAAAAACTGGAAAACGAAAAAAATAAAGCTTGACATGCATAAAGCACTAAAAACATTCGTGAAAGCTCACGTTATGTGTCCACGACACGACATTCAAGGTGAAAATATAATACAGATGATGGTTGACATTAACAAATCCTGTTAGTGTTTATACCTCTACTATAATAATTGAAAATCCAACCTCTGAATGCTTAGCGCTAAATAAAGCTTTTACACAATAATTCACTAGAATAAATATTTAATCAATATATATATATACACTTATCACACAATAAAATATCATTGTCACGATTATACAATATTTAACATCAGGTGAACAAAGAGATTCTGTTAAGATGAATGGACAAAGACAAGGTTGACATTATTAATATATATCCACTCGCCCAAAAGCACTGAGGTCATGTTCTCAATAAGTCCTTACTTGATCCAGCATGTAAAGGTTAAGACAGACTTAGTTGCTAGATTTACTTTGAACTTTAAATTTTGAGCTTCTATTTTTATTCATTAGAAGCTGAAATTGATGACGCAAACGCAAGGTTCACACAATGAAAAATATCTATACATGTATCTATGAAAAACATACATTTCCCACAATGAATTACATTAGTATTAGATTAATTAAACATTGACCACAAACTATTTATCGACTTCTGTAACATTTCATTCGATCTGATACATGCTTGAAAATGTATATTCAGAACCAAGCAAACGTGAGATGTTAAGCCAGTGTCGACTTAATGTTGAGCCAGCATCACGGACTGTCGCCCAGCATTAGGGTAACATTGGCTAAACACATCCTCTTTGCTGGGTAATAGCGGCAATGTTTTCTGACTGATATAAGACAAATTTCAGCTGTTTAAAAAATGTCTTCCAAAAGAAAAAATAAATGGGTATTATGTGCAATTAGAACACAAAGGGTAGTAATTTTAAAGTATCTAGACCCTTTACCACCCATAGGGGTATGGTTTGTGTTTCGCATTGCACAATAGTACATATTAAAATAAGCTCAGCTCTCCTGTAGTAAGAGCACAGCTGAGCTCAGCAGATATCAACCATTAACCATTAAAGTGCAGGAACTAACTTTAGACAGATACTGAAGTCTAAAGTCGATCCCCATACCAAAAGAATAAAAAATGTATAATGGCCATAGACCCATAGGTATTAAAAATGATGGGGAAAGAGCTAACTAAAACATTTATGATTAACTAGTTGGATTCGAAATGCCAAGGAAATTTTAAATTCAATTAGATAGGCGCTATTTTTATATATAAAATATTTATGTCCGCCTATATAACTAGAAGTTAAAGGGTTAGGCAATAGAGTATTCTTTTTGAAGTAAAATGTCACCTATCTAATCTTGAACAAAATATGAGAAAAACACTGCGTTTGTACTCAAGTAAAGCAATTTTTTAAAATGTACGGATTTCAAGTCCGTGGAAGCTTGAATTCATTAAATTAGACTAATTAAAATTTCTACTGCCTACACATGACTATGTAAGCTTGGTATGATATAATAGATGCATATCACAGTAATGTATTGGCAAGAATAACAAAATCATAATTTTACAAATCGATAGTCGGCCATTTTGAATTTGATTGAGTAACTCAATATAAATATAAACTCAGTTGTCAGATATCAGGCATATTGAAGTTAATTATGGCCAATAGTCAGCCATTTTAATTTTGATAAGAGTTGAAATTTTTCAAGGAATATCCCTACCTGAAACCGCACATTTTGTTTTATAGTAATGGTCTAGCTATCTGGCACGGCTTGCCAGATAACAGGCATATTAAAGTTGATTATGGCTAATGGTCGGCAAATTAGGTAGATCAAACTTCAGAAATCCCAAAAGGCACATCTACACACACTATGAAATAAATCCACCCATGGGCTTCTGAGATCTGCTCCGGAAACAACATGTGGACAGACAGACGGCGGGACGGACGGACATCCGAGGCGAGGCCAATACATCTAGCCACAACTTCGTCAGGCGCGGGATAAAAATTATGTGACAACTTCAGAAATAAGTAAACACTTCTTGATAATAACATAATTACTACAACAAATACAATATGATAATTTAATTGAATCATTGCTTAAAGAAGCCAAGCAGTTTCGATTGAGTGATCAATATTGTTTCATATCAGGGTTCCCACAAAAATCTGACAAGTGAATTCAAGGACTTTTCAAGGAATTTTCAAGGACTAAATGTATGTTTTCAAGGACTTAAATGCCACTATTTTCAGTCAAATATACTAGCTAGTAAGGGAGTCACTGGGGGGGGGGGGGGGGGATTGGTGAGTTTTTTAACACTGCCTGAAGCAAAATATTTATTTCACTTTAAAAAAAAATCCTGTACACAAAGTTTGATCTCAAACGAGCCTTAGTAGGTATTAATGGTTAAGGAGCCCAGCGAAGCAAGTCTCCACAAATTAAAAGGGTGGCTTAATTATGCCAAGCGAAGCGCAACTTTTAGAAAAAAAATAATAAATATTTACAACATGTCCTATGAGCTTTGTATTAAAAAAAACTTTTTTTCATCAAGGATTTCTTAATACATAACATCTTATAATTTTATTTATGGCCCCTTTCAGAATTCCAGTTTTTCAAGGACCTGTATAATGCATAAAACATGAAGAAAAAGAGCAAACTGGTCACTGGAAGACTGTCATAGAAAAACAAATTCCATGGACCAAGGGAATTCCAGGACTTTTCCAGGACATTTTAATCAAAATTCCACTGTTCCAGGACAATCTGAAAATTTTTCGTTTTCCAGGACTTTTCCAGGACATTACAGGACAGCCATAATTTTCCAGGTTTTCAAGGTTTTCCAGGACGTGTGGGAACCCTGTGAAAGACTTCACTCCTTGGATGGTCCTACAGTGTAGGCCCATCCGCAAGGTCAAAGTCATAAATTAATTTTATTTCTCAACGCAGTAAAAAAATTGACATTGATAACACAGAAGGCACAAGTATTATGAAGACATTGTGGAATTGAGGCATTTTCTTGGTATTTGTCCATCTGGCCAATTTGTGATTAACAGTTTAACAGTTGGTTTTGAAAGCAGCAGATACCTCCCTTCGATGTCTAGCTACATTCTTCTGCAGATTGAATGATCATCTCGAATGAGAGAGGTTGGAATTTATGGCCCTCTCCTTTGTAGAATTTAGACTGGAACTCCACCCTGCAAGTAAATACATGCAGCTGTTAACCTCAAAGTAAATTACTAAACCATTAGAGAGACATATTCATCTCATAAATATAAAAACAATCATTAGACCACAACCGATCATTGAAATTGCTCAAAATTAAAAAACAAAAAGAAGTTTTCTAAAATTAATTTGGAATAAAAGTCGAGATTATATTCAATTTATTTCAAAAATATAAATATTCGGCACACGCCATAAACAAAATTATCGCTGTAGAAATTCACATCTCAAGGTGAATAAAATGAAGAATAACTAGATGGGCTGAAGAAAATAACATGGTTCGAGACTGGTGATAGTAGAACAAATAGATTCAAGATTTGCCACATGCTGTATAAATAGAAATATAAACACAGATTTACTGTTTAAGCGCTAAGCATGAATGACTAAAATCATTTCAAATCATTACTAGCTGATAAAATCACTGTTATTGAGAGTGAAAGGAGTGTTTAACCACAAATAATTGTAATTTTTGGTCCTAAAATAAATAGATATGAGTAATTTGCAACCACTTGAAGTTGTGGGTCGCGGTAACGAGACACAACTTCAATTGGGTGAAAATTTGATTAAGATAACATCTCAGTTAAAGAGTTAAACTCTGAAGACAAATCACCATATAAACACACTGATTAACTCACCAGTGAAGTCTAAGAGTATGTAGAAAAGCGGACAAGCCTTCCATCAGGAGCAGCACACCTACAGTTAACACGGCCCAGGGTGCAAACACAAAAAATGTCAAAATAGCTCCAGTGGCACCTTCAGTGGACAGGCCTATACGGAATACCATGGACCACAGCACCTCAGATAACTCTGCAAATTAGGAAAAAAACTTTACCTTTGACACATGTCTCAAATTTCTACTAAATTAAATGTAATTTTTCAAGCAAATTACAAAAAAAACGATGTAACTATCCATAATAGCACAAGACTGAGCTAAGAAATGTATCAGTAGTATCTTTGGAGTTTTCTGGGAAAATTAGAATCTAAAACTGGAAATCTTTGTTGATCAGTATGATACTTATAATCAAGAAAGGACCTTATCAGTGAGTGAGGATTTGCCTAGAGAAGATGAAAGAATCTAACTTAAGCAGTTAAAAAATATCACAAAACATTATAAAGTAGAACCTGATATGAGCAGCCATTCTTATGAGCAGCCAACCTCCTCTGGGAGGCCACTTGGTCATTCCCCCAAATGACATTTTGTATACAAATGAGCTTTGTATGAGAAGCCGCACTTTTCTTGTGTCGCAAGGGTTTCTGCTCATAGCAGGTTCTATTGTACAGTTAAAATGAGAAATTGGTCTTGAAAATGGGAGCTGGTTACTTATTATTGAGCTTAGCCTGTAGTTCCCTCAGATGCCCTTGAGTGGAGACTGTAGTTGAATCCGGTAGAAAAAATTGTGCATAAAGCAATTATTGCGAGTGATGAACAGCTTCACCTTGATCGCAGGGTAGCAATCCATTATTTAACCCCTGTGCTGTTAACCCCGTAGATATAGTTTTAAGCTCCTTCAAAAACAAATTAACTACCTCTTAAATTAGTAAATTATTTATTGGAAGGTGGTCAGTTCATCAAATAATTGAATTTCGGAGGTGACAAGTTTTCATCAATACAGTAGAAACATTTTTCATCATTTGAAGCTGAAAATTATGTTACCAATTCCATATTGAAATGAATTAAAAATAGAAATAGAACAAGGGTTAGGATTAACATAATTAATGTAGTAGTAGTATTAATACTGACGAGCATGGGCCAGGCTAAGTGCCCAGAGCCTGAGATAGGAAGCTGTGTGAGAGATGCAGCCCAGGCAGTACTCTATGGTGTGGATGGTCTGATGGATTAACACCTCACTGAAGTCAAACTGCAAAACACATAGAATAGTAAACATCAGCAATAACAGGTAATATTTAACCCTTAGAGTACTATAGTCATCTGTTATGTGTTTCCTAATGTTTTTAATTGTCAATAGACAATAGTTTTAATAAAGACAATTGTTTTTAATTGTGAAACACATGATGTCTCAATTCTGTGACACAGATATAGGTTGTGCATTCAATTTCATCAATCCTAATAATTTGTTGTCACTTGGTAGTTGTGTATTGCGGTAGCAAGACACAACTACAAAGTGACTGAAAATTTACATTTATGGTATTTGTTTGAAGCTTTAAGGGTTGAGGGGTGTTGTGGCCGCAGACTTTTTCAAACATTTATACTGGATTACCATTGATATTACCATGAAAATTTGATAAATGAAATATGTTGATTTTTCAAAGGTTTGAACACTGGTAAGCTTATTGGAATGTCAAGTCAATCGAAACATCAGTTATTTTAACATGAAATATCACTTATTTCCCTTTACAGTGGGGTCATAAATTATAACAGATTTGGTATTTGAACATATGGTTATTTTTAATTCACTTGGAACTGCTATGTGTCAAATCCCTGAGAAATTTTAGGGATGCATTAATTAAGGAGTTGAATTGAATCAAAATTGTGTGTGGTGATGAAACAGACTATATGTATATGTACTTTCACAAGCAGTCCTCAATTATTGTAACCTTTTAAACCGTAACAGCAGATAAAATACATTCTTACATTTCAAGGTGAAATTTCCAAAGAAAATTTTATATGGACAACAATACTAACCCTTTACCTGCTAAGTTGATTTATTTAAATTTCACACACTTGAAGTTAGGTCTCACTACCGCGACCCACAAGTTCAAGTGACTGAAAATTACTCATATTTGTTTAATTTGAGCACAAATATTTGCAAATCTTGATGTTTAGACATTTTATTCCCAATAACAGTGATTTGGTCGACTAATAAAGCAGATGAAAAACGACAATAGTCATGATCAGCAGGATAAGGGTTAACTTTTGTCTGGCTGAATTATCAGTATTTTTCTTTTACTTGAAGCTGATGAAAAATAGTTATGTTCTTAAAAAATATGGAAAAATTCTTTAATTTAATGATCATCTGCCATAAACCATTGCATTGATTTCAGTAGCATTTTAATCCTCAAGGCGCTGAATTAATTTCTAAAAAATCATCGCAACCAAAGGGTTATTTTCAATTTGAAATCATCATGAATATCTTAGTTAGCTTTTTCTGATTCATTTGAATACCTGTGTTGTGGGTTTCCGTCCATTAGAAATATGTTGATTCCCACAGTGCGGGATTGACTTTAGTCGTCATTTATTCTGACGTCTACAGATGTCAGATTCTGACAACTAAAGACGATCCCCGCGCTGTAAGGGTTAATTGGTTATAAACTTTTTTTGAGAATGTACACACAGGCCTCAGGTAATAACTCTTACAACGCTGAAATATTTTGTATAAGCCAAGGACACAAAGAGATTTTTTCAATTCGAAATCATCATCAGTTAGCTCATTCCGCTTCATTTGAATACCTATGTTATGGGTCTACAGCCATCAGAGATATTTTAATTCTTTTGGCGCGGGTAAAGACTGTCCCCGTGCTGGAAGGGTTAATACTGTACCCCAGACCCCAGTAAGTATGACTAGCCCTTAAGGCGCTGAATTTTTTAATAAAAACCTTGGAGACCAAAGTGTTTATTCCAATTTTATATAATCATAAATGTCTTATTCATCTCTTTGCCATTCATTTGAATACATATGTTATGGGTCTACGGCCATCAGAAATATTTTTCTCCCTTACAGTGAGGGGATCGACTTTAGTCGACAGAATCTGACGTCTACAGTCGTCAGATTCTGTCGCCTAAAGTCTATCCCCGCGCTGTAAGGGCTAGAGACAGCCAGGTAAGTACTTATTCTGGGAAGCCGGACTAAGGCAATGTAAATTTGTCCATTTTGGAGTTATCTAACAGAAATACTCATACATGTAAGTAGCCATTTAGAAACAGACTCTCTGTGATTGGGCAACTAAATCCATATGTGATAATTTTCAATCAATGTTGTAACAGTCAAATTTAGACTCATGGTAGTGATTGAAAAGTCAAATGGAGGGTCTTCAAATCACATGTATAACAATAAAAATTATGTCTGAATAAAACAAAACACATAAACACACTTATATGGATCAAAATTAACCCCAAAAAATTCTGAACGAGCTCTCAATCACCTTTTCTTCTTCTTCATCCAGCTCAGTTTTATGTGGTGTAACTTCATAATGGACAACTTCTTCTTCTTCTTCTGTCATTGACAGAAGACCTATACTCTCCTCTGGCTGGTCTGGCCCAATATCAACATCAAACTAAAAAACAACAACAGTGGTATAGACATTACTGCTGTGGTAATTTTGAAACTAACAGCTGAGAATGCCTGAGCAACAAGAGAACTGAAGTCCTATATCATCCCCCGCTATAAATCAGGTTAGACTTTTTGCGGTCACAAATATTTAAAAAGTCAATTTGTGGTGGCCATTTTAAATTTCAGTATAATCACATGCACATTTTCAGATGGTGGGTGATGCGATTGTACAATGTGAATTATTACTGATTTCAACTTTTCAGTTTTTGCGCCCACAAAAAAATATGAAGTTTATCCATGACGGCCATTTTGAATTTCCGAAAAACCTTTTAAAAATCACTTGCACATCTCCATATCGTGTGTAATGTGATAGTAAAATTCGAATAATTTCCGACTTTAAGTTTTGGGAGTTTTTGCGCCCACAAAAAATTTGGAGTTGACCTCAAGCGGCCATTTTGAATTTTGGTAGCATCTTTAAAAAATCACTTGCACATCCCCATGTTGTAAGGAATGTGATGTTGAAATCTCAAAAAAAATTGACCAAACAAATTTTTTGAGTTTTTACGCCCCCCAAAAAATTAAAGTTGATCTGTGGCAACCATTTTGAATTTCAGTGAAACCATGAAAAAGTCCCCTGCTCATCTCCATATCATGAAGAATGCGATAGTAAAATTTGAATAATTTCTGACTTTAAGTTCTAGAGTTTTTGCGCCCACAAAAAATTTTAGAGTTGACCTCTGTTTTACGAGTTTTTGCGCCCACAAGAAAACGTGACGCCGGACAGAATCCTGGCGCGACTAAAATCCCCCTTCCCCTACGGACGGGGGATAAAAACTAGCAAACATAAGTTCATTCAATGTTGTTTCATTGTTGAGAAAAAATAACACACTGTGGATAGAATAGAACAGCATGGTGTCACCTTCTCCTCAGTTTGCAAGAAAAAAACATTTTTTATAGGGATTGCATCAGCTGCTTTTCTCAAAAGATAAAAAAATCAACCAATTTACATTAAAACTATGTCAAGGGCTATGCTATAGAATGACAATTTTTACAGACATAAAATTGTGTCTTGCTACCACAACCCACAACTTCAAATGAGCAAAAAATATTTACATATGTCTACAATTGGAATCAAAATATATGCCAATATCGCAAATCCAATGTTCATTTTGTCGGCGACGATTTCATATTTTCTGGTTTGAAGGACACGCAAGCACATTGAAAATAGTTATAGATTAGTATTTCACCTTACTTTGACACTAATATAACATGAATCTGGAGGGTGGGGGTGGGCTCAATAATTGAACATGAAGTGAAAAACAAAAATAATGTTGATCATCATGAATGACTTGCCCTGTATGTGTCTGCCTCCACTACACTCTCTGCTGCTATACAAAGGGCCGAGTACATGGTTGCAAAAAAATATGCGTGCCAAAATAAATAGACAATGTTTTCATTATGTCATATAAAATAGATTTCACAAAAAAATACCCCTCCCCCTCTCTTAAAGATATTTTTTTGTAATGCTCCATCCCTATAAAAAAATGTCTAAGTTCAATAATTTTCAAAGCAAAAGTAATTGTTAAAAAAATTGACACTCCCTTGTTTCTATAGCATACTTCAAATGTGTTTGGTCGACAGATTTACTCTACATACTCTACATAGTAGGACCTTTCATGTATCGTAAACACCCAACAAGTTTATTAATCGGTTCAAGCCAGCCAAGTGTCAAGGTGTAAAATTCAGAGAAATTCTCCAGCCCTACTCATACAGCAAATTATACAAGGCTTTGAAGGTGGCAGTGGTCCAGACCACAGACTGATGGATTACACTAATAATTAAACTAATAATATTATTCATTTGCTGTTGTATCTTACTGTTAGTTTTCCACTTAGATGCTGTCGCCTGAGCAGCAATGGCTTCACAAGTAACATCCAAGGGACACACAATAAAGCAATCAATACTAGAAGAATCTGGATGGGTTTCTGCAAGATGAAAAATCTTGTATTTACAATAATTTCTTTTATTCATAATGGATGCCTCCATTCACAATAAATGGCTTAATTTGAAATAATTGCCTTTATTTACAATGAATGGCTTCATTTACAATAAATTCATATGTATGCTAATTATATTGATATTGATATTTCAATACATGCTTTAACTAGATTTGCCTGAGGGGCAAAGCTTGTGTCTCCACCCGCCCCACATAGATTCCGCAGCCAAAATGCATCAATTACAGAGAAATACAGCACTATCACACATTTTTAATCAAAACACGTAAAAAATGTGATGACAGAATCCCAACAAAATCTAATCAACATATGGCCAGGGTAAGGTGCTTCCTTGGAACAAATTGGTGAAGCGGTTTTAAGCTTTGTCGGCCATCTTGGATTTTAATGCAAAAATGAGAAAAGAAAAACAGACAAATTTCTCAGGGCCAGTGAGCATTCCCTAAAGATAAAAATTGGTGCTGCATAGCTATATTAATAAATTTTGATAATTAATAAAATGAGCAAAACTGAAATATTTATAAAACGTAAAAAAATCCAAGTTTTTATTATGAGAATCACACCAAAATCTAATCATCTACTTCCAGGGTAAGGTCTTCCTTTTGAACAAAACATGAAACAAATCCAGGGAGCAGTTCAAGCTCTAGAGAGCGACATAAGATTATGACGGTCATCTTGGATTTTGTTAAAGAAACTGAAATACGTTTAAAAAAAATTACCAAGCAAATTCCCTAGGGCAAATATGCATACTGCAAATATTTTGAAATAATCTGAGCCGGGGTGTATAGCTTTATTACCAAATTTTGATGATAGCCAAAATGAGCAAACCTGAAATATCCGCTAAAATTCTAAAACGGAAAAAAATCAAAGTTTTTATTATCAGAATCAAGCCAAAAACTAATCAGCACAGGTCTTTCCACTAAACCAAACATGAAACAAATCCATGGAGCGGTTCAAGCTCTAGAGAGTGACATAGGATTTTGGCGGCCATCTTGGATTTTGTTGAAGAAACTGAAAAACGCAAAAAAAAAATTTACCAGGCAAATTCCCCAGGGCCAATATGCATACTGCAAATATTTAGAAATAATCCAAGCAGGGCTTTTCGAATGAGAGCAAAAACAAGTTGCGACCAGCGGACCAAGCAAAAACAATAAGACTCAACCACCACATAGTAGATGGAGACTTAATTAAACAAAGATACAAATTGTGAGACTATGTTCCACCTCAACCCCCAAATATTTTTTTCATCACTTACTTGCCCTGTCATATTTCTACAGATCATCTTTTTACCAAACTTTTACAATATTTTTATGATATCTGCTCATTCAGCTCTTGCTATGACACAGCAAAAGCTGAGCACAGCAGAAAAAATAATCCTGATCTCAAATTATAACTACCCGGTACTCTTATAAATTACATACCGGTTTGTAAATTGAGGATATGGATAAGAGAAGGTATACCATTACATGTAGTATATATTGTATTTAATAGGAAAAGTTAATATTAATGCCAATTCTGCCATTGACAAAACAGACCTTTGTAAACAAATCAAAGGCATCCACAAAATTGAGAAAAAAGAAAAATGGTTTTACAGAGAAAAATCTTACAGCGCCATTGTATAACATTTCAGAACTGCATCGCTCCTCTTTATAATTCATCAGAAACATGTTGATCAGATCTGCAACAATAGAAGTGTTTTTTTTTGGTTTTTCCTTAAATCAGTTATCTTAAGTTGAAAAAAATGACAATGATAATTATTTTTGAACATCTTTGAGCTATGGTGTAGTCAAACCCATAGGAATTTTTTGTGATTGAAAGAAATTGTGTCTGTACACACGGAAGAAGGAATAGCTTGAAAGAGCAAACAAAAATAGTTAAATGACTTACTAATGAGAATACTAGGTGCACATTTCGAAGCATCCTTTGCAAGCCACTTATAGAACATCAGAATAATGAGATAGCCGAAAATGGCCATCATAAAAATCATTTCTGGGATAAACTCACAAAAGATGTTGAGTGGTCTGCGGAAATAGCTGAAGAAAAGAGGAGTAGTAAAATTATTATTGAAAATATTATGGACTGCAATAGACATTTTAATGCTAGGTTAACTGCTACAAGTTACAAAAAAATATTATTGTTGTGAACTACTGTATATCCCCGTGTATAATGCGATGTTCTTTCTTACCTATTCACGCCACAAAAAGGCACCTCGTATTATACATAGATGTAGAATTTAATTTTAAAAAATTAGCGCTCTAGCAGCAAGATCAGTGTGTGCAAAGCGTATCTGTAAACGTAGGCCAGTCAGCGTGTTTGGTAAGTAGTAGGCCTGACGATTTTGATAATGCACACAGTGAGCACGATACACTAACGTAATGCTGGGTCAAAGTTAGGACAATGTCGACAACTCTGGCCTAACATTTAAGCAGCATTGACAACCACGGGCAGATAAATGACACAGTTTGTCTGCAACCAATTCACACTCCTCTGTTCATTTATATTGATAATGATTTAAACTAAGATCACCTTTCATATTGGATTGTTCTACTTTGTACAACGGTAGACCTATCTGAACATGATATTTTATTAAGATGTATTGGAATGAGAGAAATGTGTTTACGAAATATAACAAGATATTGATCACTGATCATATTTCCTATGGCAAATTCTATACGTGTAGGCCTCAGAATGCCCATATTGCTGGGATAATATTAACGCCTACCGCCTACCAATGCGGCTAGTCTGCAAATAATTTACAAACCCATTTCATCTTGGAATGTTCTTATTTGAGCACGACGATATCAAAATATGGTCTTTGTAATAGATGAATTAACATAATATAAATTTGTAGGCGAAATAGAAGTATTTTAAAATCTGACTGATTACATTTCATACAGTGTATATGAAGCATGCAGACCTCAGAATGTCTGCCAAAAACCAGACAGTCCTGACGATATCCACTCTGCCGTGGAAAATGAAAATACAATAGGCCTATCTGCTTAATTTACAAGTAAGCAGATACTGCCCTTTGTTGCCGGTGTTTCCGCCATTGAGTATCGTGTACGCAGGTGTTTGTCCTGTGTCACGATAATAGCCATAGGCCTACATTATGATGGCCCCTGGACACTGTGACATCCAAAATTTGGGGTCGTATTATACAGAGGGGTAGACGTTCTTCCCGTCATCCGAGGCCTCAAATCTTAGATCGAATTATACGTGGCGTCGCACTATACGGTATTTCATATATATGAGCATCTTTTCCTAAACCCTTTGAGTGGTAAGTGTGACTACAATTGTTTCTAATCTGTGCCCGCATGATGCATTAAAGCATCATTTCGCATTTCTAAATAAAGGCCTAATTTCCTTAAATCTGGTGGTTTTAGGACAAAAATTTTCATGAAACTGTTTTAAAAATAACAGTATATTTTTTCATTTGTCACCCACTTTCAAGTCATCTTCATCCACTACAAGTCGAGAATTGCGATAGCAATTCGCGGCTTGTAGTGGATGAAGATGACAATGGTAAATTCAGGCTTGAAAGGGTTAAATGAGTGTTTACACATCAAAATAAATAAATGTGATTAATTTTCACCCACTTGAAGTTGTGGGTCGTGCTAGAAAGACACAAATTCAAGTGGGTGAAAATTTAAATAAGACAATTTAGAGGGAAAATGATTAACACATTTCAGGATCTATCAATTTTTATGTGAACAACTTATCCCCAAGTTTATAACAGTGAGCAAAATTAAACTATTTCAATGTGGACCAATCATAACTAAACAGATTATTATGAAATAGATTTAAACACGTTAAACAAATGTGCAAAAATATGTGCAGAAAAACAAAATAGGTTTTCAATTTTTTTTTTCGAACAACAAAAAAAAAGGTTGAAAATGTGATTATCACTTTAACCCTTTCAGTGCAGGGACCGTCCACAGATATCAGAATCTGACATATAAAGACTTCAGATTATGATGTCCAAAATCGATCCCTGCACTGAACGTATAAAATATTAATAATGGCTGTAGACCCATAACATAGATATTCAAATGAAGTGGAATGAGCTAGCTAAGACATCTATGATGATTTCAAATAGAAAAAACACTTTTTGTCTCTATGGTTTATATAAAAATATTTCAGTGTTTTAAGGGTTAAAAGATAGATACAGTGCAATTCACAAGACATGGTGAAATTACCGATGGTTGAAGAAGCTGAGAATTACACCAAACGTCATTTGTGCTATTCCGAATATGACAGATATTTTCATCTTGTAAGAATTGAGGAATGTGATTTTGTTATTGGTCAGCTGCCAGACCTGTGAAAGCAATCAACAGATTATTATTATAATATCTCTAAACCAGTACATAGTATCAATATTACAGGACCATACTATCACTCTTCACACTTTCTTAGCCCCCAAATATTTCTGATTGAAGTTGTGATTGAAGTTGTGTCTCGCTACCGCGATCCACAAATTCAAGTGACTGAAAATTTGTGTTATTTGTAAAATTTAAGTCCCCACATGTATCAGTGCTTCCAGAATCAAAGCATAACCACTCTATAGAACATTTTTTATGCCCTGCTAATAATGTTGTGTGTTAGTTGAAGGCTGACTCACAGGGACATTTCGGTCTAATATACTGCTGTAACTAAAAAAATAATGTACTGCACAACTTAATATTTATGGTTGCGAGGAATAATATCAATATACATTAGGTTGTATACAATTATTAACAAGAGGCCAGCCGGCCCCCATAATCCCCGCCCTGATGGCGTGATAAGAGATTCAGGGTTCATCCCTGAGATGTAGGTCAAAGGTCATAACCTCCAGAAGATTGTTTTAGCCAATATCAGCATGGAGCTAATTAAAACTAAAATACTACTACCTGCAATTTATAAAATGTAGTGGCTGACCAATTGCTGAAAGTCAATATGATCACTCAAGTAAATACAGACATTTTTTAATTTGTTAACCTGGCAATGCACAATATAGGCCTACCTCATACCACACTGGTGATAAAATAATAAGATTTCAAAGAATTGAGCAAAGATATATATATTATGACCATTTTTCTATCAACCTAAATCTTTTCAAAAATGCTAACAAGATTCACATCATTAGTTACCATAGCTATCAAAATGTAAATTATATGTGGATAAAAATTGCACCCAATAAATCCCCCTTCCAAATATTATGTCATTTGGCAAACAGAAAACTGACAAAGACGACTGTGAATAGTTTACTACCCAGCCTACTACTCAATCTCTGCTCAAATAAACATGTATTGCTGTGCAAAGCCAAAAGGCAGTATCTGCTTACTTGTTAAGTAAGCATATACTGCCTTTTAGTTTTACCAGCAGTGAACATAGTTGTATGTCACCTACAAACAGTTATGAACTCACCGGATCTATGCCAAATGGGTATGGCACCCCAGTAAAATCAGATTTTCTAGGGTCCGGTTCTAGAAAAATTAGTTTGCCAACAGTTTTATTTCTGAAACATATACACATCAGTACACTAAAGACATACATGACTTGCATACACTGCCTTTAAATATTTTAAACATTCTGGTTAATGATTCTGTTTTTTTTTTTAAGTACAGTAGTCCCCGTCTAATTAACAGTATATACAACAATTTTAAGTGACATTGACTTTATTTCTAATTACAAGCAGCTGCTCATATCATAAAAAATATATATAATGTTGCTTATTTTATAAACAATAACAACCCAAATGACTGTTGTTATCACATCGGCTTAAAGGTGAAAGGTGCCAACTGTCAAAATGAGTTTTGAGAAAACAAGATGTTAGTGAACGTGTTTAATTTTCTGAAAATTCACCTGGGTTATATATTTTTTGTCACTAAAACTAGAGATTCTGTATTTAAATTAACAGTGAAAAAAAAAAATACTACACAACAATTTTTTTTGCTAAAAATATCAACTTTAATAGAATTAATTTGTTACAACTGTTATCAGCACTTGAAATTAAACTCGTTGAATAACAATGCTAAAGGTTAAATTTAGTTATCCCCTATCAACAAAAAGATAATATAATATTCCTTATATGTTAAAAATCAATGCAAAAATCCAACCGTATTTGTCATCTTACACTTATAACATTTCAAATTTAAAGCAGGGAGAGTCGTCAAACCAATTTAGCTTTTTTTTCTCCACTGCTACTTTTGAAGCATACACTATCGCGTTGAGCAACTAAAACTGCTAACTCTGCTTGTATGGTATTAACCTACAGCTGAAAGAAGCCAACTGGGGTTGCATATTATTTCAGCTTTCTTCAAATCCAGTTGTAAGTATGTGGTGTAACATAACAAATGATTTGAAAGAAATGACCAGAAATGCCACCATGAAATACTGTTTTTAAAATTTTAATAGAGCTTATTTTTGTATATTATTTTCAAATGTGGTAGCATATGTTCCATTGAACAAATCTGAGGAAAAAAAAATAGGCTAAATTAAGTTAGCACCTTCCACTTCCAAGTCGACGATCATTTAAAGCTGGTATGTAATTTTTATTTCTAAACATATTTATTTATTCAGGATTACAAACAGCTATTCGGCCACAAAGTTGGGTTTCTGTGAATGAATAAAGAGAGATATATGAAATAATGCATGGATCAGTTATCAATAATCATATTTTTGAATGGGACTTTGGATCAACATGGCAAAATAATTGATCTGGAAAATCCACTGGTGTTTGCTATGAAAGTATAAATAGCAGAATATAGTTTTGTATTTGTGGTTGTATCATTTGAATTTACATAAATTATCATATCCATAACTAACCAAAACTGATGTTGTCTTCAATCTGTTTTATTAGAAGGTTAGATAAGTGTTTAAACATCAAAATTCATAAATATTTGGTCTCAATTTAATTTGATTTAAAATATGCCATGGTGAATAAATGCTAATTGGGCACTGGAAGGTTGAGATTAGCTGAAGGTGGTGAAAACATTTCAAAGCATTAATCTGCTGACATCATGCATTATCTGGGGTACTAGAAAATCAATATAAACATCATACTTACAGATTATATTGCTTCAAATTTTTATTCCATGTTGTGCCAAAAACATTTACTGATTTTGAGAAGACATCATTGTAGAGAATACCAGAATAAATAGAAAATATGCCCATCAAAAGAATAATGTACCTTCCACCGAAAAATATGTTCCATATCTAACAAAATAGATAAGAGTAAAGGAATTTGTTAAGATGTTGTTATGCAGTATTTTCATTCTATTTTTCAGAATAATTCCTGTGAACTTACTATACATGTATATATGTAAAAATGTAGATATGTTGCTTGGCTTATTGAAAATAAAAAAAGAATAAATTGTGGCAAATGTAATAATTAGGCTTACTTCATTATCACTCTTTTCAGCACCAAGCTGTTTTTCTTTCTTTACCATCCAGAAAGCAAATAATAGCATTATGACAGCATGACCAGCATCACCAAACATCATTGAAAAGAGGAAAGGAAAGCTAATGATGGCAAACGGAGCTGAAATGATAGACAGAAGATGCAATATTTAGAATGTTTACGTAAAATGTAACGAAATGACTTTATGGAACAATAATTTGGGAAAACCAACGAGATGTTGACCCAATGTTGGTATAGTATTGGTCTGCAATGTTGGCCCAACAATGGGTAGCAGTCTATTGCTGGTTGGGCATCATGATGACGATAATCATTGTTTTTTACACTAACTACATTTAGTAATTGGTAGTGTATCGTCTCGCACTGGTATTGTTTTATGGGCGATTGCATTGTATAGTGGTAGGGCCAAGTGTATCATGGTTAGACACAAATTTTTTTGAGCAGTGGTCCACAGGACCACAAGCTCAGGGAATCTGGTGGTTCTACAATTTTTTCTGGTGGTCCTGATAATAAGGTCTCAACACACAAATTCATACGCGTATATCATTAAAAAGTGGGAGTTACAATTTTTTTTAAATTATGTAATGGGGAGGCAGTGCGGATCTGCATAGTTCGGAACTTTTCTGAGATGTCAGTCTCTGGCTAAAGACTTGGCTAAGCCCTGTTTACAGGCTGGGCTGAAGGACTTTCCTGGAGCTGGCAAGTCCTGCTAGCTAACGACTGCGCTCTCTAATCCCGTTGTAATACAACATGCACTAAAGGCTGGAGCACGCAGCAGGCTGTAGGACTCTCCTGGGCTGCCCAGCTGACGACTTGGCCTCCCATTATATTGATCCCGCCCATTTCTGGCAGCGGGATGCTGCGGCCTGATGTTTCCCACAGGAAACATCCCAACTGAACTGAACCTGTCTGACACTTCGTGTCCAGACGGTGAGCTAGATGTTGTTTTTAGATACCAGAAATTCAAACAAAATAGCCGCCGTTTGATACTGTTCATACCAGCTCGATTCAAATTTTCAATTGTTTACATTTTCCTAACTTGACCTTAAAAGCTTCATCAAAGTGGAGGGCAGACACTTTTTCAGCGTTACAAATTGATTGTACACTAGACACTAGACAGTCAGATGAGGGCGGGCAAACATCAAAGGGGCCTTTCAACAATTACCTAATGCTTAGAGGGGGAGTTAAGTGATGCATCACGGAGCGTAGTCAAAGTAACGTTAAAAAGCGTTATGAGGGGGGGAGGGGGATCAAAAATCGTCCAAAAAAGCATTACGTAATTGTTGAGCGGCCCCAAACTGGTGCCTCACGCGTATATCATTAAAAAGTGGGAGTTACATAATGGGGAGGCAGTGCGGATCCGCATAGTTCGGAACTTTTCTGAGATGTCAGTCTCTGGCTAAAGACTTGGCTAAGCCCTGTTTACAGGCTGGGCTGAAGGACTTTCCTGGAGCTGGCAAGTCCTGCTAGCTAACGACTGCGCTCGCTAATCCTGTTGTAATACAACATGCACTAAAGGCTGGAGCACGCAGCAGGCTGTAGGACTCTCCTGGGCTGCCCAGCTGACGACTTGGCCTCCCATTATATTGATCCCGCCCATTTCTGGCAGCGGGATGCTGCGGCCTGAAACATCCCAACTGAACTGAACCTGTCTGACACTTCGTTTCCAGACGGTGAGCTAGATGTTATTTTTAGATACCAGAAATTCAAACAAAATAGCCGCCGTTTGATACTGTTCATACCAGCTCGATTCAAATTTTCAATTGTTTACATTTTCCTAACTTGACCTTAAAAGCTTCATAAAAGTGGAGGGCAGACACTTTTTCAGCGTTACAAATTGATTGTACACTAGACACTAGACAGTCAGATGAGGGCGGGCAAACATCAAAGGGGCCGTTCAACAATTACGTAACGCTTAGAGGGGGAGGGGGAGTTAAGTGATGCATTACGGAGCGTAGTCAAAGTAACGTTAAAAAGCGTTATGAGGGGGGTCAAAAATCGTCCAAAAAAGCGTTACGTAATTGTTGAACGGCCCCAAACTGGTGCCTCACGTGTTTTTTCAATAGGCAGCTATTCAGCAGGGCTCTGACACGCGACCTCGTCAGCTAACTAAGTCAGCTGGATTGATAGTCAATAATTAATACCCCGCATTATTATGAACACATATCTTTAGTTCGGTGGAAAGGGCAAGAGTGGATGATCGATCTCGACTTCAAGAGTTCATACCACACATGATTATGAACACATCTTTTGTTTCGTCAAAAGGCCGAGAGCGGATGTTTGATCTCGACCTCAATAATTCATACAACGCACGGACCACTGGGTTTGAATGTTTTGGTGGTCCGACATGATTTCTGGGGGTCTCGGACCACCAGACCACTGTCAGTGTCGAACGCTGCGTGTATACTACAATACACAGGGTGGCACCGCAAGGTTTGCTGTATTTACAGCCATATGTACATGCTCTATAGGCCTACACTAACGCATCTCAGGTCTTATATCTTGCCATTCATCATGGCTTATAATCAGCCGCTAATAGACTGAGACTCCTACATGTTTTTAATTATTGTGTTAAATTATCAATGAGTCCTACACGGTAGTACTTCACATATTTCATTCTTTATTTGCTCTTAAATGGTATATTATCCGGTATCCATACACCCATACTATTGGTGATATCATAAAATTAGAAATGTACCAAGACTAGAAACATTTTGAGATTGTTTTCTATGCCCATCAAGTTTTTTTTTCTTGGTAAGATTTGGAATGTGTGGCCCAAATTAAAATCTAGATGGGCCAAGTGACCCCCATAGGTTGGTTATCTGGATCAGTGCAAAATAATAATGACCCCTGATATTTTATAGGCTACTGTATTATCCCTAATAAACGGGCCCGGCGCGGAGACAAAGTTAGGGGCGCGTTTATCATGTGCCCAAAACTGTTAATCTGTATTTCGCAGATGAAGTCGGCCGTGAAGTGCCCCGACATTGGTGAGAGCTCACTGCAAGTGCAAGCCCCCATCCACTCTCATGCCGCCACTAGTGATTGCTGGCAGCAGGTGTAACTGGTGTGTTAATACAGACACCTTATGCAGCTATCGGCTTAGACGACTCATTCGACAACAGTTACATCACATTTCATCTTGGAATGTTCTTATTTGGGCACAGTAATACATGTATCTAAATATGGTATTTGTTATTAGATACATTAGAATAATAGGAATGCATCGCTGGCATACTGTTTGAATGCTTTAAAGAGACGTAGGCCTAACTGATTTACATCTAATTTCACACAGTGTGTAGAAGCAGAACGGGACGATGACGTCATGTACTCTTGCCAACTTCAGCCCGCTATTGATCAAATGGTGGTATATCATCTCTGCAGGAACATCGTGTATACATTTGCGCTAACATTGATTCAATGCTTCAACAGCTCGTTCGGGGTTAGGCACATGTCAAGTCCTTTGTCTCGGGGCTACTATAGTAGAACAAGATCCATACCTCACATATTTGGATGACCAGTGGACACAAACAGCTAACGGCCAAACCATGAGGTAGCACAATAAACAAATGCTTCAAATTTTACTTAGCATTAGGTCCATACATTGGCGTTGCATTACGCAAGGAATTTACCAGGGGCAGTTGTAAATCAATGATCACTGCGCTAGTGCAAGGAAAAGTCATTACTTTTGTTGTAAGCAAAACTGACACACTGTCGTCATTCTGACACAATTCAACGATTGATTACTAACACACCAGCGTTCGACACTGACAGTGGTCCGAGACCCCCAGAAATCATGTCGGACCACCAGAACATTCAAACCCAGTGGTCTGATGGACCACCGAAATTTTCAGCTCTAAGCAAAATCGTAACATGGCTAAAAAATAGAAGCAATCGTCGCCACTCGTGGCCGATAATACAAGAAACACGGTACCGCTCTTGCCCCTTTTCACGGAACAAAACAAGTGTTTATAATCATGCTGGGCATGAACTATTGAGGTCGAGATTGACCATCCGCTCTCGCCCTTTTTATGGAACTAAAGATATGTGTTCATAGTCATGTGGGATATGAATTATTGAGGCCGAGATCGACCATCAACCCAGCTGACGTACTTTAGCGAACGACACCCTCCACAATTAGCCGCAGTGGCGGAAACAGGTTTCAGCCACAGATTGACCGCATACAAAATCATGGGACATTTCTTTGGACTGTCATATTGGAAAATATCGGGGAGTAATCAGGTCAAAAATAGTTTTTTTTAGAATCAGTAACATTTCAGTTCCATGCCTGCATGCTCAGCTTAGAGTCAGAGGTCGCACAGTCATTATTAATAAAAAGTTTTGGACATTTTTCGGACCTTGGCGTCGGGATCGCTCTCAGTCACCGCCATGTTGGATTTTTCGGGTAAAGCAAATACATCCATCCACGGCCTCGGAGAGAATGACACGGCAACCTCCACAATGTGTTACACATAGCCATAGGTCGCCGGTCACAGCCCATGCAGCCCGGCTGACCAGCTGTCTATTGAAAATAACACGCGAGGCACTAGTTTGTTGTTTGCCTGCCCTCATCTGACTGTCTAGTGGTGTACAATCAATTTGTGACGCCGAAAAAGTGTCTGCCCGCCACTTTTAATAGGTTTCTAAGGTGAAGTTAGGAAAAGATAAACAATTAAAAATTTGAATCAAGCTGGTACGAACAGTATAAACGGCGGCCATTTTGTTTGAATTTCTGGAGTCTACAACAACATCCGGCTCACCCTCTGGAAACAAAGGCCCCGTCTACCATCAACCTTGAACTTTTCTTGCTTATTGTCTCACCAGACATAATACCCATCGATCCAGCAATATTTAAATGAAAAAATATAGCCCCCCCCCCCCCCCCTATATAAACATATATATTTTGTAATCATCAGGACATACGGCCTACTCTCTCACTATGAAAAATAAAAAAGGGTGCTTTAAAAACATCAAGCTTTTTTTTATTTCACATTCAAATATAAGGTCCTAGTACCTTCCCTGAGCGTTGCCAAAATGCTTAAACCTACTCCAGCAGCACATCCTATGTGGAGTATCAGGCTGGAGGGGGGGGGGAGGGAGGCTGAAAGACTTAGTCAATCATATGCCTTGCTACTACCAGCATAGGGACTACATTTTATACTTAGGCCTATATTTCCCGATTTTAATGTTTTTAAAGCAAGAAATGGTTACCAAATCTAGATCAATTGGTATCAAAATGATATGAATGTAATATTAAAATCAAGCTTGCTATAAATCGCCATATTAATTTTTTTTTTATCTCACTCACTTTTTAATGATATACGCGTATGAATTTGTGTGCCGAGACTATTTTCTCAGGACCACCAGAAAAATTGTAGGACCACCAGATTCTCTGAGCTGGTGGTCCTGTGGACCACTGCTCAAAAAAGTTTGTGTCAAACCCTGCACACACACAGGTGTTATTCAATGCTGGTCCACCTGTACGACGTTGGTCCAGTGTTAAAGCAACATGTAGGCCTACAACAACTAGGCTACATGTAACAGGAGCATACCCTGTTTACACCCATGCTCACCTGTGGCTCAGCCATGTTGACACGGCTACACGTACAAGCTGATGTCTTGTAGATTTTTTCTAGGGAGTTGACTCCTGCTTATACAGGGTACATGAAATAACATGGGATCATACTGTAAGTTGAGTAGCTACTACATGACTAACATGAAAAGACCAGGCTTTATGACATGTTAGAAATAAATTAATAATCGATATATCAAGCTAAACTGATTTTCTACTTTATAGAGTAGCCAATGCACGATGATAAAAAAAAAAAATATAAGAAAATGACTTACCTGCATTCACCTCTCGATATGAAGCAACACCATAAGCATCAACAATCCCTTGAAATACCTCTGTAAACTTATTTGTGCGATTGTAGGTGGGTGGTGGTTGTTTTGTGGCTATATGGTTGAGAATTGATGGCACACTACTGCCGCTCTGTTGCTGGTCACAATAAAATACATTCATAATACATTTTTAGCTGACTATACATTCAAATATTTTGTATATATAATATACATATTTTAATAAAATATAAAAATAATATATTTTAACCCTTTAACCCCCAAATTATTCAAACTAATTTTCACCCACTTGAAGTTGTGTCTCGCTGACGCAATCCACAACTTCAAGTGACTGAAAATTATTCAGATTTGACAATATGGAGGTCAACTGTTTTCAAATATTGCTGATTGGTGTCACATTTCATCTTCAACATGTTTAAAAGGTGGTACTTAATGTGCTAATAAAAAATGAAAACCCGAATACATGCGGCACCGGCGGTTAAAGGGTTAATAAACTCAAAATCTACCACAAACTATTTGATTAAATTCAGTGACATTTCATCAGGTCTGAAACATGTTCGAGGGCCTATAAACTCAAGGCCTAAAATATTTTTATATAAACAATGGAGACCAAAGTAGTTTTTTCAATTTACAATCTTCAGAAATTTCTTAGTTGGCTCTCTCCGCTTTATTTGAATACCTATGTTATGGGTCTACAGCCATTACAAATATTTGAATTCTTACAGTGTGGCGATCGACTTTAGAATCTTAAGTCTACAGATGTCAGATTCTAATGTCTAAAGTTGATTCCCGCGTTGAAAGGGTTAACCCTTGTGCTGCTGGAACCATATGTATGGATTTAAGGATGCTGTGGATCAATAAAAATATCACTGAATGTGATAAATAGTTTTTGGTAGATGCTTAGTTAATTTAATATTGGATATGTTTTTCAAAAATATATACATATTTTTCCTCATTTGAAGCTGGAAATTGTGTTAACAATTCTAGCTTCCAATGAATGAAAAATAAAAGCAAATATTTCAGCAGGACAAGGGTTGAAAATTACTTTCTGTAAATAGCTGATCTTAACACTGGTATGAAAAATCAAAAGACAATAACTGTTTACTCTTAAAGTAAACAGTTACTGTCTTTTGCTTAGCATGGTAGAACAGTGATAACTTACTGTTCCTCTTCTGAGCGCCAGTTGGATTTTTTCTAAATCAGCCACAGGGCACCAGCACTCTCCGATCAGACATTTCTGAGTCACATCCAGGTTCAACATGTTCAGGGTGTGGTAGATGGCCTTTATTTTGCGAACCTTGATAAACCATTCCTTTATGTTTTTAGACATAGCCAGGAGTGCGTGGCAACGATGATCCTGTGTCTGACTAAGAACCTGATACACATACAAACATAGTATTCACTCCAGTGATCAATATATCTTAACCCTGTGCCTGCTAAATTAAATTTTCAACCACGTGAAGTTGTGTCTCGCTTCCACGACCCACAACTTCACGTGGCTGAAAATTACTCGTATCTTTTTAATTTGAGCACAAATATTTGTTTAGACACAAATGTCATTCCCAATAACAGTGACCTGGTAGACTGATTAAACAGATAGAAAATGACAATTATAGTGGTGATCAGCAGGGTAAGAGTAAACAAGTGTGAAGATTTTTTTTTTTTATTTACAGATTTTCAAATACCATTTGTTTTACCTTTTATTTATGCTAAATATAGATATCTCTGAAAAAGAAACTTTAACAAATAACCGATTGTGAATGAGAACAGACTTCCTACCGTACTGAGGTCCTCTCTTCTGGTCATTACACCAATGGCCATTTCACGTCTCTCAGCAGATGTCTCAGGACAAGGGTACAAAGTGGCATGAAACCTGGTAAAACAGAAACCTACTTAATATAATTAACAAATCATGGAGGTACAGAATGAGCTGATGGTTGTAGCATATCTTTTCAGGAAACTAGCAAGTAAAGGGTTATAGTGAAATGGCTCAGCTAGATCATGACTCAGAAAGTGTACATCACTATGAGTAAGAATGCCTTTAAATAGGCATAAATAGTTCCTGCTTAAAACTCATTCAAACGTCAATATGGACTTGATGTCTCAGAACTTGATCATTTTCATTTACTTGCGAGTTTGAAAATTTCAGTTAAGATGTTGGCAGGTCAGGTGGTTATTTGATTAACCCTTATAACGCTGAAATATTTTTCTATAAACTTTGGAAGCCAAAGAGTTTTTCAATTTAAAATCATCATAAATATCTCAGTTAGCTCTTTCCAATTCATTTGAATACCTACAGCAATTATAAATATTATCTTTTATTTTTTTGAGCGGGGGGAGTATCTTTATACATCAGAATATATGGTCCCCACGGATTCAAAATGATCATCTTATTACATACATGATTATGTGGACAGGATATTCAAACACATGACCGTTTACGACTTATCTCAGGCTCCATCCTGCACGTAAGTAGAGCTTGACCCGAGATATTTCGGGCTGTGTCTGGAATGAGTTAATAAACACAGGCCACTTACCCTTCACAAATTTTCTTCACCTTTGTTTTCAATTGATCGCCTTGGAAGAAAATGATAAACACAGATTTGCTGACTTCATTACCCTGCCAAAAATAATAAAATGTGAGCTTGTTACTTGTACAGATGCTACTCCATGTTTCTTAGTTAACTTTTTAAGCTTCTTCATCGCACTTATGCTCCACATTGCATTTTTTCAATAAAATTACCTGCTAATCAAATCTACAGATGTATTTAGCTTCCCCATTTATCGCTCAAAAAAGAAAATGTACAAGAGAAACCTGCAATAAACTTGCAAGATTCGGCAGATATTTTGATTCAAATGAGACACAACATCAAGTGGGTAAAAAAAAAAATTCTATAACTTCTTGCCTTAACCCTATCAAGCCTGATTTAACCATTGTCATCTTCATCCACTACAAGCCGCAAATCGCTGTCGCAATTCTCAACTTGTAGTGGATGAAGATGACTTGAAGTTTGTGGCAAATAAAAATGAAAAAAAGATAGCGTTATTATAAAAACAGTTTCATGAAAAAATGTCATTCTAAAACCCCTAGATGTGGGAAGTTAAGTCATTCTTCACAGATGCAAAATGATGCTTTGATGCATCGTGAGGGTTTAAAGGGTTAATTGACTAACCAGAGTGTCAATGACACAGAAGCTCATCCTTAATCAGGGCAATTGATTACAAATTAAAATTTCTGAAATCGTGAGGCAGTTCTCTACACATGCACGAGCTCTACAAAATAAACTAAACAAAATTGAAATCGGATAAGAATTGAGGGAGGAGAAACATTTTTTGTGAATTGTGGACAGAGTGCCCTAATTGGGTCTTAATTAGGTCAGAGGTTAATTAATAATTACAATTTCAGAAATCTGCAAAGGAAGTTTAATGCACAGGCCCGAGATCTTTAAAACAAACCAAACAGAATTGAAATCGGATAAGAATTGAGGGAGAAGCGTTTCTTGTGAATTGTGGATAGATTGCCCTAATTGGGTCCTAATTAGGTCAAAAGTTATTTAATAATTAACATTTCAGAAATCCGTGAGGACGTTTAATGCACAGGACCGAGCTCTTTGAAACAAACCAAACAGAATTGAAATCGGATAAGAATTGAGGGAGAAGAAGCACTTCTTGTGAATTGTGGACAGAGTGCCCTAATTGGGTCTTAATTAGGTCATAAGTTACTTAATAATCAAAATTTCTGAAATCCGCAAAGGAAGTTTAATGCACAGGCCCGAGATCTTTGAAACAAACCAAACAAAGTTGAAAACGAATAAGAATTGTGAGAGGGTAAAAATTTCTTGTGAATTGTGGACAGAGTGCCCTAATCGGGTCCTAATTAGGTCACAAGTTAATTAATAATTAAAACTTCTGAAATCCACGAGGATTTTAATGCACAGGCCCGAGCTCTTTCAAACAAAACAAACAGAATTAAAATTGGATAAGAATGAGAGAGGAGAAGCATTTCTTGTGAATTGTGGACAGACGACAGACAACAGACGACAGACGCAACACGATGGCATAAGCTCATCTTAGGCCTAAAGGCCGGATGAGCTAAATATGGTATAATCCTACACAATAAGGTTTTCAGGATGGATAGGTCCCGGTTGGCAAAGGGTTAATTAGGATTGTTTTACTGTGTAATTAATTCGGGATCAAAGAATCATTACAGTAGACAGGATTTTAGTTTGTTCAGGGTTTGATCTGTAAAGGGTGCATTGTATTTATAAATATTGGCTGCGAGTGTTCAATTGATGGAATGGTATGCAATACAGAATATTACTTTCCATACATGTAGCAGCAAAATAATTATTGATTAAAATAAAAATATCTTTCTTGAAATAAGTAGACAATAATAAAATTGAATTGTTTGACATAACAACAACATAACATATTCAATATTTTTCAAGAGATAAGTGAAGGAAATAAATATATAAAGGTCTGATTAAAGACTGAGGGAGTTAAGGGAATTTTACTAACCAGAAATGTTAAAAAATAATTAAATTTTGCAAAATATTTTGCAACTGTAAAAGATAAATGAAGCATACAGTGACAGGATCTTCAAGGGGTGTCTCAATCTCGGCTTGTTTGAGGAACACGTTGCCTCGGCATGCTCTCCATAACATTCGTTCAAATGCTGGCATTCGCTCTCTCAGGACAACACCAGTCAAAAATCTACAAAAACATTTAATTTGATGTCACCATTTAATATTAAACCTAATATTAGGTACATCAGATATACACATAGGTCATTTGTAAAACAGCTTCTGCTGGTGCACAAAACAAGAACGGGTATGTGAAATGAAAGAATCACAAAACTAAAAAGTAATTTAGTTATTTATTTATATATTAGTGGGGTAACCATAAGTAATCATATTTGGTAACCGATTGAATGCCTAGCTCTCTACCAAGTTTGTGTATCAAATTCATATAATTTCAATTATATAGCATCAAAATGTTTTCATAATCTGCTACATATGTGAAACGCCACGTGAAAAGGGCCTATAGCTCCAAATCTTCAAAATTGAATTATCCAGTTCATTCGATAGCTGTGTCCTTCCTGTTTTATTAACTGAAAAATTTTTGAGAAATCTTTATTACTTTTGTTTTATAGGATTTTTAATATTTTGAATTTAATTATGTAATCATTAAAATTAAATTTTAAATGACCTGACAAATAATTTAAATAAAGCCGCTGGGAGGTATCTTCTCGCATGGCGGGTCACATATGTTAGCAGTAACAGCCACCTGTTAAAAATTAAATCGCTGAGCTCTAGAAATTCTAGAGGGGGTGGGAATTAAAATTTCGTAAAATTGTGTCTGGCTACCACGAAACACAATTTTTCAAGTGGTTGAAAATTACTTAAATACCTAATTTGAATAAAAAAAAATATGCTAATCTACCATATATGTGCAGAAAAGTTGGCAAATGATATCTAAATTGGGTAAAAAAATACTTTTTCAGCCTTTATTCAATACTCTCAGAGTGTCATCAGTGTTATAAATAAAGAATTGTATTTACTGGCTTATAATGTACATGTATATTCCAATTTTAATTATTTTGGAGGTATTGACAAAATTTATGTACATTTTGAGAAGTAAAAGTTCAGTTTTGTAATTAGAGTGTTTTTCATGCAGCAAGCTTGCAGAGAAAGACAGAATGTGCTGTTTTGTCATTGACAAATATTTTGTTATTTTTATTAGTACAATGTATATAGCATGTGGTGTTACCGGTGCATTATTTCATAAACCTGTTCATTATACTTTACCGGGTACTTTATTTATTCTTCACTGACTTATAAGCCTCATGGGCTGGTTATATTGCATTTAACGTCACATGACAGTGAAAGGTGGATATATATACAATGTCGGTATAATAAACTGATAAATCATATAATTTTTTGACCAGGTTTCATTATCAGGGTAACATATCTATTGAGCTATTCACTAACTGAAAACCTAATAGTAAGCTTACCCCAGTCTCAATGCATGGCCTGCCTGTAGGAGACTTTCGTTCCCAAGTAAACCTAAAGATTCCTCAGATTGATATTGATCAGTGGAAGACTTGTGGTCATAATGTTGTTCTGCCTGCTCAGAAAAAAATGCACAAATTTCACACAGTTACAAAAGTTTGACATTTTTGTGAAATACAACATGTAAAGGGTTGTAACATTTTTTTAAGAAATTAGAAATCATAATTTGTGATTTCATAACATAATAAATTATTTATTATTATTAGGAATGATCAATAAACAAATTTGTGACATAATCAAAAATTTTCAAGAAAACCTTAACATGTTTTGGGTTTTAAATTTAACGATATTCTGTTGTTTTTTTTAAAAAACATTTTACTAGTGTTCAGATCAGTGAGATAATGCTGAATATACGTGTGCTCGATGTCGGTATCACATTTTTTAAATTGGACACCCTTATTCTTTCGTAGTTAGAAAGACAGATACTTGAAACAATTTTGAAAACCTGTTTTGCTGCTGCTCACATATCACAATGTGTGGTGTTTATTGACATCTTCCTATGTCAAAGATTTTGGATTTTTATGGGAAAATCACATGAAATGGATCTCAATAATGTGGAGATAAGACTAGAATAGTTATTTTCAAAATCTTAAATCCTCTTGGTGCCGATTAACTTAAGGTGATTGTTTTCAATAAAATATTAATTTTCCTACATTTGCTATCTATTCTTGGATTATTTAACATCTATATCTACTTATACAAGATGTGCAATAGTAATGTAATTTGAAAAAGTATAGAGAATAAATTGAAAAAAATTATTCTTATATATCTAGTCAAGCTTAAACCACAACCGAGTTAAATAATTTTGTTGTTGTTAGGACAAAGTACTCTACTGACTAAAGTTACTAATTATCAAAAGACAGCAGCACAAGAGGAGAACATGAAAAAGGTGAGAAAAAGAATACATCCCTTTTTGTCGAGAAATAAAATCAAAGTTAGTGCAAGTTATTCTATCTTTTTGAAAATCTGAGTATTAAATTAGGAAAAAAATTCAGTCTAGTTCTTACAAAAATAGTAATCACTAAAACATGAACATAACAACTTCCATACTATTAGCCACAAATTAATAACCTTGACTAACTCAAATTTCTAAAAGGGATAGGGCAGAGATACCACTAAAATGGAACAAGCTGTGCCATATTTAGAAAGATGTGCTTTTATTACAATGCCATTTATAGAATTCACATGTTAAAACTAATATGTTTATAAACTAATATACATAATTTGATGTGATGTCATAGCAGTGAAACAAATTGCTGCTTTTAACCCTTTCAAGCCTGAATTTACCATTGTCATCTTCATCCACCACAAGCCGTGAATTGCGCGACTTGTAGTGGATGAAAATGATTTGATGTGGGTGTAAAAATTAAAGAAAATTGCCATGAATTGGTGAACCAGTTTAATGGAAATTATCATTTAAAAACCCTTAGTTGTTGGAAAATTAAGTCTGTTTTCAGGGATGTAAAACGATGCTTTATTGCATCATGAGGACCCAAAGGATTAATTTAAATCCAATTAGTGCTGATGAAAAACTGTACTGCAAAGTTAGGAAGAGATCTGGGAATCTAAGCACAGATGCCTCGGTAAGCCCCTAAATAACGTGAGCCTGGTCCAGTGAGCTACCGCTAACTTTGACATTGGATGGGCATCATTATTATATGATTAACCCTTGTCCTGCTATGCCCGGATATATACGGGGTTAAGGATGTTTTAGATCAATACAAATATCACTTAATTTTGATAAAATAGTTTTTTATGGATGCTCAGTTGATCCAATAATTTAATTTTAGACATGTCTATTTTTCATAAATAGTAATATTTTTCGTCATTTGAAGCTGGAAATTGCGTTAGCAATTCCAGCTCCAAATCACGAAAAATAAAATGGAAGCAATTCAGCAGGACAAGGGTTAAGAAGTACTCATTTTATTTGCTACCCTTTTGAAATAAACTATGATACAAATTAAAATTGTAAACTAGAATGATGCTTAATTATTGTTGCCGCAAAAAAATAATTTGCTGGAAAGCTGTCCTATCCGAGCCGAATTATTTTCAAAGAAGCCGGAAAAATTGTTCACAACTGTCTATGTGGAGAAACCTGGATATGATTTTCAAATCTACATAACCATTAGAAGCCTTTCAATTTTTTAAATTCAAAATCATCACAAATAGCTTAGTTAGCTCTGTCTGCTTCATTTGAATACACATATTATGGGTTTGTAGCCACTAAACATTTGTAATTCTTTCAGCGCTGGGATCGACTTCAGCTGTCAGAATCCGACATCTAAAATTGGTACCCACGCTGAAGGGTTAAAGGTGACAATTATGTCGCAATAAAGGTTTCAATAAAAAAAATAGCAAACTCATGACATTCACTCAGTATTGACATGTGATCAATATTGGGTTATCAATAGGCCAGCTGCTGAAGTTGAAGATCTTTGACTTAAATATTTGCAATAAATGGCATTATAATAATTAAACCACTTGTGTTTAATTTATGAAGGACTGTTTTACATTTACCAGGTAACCTTTTCCATGGCAGAGCTAAAGTGAAAAGAAAACAAGAGATTGGTATAATATTCCACATCGATAAAGATCCCAATCCTCATAAATTTAATAAAAAATCCTAAATTATTTATACATATCTGTATGCATACTTGATGTGTGGAATTGAAAAAAATTGTCCGCAAATTTTATTTAAAAAAACAACAAATCCCTACATATTTTTTGGTCTTTACTAAACTTGTGGGATTGGTATCACAAAAGAGAAAAGGCATGTAGTGAGGACACACATTTACAAGCATCTTTAAGTGACATGTTATTGGGAACGGATGGTGAAAATATAGGAATTTTTTATTAAACAAGGTTAATATTTATAAAACTAAAACTAGAGATTTTGAACTGTTCAGAAAATAATCACATGAGGTGAATATCAGTTGTCTGATGATATTTTATAATTAGTCATTTTTGAAAATACATGCCAATGCTAAAAATAATACAGCGATATTTAACTTTGATAAATATCACCTCAGTTCACCCTCATTTGTGTTATTTTCATGAGTTTCTACATCAATTTGAGGCTCAAAATAATTGAAATTTCAAAATATAAAAATATAATGGAAAAAGCAAGGAAAAATTATCAATAGGTTGCATCTAGTAAATTAGCTAACTGACAACAAGTCATAAAATTATTATGAAGTGAGATGTAGATGACAAGCTAATTCAAATACAGAAATATTAAGCTATTAGTCGAGCAGCTAGTCTATGATACTAATTGAATGCGGGGCTGCTCTATGTTACAAAGGTTCTATGTTCCAAAGGTTCTATGTTCCAAAGGTTCTATGGTCCGAAGGTTCTATGTTCCGAAAATCCTTTGACAACAACAGTATTCACGCCCCAAGGCTTACACATCAACTAACTAAATGGGTTAGTTTAAAAAAACATGCATAGTTTTCACAGATTGTATCATAAATGACAAACAACACCATTATATTATTACTCTGGGAAATTATATTTAAAAAAATACATTTAATTTGGAGGATGTAGTTACGTAGGCGTCAGGTTGACAGTAGACAGGTTTATTTGTCCATAACCTATCTTGACCAATTGTGAGACATAAACAGAGTAGCTAAATGTCACATGACTGCATCAACTAATTACTACCCGCCATTGTGTAGTTGAAATAACAATGTGCAATGGTAATTATGTTTTAATTATGCAATCCACCAAACACTTTTCCATGGTAGGCCTATGTTTCAACCTTATGATATCAATTATTAAATAAATGCGGTTTAGAAAAAGACCAGTGTTTTACTTTGATTTCAAATGTTTCAAGATAAATTTTGCTGTCAAAATAAAACAGAATTCTGTCTTCTTTTAAAACCTGTCTTTGTGATTTTCAAATATAAGCATGTAAGTTATGTGAATACTTCATCTGTGATAAAAATATTTGACAAATTAATAATATAATTTGAATATAACAAAAACAACTATTGTTATTTAAACAGGTGTTTGGGATTTGAAGAGGTAAAATGTAATTTATTGTGCAAGATGACTTTTTCTAAAAAGCAAAATGACAAAAAATATTTTTTTTATTTTTATTTTTTCATTTTATTCCAATTGTTTTTCAATTTTTTTTCAAATTGTGTAGATTCAGGATCTGTTATTATCTCCAATATTTCAATCTGCGAATTACGATTCATCGGGTCACAATTATAAGGGATTGAACCATAACCCCTACGTCCCAGAATAAACATTAGAATTTTAAAGTAAGGATACCCCATAATAACGAAGAATAATTTTATAAATTTACTATCAGACTAAATCTGCTGAAGGGTACACAAAGCTCCAAGAGTGAACATTCCATTGAAGATTTGATCATTTCTTCCTAGATCTTGGGCATTATAAAATAATACTTATGTGACTACTGAATATTTTTTATTCTTCATCAAATGACAAATGAGTATGAGTATTGGAAAGCTTTAAATAATGAGCAATGATCGCAGGAGAAATCGTCATCAGATCAATGATCGCCAGAGCAATGCTTGTAGCAATGATCTTCAGAGCAATGCTTGTAGCAATGATCGTCAGAGAAATGCTTCTAGGTATGAGTCGGAACATTAATGACGCTGTCCCAGTTATTTTTCACGTGTCTCTTAAGAGAAAATAAACATTTGAAACATAGAACCTTTGGAAAATAGAGCCTTCGAAAAAAAAAACCTTTGAAATATAGAACCTTGGGAGCATATATCCTTCGTAACATAGAACCTTGGGAACATAGACTGGGAACCGTATAATGTACATACATACCTCTTCAAAGAAAGTTTGTGTTTTGCGCAGTATGTGCCTCAGCTCAGTAAGCTCGAGGTAGTTCTTCTTCAGAGCTTCTGCATTTCCAGTCACCTCCTTCATCTCCTTCTCCAGCTGGCTGAATGTCGCCTGAGACATAAAACGATCCTCACAATAAATCACTCAGAGACAGTTTTGTTTTGAAAAACACGACACATTGAAACAATGTCAGTTTAACATTGGCCCACCATCTGCGACGCTGGCCCAACATTAAACCAACATTGTTTTAATGTGTTTTGTTTGCTGGGATCCCAAGAAACCTCTGAATGCAATCTCAACATACCAACAGACTGGTGTATGAAATGTTAACCCTTTTGCTGCTGGGACAGTATATAGATAGGTGTTTAACCATTACAACGCTGAAATATTTTGTATAAATCATAGAGATCAAAGATTTTTTTTCAATTTGAAATCATCATAAATGTCTAAATTAAATATTTTCTCTGCTTCATTTAAATACCTATGTTAAGTATTTACGGCCATTATAAATATTTTAATTCTTTCAGTGCGGGGACCGTCTTTATACGTCAGAATCTGACGTCTACAGACGACAGATACTGATGTATGAAGACAGTCCCCGTGCTGAAAGGGTTGAATATGTTTCACACCGAATGAATATCTCTAAAAATTATAGAATAGTTTGTTAGATGCTTAAGTAATTAATCAATTCTATATGGTAGATATCTATTTTTTTAAACATCTACATATTTTTCATTATTTAAAGGTGATAATTGTGTCAGTCATTCTTCAAATGAATGGAAAAAAACAAGCAGCACAAGGGATAACACTGTTTCTATTTTTCTAGTTGTCCCCAAAATTACATTTTTCTCTGCACCACTTGTAACAATGATTATATTTTTATCTCTTTACTAAAAGGCTAATCAGAAAATTAGAACATAAAAATGCCTCAACTTAACATATGTAGTAGCAAGATAACTACAGTGTAAAGGTGGATGAAAATATTTTATTTGCCAGTGTTACATAAATTAAAGTGAGATTTGAATGAAAAAAATAAAGAAACCTCGAGATCTGTCATTTGCCGAGGAGCAGGTGCAAATGGACTGAATTCCACATCCATCATCACAATACCGTCTTTTTTCATTTCCTTTTCAAAAAAGCCTACAACATTGCAATAACATTGCAGCAATATAAAATTATAAATACATGTACAATGTATAATTGTAAAATAATGGGATTTCCTTTGCTTACCAAACAACCAAAGAGTATATTTTAAAACTTCCTCGTGTAGGTTAAACCTTAGGATAATTATTGTGAGCTGCTTCAACAATTAAAAAATATGGTGTGCAGTGTAGGTAGATAGGAATGTTTTCAATGAATTCAATGAAGGGGGTGAGAAAATCAATCTATTTTGTACTCCTAAATTTTCGGAGCACACCAGCAATATCTGAGCAAACAATATGGGCTGGGGCTGTGCCTTTGTTGGGTATCACCACAGGCTCATGCAAAATCACACTGGTCATCTGAAGGTGGGACTTTCAAGAATAGATTTTTTATCACCTGTATATATCGGTATCTATTTGTAATATGTAAGGCAAGTATGGCAAAGTGAGGTACCATTTAAACAGTACTAGCCATGGAGGGGTATGCCTCCACGGTGTTATCCTTATTAACCCCTAGAGTTCTGAGCCATAGAATTTAACTATCACGCACTTGAAGTTGTGTCTCGCTACTGCGACCCACAACTTCAAGTGACTAAGAATTACTAGAAATTTTGTGTGCCACATATTTCAGAGATATTTACTAGTTACATAAGTACAGAAGAAAAAGCTGAAATAAATTGTAGTCAACACCTGCAAAATGATCAAATCAAACACACATCCCAAGGCACTCATGGGCAATATCAGCCTGCAAGAGAGGACAACTTGGGAAAGCCTGTAATACATGAAATATCAAGGGGTATTTTACCACTTGATATTTCTTGTATTACAGCCTTTCCCAAGTAATTAATTGAATGAAAAAAATATCAGCTCGAAATATGAAGGTGGAATATCAGCATGGGCTCCAATCTAATGGCAACAAATGAGTATGATTCAACAGTGTAGTTTTGGGGTTTTGGGGATTTTGGGGTTGGAACTTGGAAGGGAAGAGATTTTTTTTCCCATAATTTATGTTACTTTGAATTTGAAATAAAATAATTTTGGCAGCAGGCAAGAAGGGGTTTGAATATCAATCTGAACAAATTTTTCAAGACCACAAATAAATGTTATATTGTGAAAAAATCAATTAATTTTCCAACTGCATAGTCTTTAATTTAAGAAACACGGGCCTCGCACTAACAAAACAGGACAAATGTAAAACTCACGTAGCTTTCGCTCCATTTCATCACATCTTCGAACTTCATTAACAAATTTTCGCTGAAAGGCATTGACATCTGGATTCAACTAAAATAAAGAAAACCAAGTCTTAACCCTTGTGCTGCTGAAACGTTTGTCAGCATTTTTTTGTGCATTTGAATCTGGAATTGCTAATGCAATTTCCAGCTTCAAATGCTTCTAAGTTTTTTATTTTGTCGCCCTCATTACTTTTTTTGGAAATTGGAAAGTTGAAAATTAAAAGGTTTCTTCTGGTCGCCCTTATGAAAAATTTTAAGAAATAGGTTCAATGATTTTTTCCGCAAATGTTTTTTTTCCACCCTCCCTCATTAAATTTTGTATTTTTTTTCTCATTTGAAATTGAAAAAAAAAATAGTTGGCCTAATAATAAGTTAAAATGTGAATTGAGTTCATTTTAATGAAATATTATTTTGTAATGCATTTTTTTTGTAATCACCTAAATTGTTAGTTTTAAGCATTGGGAATGCACTTACATCTCTGAACTGCACTAGTCCTAGCTCGCCCAGCTCTGACACACAGTTGTAGGCTGATTCTGATTGCAAGAACAGCTGACACAATGTCATCTCTTCACTACGGTACAGTGAACCCATCGTGAATGAGGTCTACCATTTAAAGAAACTGAAACATGTGAAACAAACATTTTGAAAGTTAAACACATTATTACACTTACTTGGTAACAATTCAGTGCTTACAGAAAACACTTGCACTAGAATATATAATTGCTATAATTAACTACAAGCAGGGAGAGAATTTCGTGAATTTTTTAACTAGCCCACAGGACTAGTAACGACAACACTTCACTAGTCCGCAAAAAGTTTTACTAGTCTTGTATAATAGATCCAACCAAAAAATGCAAGGCAGCAATTACGAGACACAATTTTTTTATTTTTTTAATGGTCAGATAACATGCGTTAACTTTGTCCAATATGACTGAACGCAGTCACTCATTTACCCCTTTAAACCCTCACGATGCATTGAAGCATCATGAATTTTACAACCCTGAAAACAGACTTTATTTTCCTACAACTAAGGTTTTAGAATGAAAATTTCCATGAAGATAGTTTACCAATACATGGTAATTTTCTTTAATATTTAAACCACACCAAATCATATTTATTCACTACAAGTCGAGAATTGCGACAGCAATTCGCGGCTTGTAGTGGATGAAGATGCCAATGGTAAATTCATGCTTGAAAGGGTTAGGCCAGAGAGCAACTGAAACAGTCTGGGCAAATAGCTTTCTGAAAGTCAAAGATGAACCATATAACTGACAAGCTCAATCATCATTAGGGTGCATGTCAAAGTCAGACAGATACTCTTACAGTGAGCAATCAGATAACTCTGGGGGGAATGTTTACTGGATATGACGGACCAGCAGCCATGAATGTTTACTGGTTCGTGGCAATCTTTACTAGTGTTTGAACTAGCGGACTAGTGGGAAGTTCTCTCCCTGACAAGTATTTGCAAGTTTACAGAAAACACTTGCACTAAAATATATTATTGTTACTATTAACTACAAGTATCTTAAAGGCCCATACCCAGGCTAACATCATAAAAAAATCGGTGATTTTATTTTGGCTTATTAATATGACCATATGATGTAAACATGTCCTTAGACTTGAATTTCATTTCTTATTTTTGACATGGTTGTCCAAAATAAGAAATCTGGAATTTCGTCTCTATATCTAGCCTAACTGGTAAATGCGCAGCACAAAAATTCAAAAACTTTTGCAGTTCTAGTCTATGGACATGCTTACATCATATGGTTGTATTAAGAAGCCAAAATAAAATGACCAATTTTTTGATGATTTTAGCCTGGGTATGGGCCTTTAAGTTCCCAATCAGGAATTGAACAAATTCCCAGCTATTGAAGTACAGAAGTCTCCCTCTGATGTGACTTTCCTACTGCCAAAGCAAAAAAAGTTGTATTAAAATGTCAATGCATTTTGGGCCCTTTATGGGTAAAAACGAGGAAAAAAAGATGCGAGGATTATAAAAATCCGAGGATGGAGAATTTGAAAAATCTGAGGATCGAGGATCATAGTATTGAAGATCTAGGATTTAGGTTTAAAAACGAGGAATTTGGGAAATGAAATGCTGAATGTTTGAATGCCTCATAATAAGCCAGAGATCTGGCAATCCTATGTCACATGTGTGAACTTTTGCGAAGATGAAAAGTGAGGATTTTGACAAAAAATAAGGAAAGTGAGATTTTGAAAATGTGAGGAAAGTGAGGATTTTGAAAAAGTGAGGAAAACGAGGATTTGCCTCTAAAACGTGAGGAGAGTGAGGATCTGACCCTCCCATAAAGGGCCTCGCATTTGCATGTATAACCTGCTTATCACTGGGCCTATTAGCAAGATGTGATTAAAGTGAGTTCCGAGCCAAGGCAGTGGTGGGTTGTACTTTTATAAATATTCCCAAACATCCAGCAATAGACTGGCTATAGCTGTACCATGTGTACAGGCAGGCATTCCTCATGGTGTAAAGTTCTGAGAGTGAAGACTTGGCCTTGTGATCACCGGTGAATGGGGCTCCTAGATCGGCTGCCACTGCCACTGGTGGCTGGTGCCAGATGACAGGGGTGGGCACGGTGATTTGATACCATGCCGCGCGCAGCACGGCAGTTGTGTTTATATACTAATTAGGAGGTGTGGACACTAATTTTACCAGAAAAATATCACTTATACATGTTATATAACATATACCATTATGATCAGCGTTATTCAAAGAACAATATTTGTAAAGTCTTTGCAGCTAAATGACAATGTAAAATCCTTTTTGAAAGCAATATTTATCTAATATTGGGGACCCATTCGTTCGTCACTTTGGCCATCTTATTTAGCAGAAGAGCTCCAGTCGGTATTGAAAAAAATATTCTGAGGTATCATCGCATACATTTGTATGTGTAAAAACAGCATGATTCCCTGCAAAAGAGTTATTTAAAAAAATGTACTGAAACTTCATTTATTGGACACAAAGATGTAAATACAAATCAATATAGAGTCTACAATATAACTCATTGGTTACAAAACAACTTATTAATACACATCCTTTAGGGGCTACCCTGTGTGGCACAATGAACCCGCACCTCACTCTGCCCAGAAGCACAGATGTTCAGCCATTGCTGGCCCAATGCTGGGCCGCCGTCTATGACTCTACGACACCCCAGCCATTATGAGGCATGAAGACATGTTGTTTTAATGATGGCCCACGGCCTACGAGCGGGCCCAGCATTGGAACAGTATTGATTCAGCTCATCTTGTTTGTTGGGTATCCCACCATTAAACAAGCACCACCAAACCATTGGTTTCATTGCATGTTTTATTGAGCATATTTTCCTCTGTGACAGTGGTTTACCATATTTTTGGACAACAATTGCAGTTTCAGTACATTTTTTTTCCTTCGAAACGAAACTATTGTAATTTATAATAATGCTTATGTCTGAAGAAATGAAATATCCACGAAATAAAACGACATCTCAATCTGACAAAAGTAGCAACAATAAGCAAATGTGATTGATAGGCTTGGCCTACCTGATATTTTCTGTCACTTGATCACATGATCTTGACGTGAGTGTACCAGACAGAGTCGGGAAAGTCAATACAGATGATTTCGAGATGAATTTGGTATTGCTCAAAAACTGAATTTGTACTAGAATTACGGATATATACTCGTGGCGACAGATCCAGATTAGAAAGAGTAATAACTATGGATGAGGTACGTGTAATTTTTAGGATGACAAAATGTTTGTTGAAAGTCTGAGAGGCCATGAAAAGTGATGCTTTCATGCATTTTGCCGCGATACAGTTGATCCCCTTGTTTAATAAATTAGAGTAACAGGTTATATGTGGTCGAATCCCTATGGTAGGTGCGTCCGAAGACGTCCTTTTGGTGCTTTTTTTCGTGTTTTTTCAGGATTTATGTGAATTTGTGATACACTGCAATAAAAGACATATTTTTCTTTGTTTGTAATTTCTTTTTGCTCACTATCACTGGTAGAAATGAATTATTGTAGAATTAAAAGAGTTATTTGTTTTGAATGGCACTTTTATCACCTGTTCTGGGGGTTCCCATCATTAGATTTCACGCAATTACGAAAAATGATGCCAGCTCTCACCTTTAATTTCGTGATAGCTGCAACATATGCTCGAATAGGTAAGTGGAACAGGCATGCTGTGGCCCCTTCTGATAATTTTTTTGCGGAGGTGCCATTTTTAAAATTTTTGTAAAAAAATGAAAATAGACTATGTCCACTGCCCTATTAGGAAGTTCTGGAGGACATCATTAAGACCGTTTGGACAGAACAATGTGGAAATCTCAAAGAAATGAGATACCTCGGGAAGGCTGCACTAGTTTACCCAGGGTAAAACCTGGGTGAAGTTTTGTTTGCCTACCTGAGGGTAAAAATGGAAGTTTCATGGCTATAATGATGAGAATCCATCAAAAGTTATGTTCTTTCTTGACTTAAAAAAACAACAACAAAAAACGGAGTGCATATATGGTGTATTTGCTACTGTTTCTGTATTGCGGGGCACTCGTCGGGTGCCGCGGTGTATCAAAAAACAAAACTTTCAACAGCGGCAACTCCTCATTAGTTTTTTTCAGCCTCCCTAAAAAAGTTCAAGTGTCTGGGTGATGTTTTGGATTCTGTTACCCCCATAACCACATTGAGGTGCCATCTTTTGGACGTTTTTTATAATTTAGCTCAGATTTTGATCTAGCATGGCATTTTTCTTGCCGAGTGAAAACTGTGGAATGTGGTCAAATATTTCTTTTAGCATGTCGGCAGTCACGAAAAAAGGCTCAGCATAATTTTATTGGACAATTTTAAATTTTATTGAATCTACCTAGCGTTACCTATGAGGCTATGGCAGTATCAGTATGGGATGACCTGTCACCGTCAAAATGGCCTGTGCAAAATTTCAAGGAAATCGTTTTAGAACTGATGCAGTGATGGAGAAAAACATGCGCTACATATAATTGTGTCCGAGACAATACTAAATAGCTTTGCATCAAATCAACTATCATTCATGTCATTATCAAGCTGTCGAGTTGTTTGTTTGTTTTTGAAGTTAGCCAGTCGAGGGCTAATGAATGAATGATATACGAATAGATCCTCTTGAATGAAAGCTTGATTTATAACATATTATCGCCCAGGCTCCAACCTCAAGATAAAACGATCGATTATACGAATAAAATAAGCACCTGAACCACTAATATTATATGTTTAGAATTTTACAGAAAATAACATCTATGCTGAGTGTTGTCATTTCTTTACAGTGCATTATGATAATGATTTATATGTGTTATTAAAAAATCGTGACGTGTAACGTCGGAGTCTGATACGATTCGGGTGCATTTGACATTCCACTTTCTGCATAAACGATTTTTACAAGTTTATTAGGATCGGCGGGGCGTAGGCCGTAGCGTATTAAGTATATTTTGTCTGAGTTTGTGTCCTATTTAGGAGGAAAAGGGGAGCTGTGTGTGAGAAACCGTTCACATGTCCGTACACGAGTCTTTATGAACATGTCCAATTTATATTTTCAGATTATTAGGGTAAGTAGGGGAGAGGCGGGTTAGTTGAGCCACTTTTTACAATATTTTGTCTGGTGTTTTCCCAGTTGATCGCAGAATGGTTGGGATAGTTTTAACCCGTTTGTGACGAGCCCCGGAGATCTCCGTAATTTAGGGAGACCATTCAGATACGAGGCCCGGAGATCTGCGGGTCTGATTGCATGAGATAACTATGACGTCATAAAATAATCTCGTTTCAGAAAGAGCGCAGTAGCATAATGATCTTGTATTCAACGGGTTAAAACATGGCTATATATTACATATATATCCAACATCAATAAAAGATGAAAAGAACAATTAAAAAAAAGTTATTGATGCACAACTGAGAGTGGTGAACGTGGCTCAACTAGCCCACTGTATGGGGTAAGTTGTGCCAAGCAAACGGGTAAGTTGATCACCTATAGTAAAAATTCACAATTGACAAATGTACAAGCCAAAATGTTATTTTTTGTCCAGAAAATGCAAAAATAAAAAAATTAACACTTCTGTTCATCACATAAGGGTCAAATTTGTTGACAAATCTCCTCCATGTCCCAAGTAATACAATCGGCATTATAGCTTGTATTGATGCATGGATCATTGTTTTCTTGTATTTATTAAGAAGATATATACTATTATTATGTGTCTTTATTATATTGACCTATTATATGATGTCATTTGTCACACTTTATCATATTCTATAATAATATATTATATTCCCATTGGGGTATAATGAGCCATGTCGAGTGGGGTTAGTTGATCCACATTTTGTAATATGTATTTACCTACTGGGGTAAGATGAGCCATGAATGGGGTTAATTGAGCCGGTTGATCAACTTACCCCATCTTATTTGGCTCAACTTACCCCACAACAGCCATATTGTATAAAATGTAAAATTTTGTGACATTTCGTTGATCCAAGTTGAGTGTTACATTGACATAGGCTATCTTTATGTATTTGACTGCCTAGCCCTATAGCAAGAATTTACAGAATCCCTACTGCTTCTGTAATATTAATGCAAACATTATAATATCTGAATTCTACTGACTACAGCGAAAAATGCATTTTTGAACCACAAAACTTCCTACCTGCAAAATGATCTGTGCTCACAACGTTGCCATGTAAATAATATCACATTTAATCACCAGGTGGTAATGAAACTTCCTTAAAATCCCATGTGTAGAAATGCGAGGGGGTGGATCAACTAACCCTGTGGCTCAACTAACCCGACTCTCCCCTAGGCCTACATAGGCTACTTTTGTTTTGAACTAGTGTTCAGAAAAAAAAATCACTTTTATATTTGTGGTTATAAGAGCTTAAAGGGTTTTGGTTGGAATGATGTTGGCCCAGCGCCGCAGACGTTGGCCCAACATTATTTCCTTATTGGGCCAATGATCGTGTTATCTGGGTAGTGGTGTGGAGATAGCATCTCACCCGTTCGGGACTGCTCGGGTTTACGACCTCTGACGAGTGGCCGTACCCGCGCAGCCTCGCTCTGAATAGCCTCTGCCGCCGACCGAGCGCGCATCCAGCCGAGCGAGCTTTCACTTATCTTGCCGCGACTGAGTTGAACGGACGCTCCGTCTCGACCGCAGGGCCAAGCCGCATGGCGTTAGGTCGTTGTACTCCGCTTGGGGATTGTGTGCACTATTGAATGTCTAGACTACAATAAAGAGAGAATAAACAGAATAATGAATTAAAAGGAGTTATTTATTCCCGTCGTCCCGACGGAAGACTTGATGGAAATCTGGAGGAGCAAAGCACTTCTATATAACCATATTGGTGACCTTAGACGTTGAAACATACTCGCAACCTTCTGCCAGCATATTTTTTCACAAAGCAACCAAATGACAATGCGAAACCACTGGTTTTGAGCCAGCCCAGGATAGTTTTAAAATTAAGGGATTTTTTCAAAAAATGATACATCATTTTTTTGCAAGGTATGTGATGATTGCATGTAGGTCTTATTTGGTCTATAAATACATTATTGTTAGGACCGTAGGTCGATATTTTGTGATTGTAATCATATTTTTATTTCGGAGGAAGCAGAAATATTTTGCTATGGAATGGTAAGAGCAGCCATCTTGGCAGCTGGTCTCCCTATCATTTAGCTAATCTTGCTGCCGTAGCCCCACGTGTTACCCGCCCACCCTGCATGCACTGCGAAGATCACCTCATCGCCTCAGCTCATCATAATTAGCATAAATTAAGCCGTCATCTTGAATTAGCGGCGTGAACGGCACACGCCACTCACAGGTCAAGTCCATATAAACCGGCAACAGTGTCTGGGAATACAGTCTAGACAATATTATTCTTTTTCAAAATATCTTCTTCAGTCCTGAAAGCGAGACTGATTTCATTTTAGTATGTGTTTCTAGATATGGCAAATTATGTCATACGTCGTGATATTTTGTGCCTGAAAATTTGTCTATTTTTTGTCTATTTTTCCATACTTTCGTGCCTGACATGCTTTCTGACAGGTCAGAGTTCAAATAGGCTAAGCCATGCGCCCAGCGTTGGTGACATACCTAGCTGCTGAATATGCTAATGAGTAAAGGTGATGCGGCAAGCTGAACAGTCATGCGCACATTGTGCACGATAACCGAAGCGCTCACCGCCCCGACAGAGGCGCAGCAGCGTGCCGCCATACATGTATACACAACGCACACCACACAACCGTACAGTCTACATCGATGGGCACTAGCCGACACGCGCCGATGTAAATCGAAGCGAGCGACTTATTTTGACGTCACTAAGAATAATTCTCATGGTGAACATTTTTATAAAAAAAGGAGATGTTCATTATGGGGAATATTCGTCAATAAATTAATACTATGCAGTCCTTATGGACTACTGTCAGTCAAGAATTACAACAAATAATTCTTAAAATTAAGTCGAACTGTAGATGAATATTACAGTCGCACTCAGCCTATCGTCACGAGAACGAAATTTTCTCATGATGGGCAGACTTTAATTGTTACTTATTTACTCCGAATTTATGACTTGACAGTTGCGCTATGGTGACTATTTTGATATACTGTGTGTTTTTCGACTTATGTGGAAAACTTTTCCACACAGGTCGAATTAGCAAATACTATTACCCCATAGCTCAGAATAGCATTTTAGCATTTATTCTGTCATTTTTTGCATACAGTTCACGACATACAATCATAACAATGCATATGTTAAATGAAATAGCATGACCCCTACCACGCACAATTTCTGCATAAAAAAATTTCAGATATTTCTGCAGCCCCTGCACTCTACTATCTGCGAGTTAACATGGACAATTTTCATACATAGATTAATCACACATCTAGACTCAAACTAGACAACAGTGCACACAGTTCTCCACGCGGAGTGCGACGACCAAAATAGTTGGTATACGCTTTAAATGCATACCATTTCAATAACCGTTTGAGTATTGAATAGTAGCCAATAGGCCAGCAAACTCAAACGTTTCACTTTTTAAATATTTTCAATAAAGAAACATTTCAAAATGGCTACCAAAGGAGACAGTGAAGGTTTCGTGTCATCACCCCTCGACGGACAAGGGGCTCGTCACTAGGACCAGTATTTTCCTGTAAGCCGAATCAAGAGACACTGACGCAGAGTTTAAAAGGCTCAAAGCAGACTTTCTGCGGATTGCACGCAACAGACGTCGCAGGGATTTTTCAAGGAGTGAATCCTCAAGAAGCCCTTCGCCAGTTTGACGTCAGTCACAACGGCGATCAACCAATCTACTAAAGTTTAAAATCGCCACTTTTTACTCAACAGACGTGGAGTTGTGGTTTAACCAAATTGAAACACAATTTGATTTACATCAGATTACGGACGATGACGAACGCTATAGAATAACATATGCTGTGGTCTCTGCCGAGGTAGCGTCTGATGTTAGAGACGTGTTACTTCAGCCTTTCCTCACACACAAATATGAGAATTTGAAGGGCATTTAGATCGAACGACGAGGTTTGACTACACCAGAGAAAGTAAATAAAGTGATTTCAGGAGAAAAACTGGGATCTGACATACCGTCTAGATTTCTCAGACGGTTACAAAAGACAGCTGGTTTCGGAACCAAAGCAGTGGTAGGAAAAGCAGTCATCCGTCAGGCCTTTATTCGACAGATGCCCACATCACTACGTGCTCCGTTAGCTACACAGCCAGACAGTGTGTCTTTAGAAAGTTTGGCCATGTTAGCCGACCGTGCCGTCGCTGCAGAAAACGACGTCGACGAAGCTAAGCCGGGGGTTGCTGAAATACAAGTCAGCGAGAGCGGGAAGTTAGTTGGACTGTTGGAAGACCTGTCTCGCAGGCTTAAAAAATTAGAGACAGCCACAGCCACAGCAGCAAAGAAGAAGACCAACAGACGCTCACAAGCAACCGAGAATTGTGCCACTAAGACACAGTTCCTACCTAATGTACAAGCCAAACCGTTTGTGCCTAATAACCAAAATGTTACTAGACAAGATGTTTCCACAAACAATAAAAAAGATAGTCGTCCTAATGCACCGCCGCCGCATATAATAACGTTACAGCAAAATAACTCTGTTCAACCGATCGACACAGCTGATGCACCTGTCTGCTATTATCACCAAACATTCGGTGACAGAGCACGCACGTGCATAGAACCTTGAGCGTTTTCTTTAAACTAGTTGGCCAGAGCAAGGTAGCGACTCTTGCATCTGGCGAAATAACCGGGGCGCGACATGGCTTTGCGGAATACCCCCTTCCCAGCTTATCTCCTTCTAAGTTATTATACGTCGCAGATAAACGCAATAAGTGCAAATATCTAATTGACACGGGCGCAGCAGTCAGCGTTTTACCCAAGTCTTGCGTTAACAGGACTCCAGACGCTACCTGTCTGCCCCTAGTTGCAGCTGATAACACTACTATCAATACCTATGGTACTAGTAGACGCGTCGTCGACGTTGGTCTCAAACGATATTACGCTTGGACATCCATAGTAGCAACCAATTATAGGAGCTGATTTTCTTATACATTACAGCCTACTGGTGGATTTAAAAAGTCGTTGTCTGAGAGACATGCGAACCGGTTTAGCTATGCCAGCTACTTTATCATCTATTAAACCCTTATCCCTGAATAGAGTCGACACCGTTCATGACGACTACACAAAATTACTAGGGCTGTTTTCGGAACTGACTCGTCCTACGACGTAGAGCGAGCCAGTAAAACACGGTATTACACATAAATTAGTGACCAAAGGATACCCCGTATTCGCGCGCCCACAACGATTAGCACCTGATAAACTAGTCACTGCGAAACGATGATATGATAAAGTTAGGCGTTATCTAACCCAGCGACATTGAGTGGTCATCAGCGCTTCATATGGTGCCTAAGAAAAACGGAGATCGACTGGAAACGTCTTTCTGAAAAATGGTTAGGGTGCGAAACGTCTTTCTGAAATATGGTTTGGGTGCGAAACGTCTTTCTGAAATATGGTTTGGGTGCGAAACGTCGTTCAGAAATATGGTTTGGGTGCGAAACGTCTTTCTGAAATATGGTTTGGGTGCGAAACGTCTTCCTAACCTATGAAGCCGGGAGCGAAACGTCTTTCCTATTAATGGGGCGGGGGCGAAACGTCTTTCCTAAGTATGAGTTGGGGGCGAAACGTCTTACCAAAAAATGGTGCGAGCGAGTGTACCCTACCGGATTAAGCTTTTTAGGACATCAAGTTTGCTCAGGAGGCATTTCACCGTTACCCATTGCCTGTCGAGCCCGGCCAATTTCATTTATGGCCGGGTATAGGCCAGGTTCTTAGTCACATGACCTTCATATGCCTGTGCTATTGAGGCCGGTGAATAATTTTCTAGGTCAAGTCATAGGAAATGCGTCAGAGGGGAAATACAATACTGTGAACAGCACTTCATCCGGGGAAGTGACTTTTCAAAAATGCCTGAATTCGGGGATTACCCTATTTTCATCTAAATATAGCAACAAGTCACAAACATTCGCCACTGGGGCATACCAGAGGCTACATGAAGCTCGGCCACGCCGCGTAGTGTGGCTCTGGGAACCAGAGTACGTTACCCAGTGCTGTAGACGCGATAGTTAATTTCGTTGGACCCGACGCGTTGCGTCGATATCCAGAAATGATAAACTATTACCATAGATTCATACCACATTGCGCGGATAAGTTGACACCTTTAAATCAATTACTGACTGCAACTAATGAAGGACATACAAGATTGTCACCTAAGTCTAATTTCGACTTGAAGTGGAATGAAAGCGCAGATGTCGCGTTCATCGAGTCTAAGCAAATACTTGCTAACGCAACCCTCTTGGTACACCCAGCCCACTCTGCCCCATTGGCTATCACGTGTGACGCTAGTGATTTCGCCGTAGGTGGCGTTTTGCAACAGTACATCGATAATGTCTGGCAGCCAGAAAACTAACTCCCGCAGAGACACGGTACAGCGCGCTCGACCGCGAGCTTTTAGCAGTGTATGCCACTATTAGACATTTCAGGCATAACTTTGTAAACACTGATCATAAACCTTTAACTTTCGTAATGACATCAGTCACTGAACGCCCGTCACTGCGACAAACAAGACAGTAGGCTTTTATTGCCGAGTTCACAACAGACATAAGATATGAGGAAGGAGAGACAAATTTCACGACCGTCCGTGTCCTTCATAGACAGTACATCAACTATAAATTACAAAGAATTAAGTACAGATCAGGCCTTGGACACAGAATTTACGTGCTTGCGACATTCAACGTCCTCTACAATGAATTTTCAATTACTCAAATCATTTGACAACAATTCCATTTGGTGCGATATGTCAACACGACACATTCGGCCGTATATTACACCGAGATTTTGAAAACAGGTTTTCTCGACTTTACACGGATCGGTCATCCATCGCATAGGGCTACAAAGCCGCTGATCAATACAAGGTTCGTCTGTCACGGAATGAACATAGATATCGCTAAATGATGCCGTTCTTGCAAAGGTTGCCAGACCGCCAAAATATCTCGCCATAATAAGCCAGTTTTGGCAAATTCGCAGAACCTACTGAAAGATCTGACCACGTACATGTATATCGATATAGTCGGACCCCTAGGACCTCTACCGTACACCGACGGTTTCAGATATCTACTGACTTGTTTCACACGTTGGCCGGAAGCCATACCGCTAGTGGATCTTCGAGCTGAAACGGTCGCCGATGCTTTCTTTAGTGGGAGGATAGCACGCTTCGGGACTCCTGCCACTATCACCACGGGCAGAGGCGCCCAGTTCGAATAAAGATTATGGGATGGTTTATGCAACCAATTCGGGATAGTAAGAAATCGCACCACGATCTACCACCCCCAATCGAATGGCATGGTGGAGCGTTTCCACCGTCAGCTAAAAGCAGCCATTATGGCACACGAGTCGCCAAATCCATGGTCTACAACACTACCTGCTGTTTTACTAGGCGCTCGTTCTGCCGTTAAAGAGTTATTGGGTAGGTCAGCCGCCAAAATGATTTATAGTACGACACTCATACTACCAGGGTAATTTGCACAGAAGTACATCGTCGACGCACATACAGATTTAGATAACTATTCTGATAAGCTCCGCGTAGCCATGTCGCGTCTCCGTTTGTGCCCACTACGCGACTCACCTCAGAAAACCATGCTCACATGTATTTTTGTGAAGAATTGCAATTGCACTGCCTCTAACCGCCTCTTACGACGGCCCGTATTAGGTCATCGTAAGGAGCGGCAGAGTCATGAAAATTCTGATAAAAGGCAAGGTGGAAACAGTCTCCCTTGACCGAGTTAAACCTGCACACTTAGAATGCGAGCCTGAAACAGGTACAGTGACACAGCGTAAAACGCAACCGAAAACGACGAATTTGAAGACTACTGAGATAGTTGGAGGGATACCGAATGACCAAATTAAACCCAGTAGTGCTCTAACTCAGAATTCCGACAGGAAGAGAGCTAAATTGACAGCGAATGCACAGACACTGTCTGACGCGGTTAAAATTGGTAAGAATTTGGTCACTACTCCACAGCATCAAGCCCATAGAGTAAATTTGCCCAAGCAATTGTCACATTATGTAGCGCCGCATTCGCGAACTCCCACCGTTTCCCGCGCTAACGAGAGCAGCGGCGGTTTGCGAACGTATTCACGTGTGCCTTCACACTTACGGGGTAAAACCCCTAATACAACCGACACGACCAAAACATTGAATGTTAGAAATAATTCGAAAATCGCCGATGGCGACAAAATTGTACCGGACGCAACCGTAAAACAGACTAGAGTTGGACGAAAAATCTACACTCCCGCACGCTTTGTGCAGATGGTCCACACCTTAGTGGCGCCTAACACATCTACAGCGGGACCAACTACACGAACCGTAATAATCATAATTTGTAAAATTTGTTCGCCAGGCCTGGCATAAATAAAATAACAATGTGAAATGTAACTTAATTAAATTACCTACAGAAGTAATTTTCTTACCCAGTATTGAATGTATTAATTAGATTCTTATAGGTTGGCCGTTACCCGTAGTGTGGGGAACTTTGATAGGTAAGAAATTTGCACCAAATTATGCTAATTTGTTTTTGGCAGAGTGGGAGGAGAAAGCATTAGAAAAATGCGTCCTAAAACCCTCAGTGTACAGGAGGTTCCTAGATGATATTTTTATGATCTGGGAACACTCCAAGGAAGACATTTACAAATTTGTGAAAATTTTGAATACCCATCACCCTTCGATTACTGTGAAGGCAGAGTTGAGCTCGGAATCAATGCATTTTTTAGACACAGTGGTTTACAAAGGAAACAGATTTAAGGAGACAGGTACATTTGATACCAAAGTTTATTTTAAACCAACAGATACTTTGGAACTGTTACACAAGAAATCACATCACCCAAACCATACTTTGAAGGGATTAATTAAGTCACAAATCCTTAGATATGTTAGAATATGTTAGAATAACAAACAAGATGTAATGATAGCGTGTAGGAAACTCTTTGCAGCACTAGTTAGGAGAGGTTACTCGGAACGTTTTTTGCGAAAGATCAAAGATAAAACATTGTGTGAATTGAGAAAAAAACCAAACAAGGGATCTTCTCAAAGATGCACTACTAGGAACTGTAAATTATGTTCGACACAAGTAGTTGTAGAGAGTGGTAAGACCATGGGGGGCGTACCGGATGCTGAGAATCAAATTCAAATTCCTACCACACAAAATTGTGATTCAACTAACGGTATTTACTGTATAGTTTGTTCGAAATGCAAAAAAATATATGTGGGAGAAATTGGGCTCTCCTTCAGGAAAAGGATAAACATACATCGTTCGGATGTACGGCTTAAGAAGGACACGGCAGTTGCCACACACTTCAATTCCGGGAGCTGCAGGGCGACCAGTCTGAGAGTGTTGTATCTTGAAGTATTGAAGAATACAGGAGACATAACTCTAAATAAGATTGGGCGACTTGAAGCGGAAAGGAAGTGGCAATTAGCCCTGAAAACGTATTCTCCATTCGGCTTAAATACGGTGCCTTCCCCTAAAGATAGTGGCGTCACCCCCTTTGTTATTACCTCCTCTGCAACTGCGGTGGAGGCAGCTAAATTAGTGAAGACTTCCTTCAATAAACTTAAATCGAAACATCCAAACATCCTGTATAAACGGTGTGTAACAGCATTTAAAAGGGGACAAAATCTACGTGATCTCTTGGTGAGAAGTAGATTGGGGAAAGCCCCACTGGACAACCCAACCGTTACCGGATCCGACTCAAGTCAGGATCTGACTACATTAGTAAATGCATTAGATGAGGTATAATTTATATCAATTAGTATGATTGTTTTCCTTTTTATAAATCAGGCTATACTTCTCCTCGGTCAGTGCACTAGGTTGGGAACATGGAAAGGCATGCCCTTGAAGGGGTGACGAAAGTCGATGAGAGTACGGTTGACAGGTTGATACCGGGTTTTATGGGGAACCAGGTACTGGAACCCTTACCCGTCCCAAACCATGGACCCTAACTCTCACCCTGACCACAAAACCAACCAACCAACCAACCAACCAACCAACCAACCAACCAACCAACCAACCAACCAACCAACCAACCAACCAACCAACCAACCAACCAACCAACCAAACAACCAACCAACCAACCAACCAACCAATCAACTAAGCGATCAATCAATCAATCAATCAATCAATCAATCAATCAATCAATCAATCAATCAATCAATCAATCAATCAATTAATCAATCAATCAATCAATCAATCAATCAATCAATCAATCAATCAATCAGTTAATTAATCAATCAATCAATCAACCAATCAACCAATCAATCAATCAATCAATCAATCAATCAATCAATCAATCAATCAATCAATCAATCAATCAATCAATCAATCAATCAACCAATCCATAAATCAATCAATCAATCAATCAATCAATCAATCAATCAATCAATCAATCAATCAATCAATCAATCAATCAATCAATTAATCAATCAATCAATCTCAATCAATCAATCAATCAATCAATCAATCAATCAATCGATAGATCGATCGATCGATCGATCGATCGATCGATCGATCGATCGCGATCGATCAATCAATCAATCAATCAATCGATCGATCGATCAATCAATCAATCAATCTATCAATCAATCAATCAATCAATCAATCAATCAATCAATCAATCAATCAATCAATCAATCAATCAATCAATCAATCAATCAATCAATCAATCAATGATCAAATTGTGTTAAGTCATGTTACAGTATTTTATGCACTTATTACAGCACTAATATGTATACAATCATACAGTTTTCCATTCTGCACACATAGATGTAGCTCAGGTCAACCCCGCTCTCTCTGAGGTCAGAATGACAGTTTTCATCAGTAATGCAACTATCGTTGTTGCTCGGAAAGTCTTGCAAATGTTACTATATTTAATAATTATATAATTCACGTGTTCACTATGTAAAAAACATATACAACGGGATAGATATTGCTTACATTGATTGTTTGATATGTGATAATACGTTTCATGTCCGTTGTATTACTCACGTACCAAATGATGATAATTCTCAAATAGCATGTAATAATAGCTGGATCTGCAAATCATGTTTAAAATGTGAGCTACCCTTTATTCATTTTGAAGATGATATTAATTTTCTCGGAGCATTGTCAGAGTGCTGTCTCTCCAGAATCTGTAACACTGAAATCACTTGAGGAAAAATTATTTGAGCCTTTTGTTTTAAATGACTCAGATTCAGAAATTCCAATACTTGGAGCAGATCCAGATTTACAGTATTATAGTAATAACGAACATGCTGACGATTTACTCAACTGTTCTTATTATGTAGAAAGTACATTAATCAAAAACATTGTGTGGACCAAGATTTATTTTCTGTTTTTCAACTCAATGTGCGCAGCATACCGAAAAATCTTAAAGCTCTTGAAATGTATATGAACAATTTAGCTGTATGTTTTACTGTAGTTTGTATAACGGAAACTTGCTTAAAGGGACCCCTTGGGATGAGACATTTTCAATATTGTCAATTTTGAAAATTTATTTTATACAGATAGACAGACAGATATTTTATTTACAGAAAGAAAGTCGATCCAAACTTATTTGTCATAGAAATAGAGATATGTACATGTATATATAATTAGCATGTCATACATAGTAGCTATTTTATCTCTGGTTTTTGTGCGGGAAACAAAATGATAGACCTTATGTTACCCTGGCAATGCCTTTCAATCTTATTTTAAGTATATACCCAGTGTTTCTTATGGCAATGCCAGTTAACATGATTTTAGTTATGTATGTCATACTATGTATATTGTCATATGATTTTAACAAATTAACAATGTTGTATATATAGTAGCAAAAAAGACACTCTGGACACTCTGATTTATATGAAGCTATATAGCCTACTGATCTTGGCTAAAAATAAGAAAAAGTAAAAAAACAATTTTTAAGCACCGAAAAAGAGCGAAATAGTTGTATTTCCAGGTCGTATATTGCCATGTAAACAAAACAAGTCAGCAATATTAAGCACTTTCCATCACATATTCCAACGTATCAGACGGTAAGATCAGAGCAGTCGCCGCTAATTGGTGTCTCATAGTCAGGACACGGGAGGACACACCTGCAGCACTGATTTTCTACCCAACGCTCGGCCGATGCCATCAGCATGTGGCCCAATGCTGTGAAAACATGCAATCGTCCTTTAGGTATACAAATAGTTTGTTTGGGTTACTTCTGGTTTCATAGAAATGTTGATTAAAAATATTTGTAAAAATATGAAAATTCTGAAAAAAATAAAAACATGGTCCGTGGGATACACTACTTCAGTGCGGAAGTAAAAAAAAATTTGATGTCATTCCAAGGGGCTGCTTTAAATAATGCCAATGTAAATACATATGAACTTCCAGGTTATCAACATGAATTTGATTATCGTAAAAATAAAATAGGAGGTGGAGTATCTATATTTACTAAACATAATGTTGAATATAGAACTAGAACTGATCTAAACATTTCAAATAAATTTATTGAGTCTCTTTTTATAGAAATACCGAAATCAACTATAGTTCGCAGTAAAAATGATGTTGTAGGAGTTGTTTATAGACCACTGGACACAGATAATAATGTATTTACCATGTATATTAAAAAGAATACTATCAACGCTTTATTTTGTAATGAAGTAGTGTATCCCACAGATCATGATTTTATTTTTTTACGGGATTTTTTTATTAAAAAAAATATTTTTTGTTCACACTTTTATGAATCCGACTGTAACCCAAACACACGTTTTGTAAACACCTGCTAAAGGACGTTTGAATGCTCCTACGGCATTGGGCCACATGTTGATGCCGTTGGCCCAGCGTTGAGCAGACATTCGGTGCTGCGGGGGAACCCCCCTGATCAGCCCGTTCCCACAGCCATTAAGGGCGGCAGCTATTGATGTAACTATGTGGCTACTTTGAACATGCCGTCTGATATGGTCAGTATTTGCCGTCTATATTGTGGTAGGCTGTAAACAAACTTGTTTACATATCAGTATATGTCTTGGAAATGGAGATTGTTTCGTCTTTTTCAGTGCCTTAACATTGTTTTTGTTACATTCTTATATTTTATTTAAGATCAGTAGGTTATATAGCTTCATATAAATTAAACTTTCAAAATTTACAAAATCCAAAATTCTCATCCCAAGGGGAGCATTAAAAGTGAATCGAAGATTGTTTACATAACGGGTGATTTCAATATTAATCTTTTAAATATTGATGAACATAATTCCAGTTCAGAATTCGTTGAAACTATGTACATGTACACACATTCATTTTTTCCCCTAATTAATAAACCAACAAGGATTGGTAGAAATATATTGATAATATATATTGTAATAACATAAATGGTGGTAAAATGATGAATGGAATATTTTACACAGATATATCAGATCATTTCCCATTCTTCAGTATCAATATACATAATTCTGTTGTTAAAAAAATAATTATATAAAGAGTAGAACGTTTACAACATCAGCTATCGAGAAGTTTAATGCATCTTTACAATCGACTGATTTTATAAATGTTATCACATCTACTGATTGCCAGCAAGCATATACTTTATTTTCATAAAATGCTATCTAAAATATATGATACATGTTTCCAAACATGCTTTGAAAAACTCTATTAAAAAGGAAAAATAAGCTATATGTCAAATCAATTAATTCAAAAACATTACATAGTCAACTAGTATACAAGGATTACAAGAGGGTATTAAATAGTACTCTGAGAAGTGCCGAACGTAACCACTATGCCACTCTCTTTAAAGCCAACACAAATAACTTGAGGAAGACATGGACTATCATTAAAGAGGTCATTTATAAATCCAAAAATTCCACGTTACCTAGTAAATTTATAATAAATAATAAGATAACAACTGACGGTAAAGAAATATCTGACAGATTCAATGATTTTTATTTAAATATAGGTAAGAATCTAGCTAAGAAAATCCCAGATACTGACAAGGATCCAACTTCGTATATAAAACAAAGTAATATGTCATCATTTTTTCTAAAAGAAGTAACTCATGCTGAAGTTACAAAGATACTATGTTTATTAAAGAAGGCTAGTCCTGGATGGGATGCACGCCAAGGCTATTAAACCTACTTTCGCCTTATATTTATCACCCTTAGTACATATTTTAAACTTGCCATTACACCAAGGTGTTTTCCCATCAGAATTAAAAATTACTCGTGTTATTCCTATATATAAAGGCGGTGATAATATGCAAATCAATAATTACAGACCAGTGTCTGTCCTTGCATTGATTTCCAAAATATTCGAACGTATTATGTATAACAAAATAATTGAATTTGTAAATAAATATAAAATACTGTATAAATATCAGTTTGGTTTTAGAGAGAAACACGGAACAAATACCGCCTTAAAGGCCCTGTGAAGTGATTTCTGTTCATCAATATATTAAAGTATATATCACATTGAACTATCTTCTAACTTAGCAGATTATTCTAGTCCAATAATTATAAGTTATTTTCAAAAATAAAAACTGAAAATGTGCACATTTTCTGGGCTGGGCGGATCTAACACCTCATGACTTCACACACAAAAACCGCCCATTATTGAATCTGAATTAACAGTGAAAGAGCATCGGGTATATGTTTCATGCTTCTTGTATTTGTACATGAGCTGAACCATATTTCTATAAATTTCAATATACCCGCATCGACAGGGTGAACTAGGGGTGAGTGAATGCTAGACGCTGGTCAGGAGCGGTCGCGGTGATGGCCATCAATTCTAGTGCGGCACCTGCATTCAGGCAGCGTTTGACCGGCGTCCAGTGTTGACTTTGGACAGTTTTCTAAAATCATACAGTACATCATCAGCTACATGTATATGTAGCTGATGATGTATTATAACCAGCCAAGCATGTCTCCATCTTGGGACGTCACGAATTAGCTCCGCCTCTTACTTTTGCCTTTGGGAAAATCGCTCCCAATGGTTTAAAAATGGGAGCTGAGCACTCTAGTATTTAAAAAGTCATCAAAAATAGTGTGAAAAATGACATTGTGCAGAGTAGGTCTGGGGACTACATGGGGCCTTTTTATCAATAGATAAAATATCAACTGCGATAAGTAATGGTGATATGGTTTTAGGTGTCTTTTTGGACTCCAGTAAGGCATTTGATACCGTTGATCACTCTATTTTATTGAATAAGTTATATAAATATGGTATCCGTGGAATAGCTCATAAATGGGTTTCTAGTTATTTATATGGGCGACAACAATTTGCTTCATTTAATAATAATAAGTCAAAAACATATTCTATCTCGTGTAGAGTACCACAAGGATCAATACTGGGTCCCTTATTATTTTTGCTATATGTGAATGACATTGTTCAAGTATCTTCTATTTTATTCCCAATTTCGTATGCGGACCAATTTATTTCTACAAGGTAAATGTCTGAATACACTAATAGAAAAATGAATCTGGAACTGCAAAAAATTGTTGAGTGGCTAAAATGTAATAAACTATCTTTAAATATTGACAAGACACACTATATTATTTTCAGATCTATTAGAAAATGTCCAGTTACTACAAAGCATCTTAAAATCGACAACGAAATTTTAAAGCATGCAAAAAAAATTGGGGTGTTATATTTGATGAACACCTAAACTGGGCAAGTTATATTAAAACCAATTAATGTAAATTAGCTCGTGGAATTGGTATAGTGTGCAAAGCTAGAAAAGTACTAAAATCATCAACTGTACTAACTCTGTATAATAGTTTTTTTACTTCCATATATTTGTTATTGCATAGAAGTGTGGGGTAGTGCGTGTGATAAATACATATCGTCATATTTAAAATACAAAACAGAGCTGTCAGGATTATCAATTCGTCGTCCTACTTGGCTCATACTTCACCGATATTTGAAAAAATGCTATTTTAAACATATATTAAATTTATAAGTTTAAAGTTGCAATATTGATGTTTAAAATAGAAAAACATATTGTTACTTCGGTTATATCTGAAATGTTTGTGAAAAACTCTGCAACGCATACATACTTTACCAGACAGAGTGATTATTTGCATGTACCGATTATAAAAACAACTACATTACAAAAAAAAATTTGTATACAGGAGCTGCTATATGGAATTATTCACTCAATAAAATTAACATTAAATATTGTACTATTACCACATTTAAACAGCGTTCGAAGAAATACCTAATAAATAATGACATTCCATTAACCGATAAAAAACTATAATATTTACAGCTCTGATTGTTATTTATTTTGTGTTTATTTTGTGTCGTCGTCATGGAGTTGAGGTGTTATGCGTGCACATCATATGGGTGGTGATGGACAGGGAGGTTGCCCGACTGACATGGTGCATCGTGCCGATGTTGGCTTGGTGCTGGACCACCGTCTACGACGTCGGTCCGGCTTTGACCTGGCATTGGTTCGATGCTCGGTGTTTGCTGAGTAACTCATCTTGATGCGATATGGGACCCCTTGAGCTCTATGTCATCCTTCTCTGGGCGCGATATGTTGCACTTTGCACTGTTACTCATTTTATTCATATGTTTTTAATTCATGATAGATTATGAGAGGGCGCATAAAATTCTTAGTATTCTGTCCTCTTTTGTCATTGAGTCTTCTTATTTTGTATGAATTTTATCATTATCATTATGTATCTGAACTTTTGTACTCGGTGACAAATAAATACATGTTGAATTGAGTCCTGATTATGTTTTTCCGCAATGTTACAACTCTGACTACCCAGAAAACACGATATGGTGAACAAATAATTAATATTGCCTTATGTTGGGCCAGCGTCGCAGACTGTGGACGGGGCCAACATTAAAACATCATTGGTACCTGAAAACACATGATTTAGAAAATTCGAAGGTATATAATTCAGTACCTCGCATGTGCCTGCAGCCGTGCCTGTTTTTTTAAATTTATGAATAATCATTATTCAAACCAACGTTATGGAATTCAAAACATTTAAATGACATTTGATAAAAACCGTGTAGATGAATCTCATATCATAAGTATATGAATCAGTCCACCCTTGTACATGTATATAGAGCTAGCTATATCTATGTTACCATAAAGTCACGAAAAATCAGCAATTATAGGATTGTGTATGATTTACTCTAGCGCATCAAGTGTCTCATATCTTAATTGTTTCACTAGTGTGTAATTATTGTATCATATCTTAAAGCTATATGTTAGCGTGTGTTTTTTTTACATATTACACATGTAGCAAAGTCGGGCCTATCATAACATTGGGAGCTATGGGTGGGTTGTGGAGAACATTACATTTACAAAGTTTAACACTTGGAAAATTGCCAAACATGAATAATAATTTGAATACATACCCTTCACTAATTAGTTTTATCTGGTAGTCTAGCTGACTTTTTTATACCCATGATTAATCTTAATTTTTATTTTATTTCTGTTCTTTTTTATATAGGCCTACTCCAAAACAGCATCATTCATCATGCAATTTCAAATGTTATTTGTTTAGTATATTCTACATCCATTTACAAAAAATGAATCTGTCTTTTAAATTTATGAAAAAAATCACTGGCCAATGAACCATAATAGGTGAATAGGTGAAAATGTTATAATACATGTAAAAATATCGCCATCTTTAAATGTGACAAGTGAATATGAAGGATGTGTAACCCCCCTCATTATTTATATTGTATAAATTAATAGCAGGTTAATTTTATTCTAAAATGTCTAAAATTACAACTAAAATTTATTAAGAACATGGTATCTAGCAGGGGGTAATATAATTTTACGCGAACATACATAGCTTTAATTTTATTTGAATAATATTGGGCTTCTATATTGGGCTTCTTATATAGGCCACATGGATCAATGAAATATAATGAATTATATTATGTGAATTTAATTATTATGGTTAAAATAAAATATAGAGATAAATTCAGTCATGTTTTCATATGTATTGACACTACTTACTAGTGTGATTTGAATCCAAATGCGTTAGATATAAATATAAATATATAAGAAGGAACGTGGACTTACTTTTTTCAGTTGACAGGCAGTCTACAAAATTGCTTCTAACTTGGAAGCTATTTCACCTATAAACTTGGTTCTGTAATTGTCATTAAAAAGAGCAATTATTTATCTTTATCTTTCAGGTGCTATGTAATATCATACATCCTATTGAATAATAAAAAATAAAGAATACATGCTTGTAAATAAATTTAAAATGGGGATAGGAGGTGGGCTACACTTAGACGCCTCTCGGGTATGTACACCACACTTTTAATTAGGCGGGCAGTATGTGTACAGATTACAATGTTTTGAAAAATGCCTTAGGAAACACAAGTTCTAAATCAAAATTGTGTTCAGGTCTCATACAATCATGATTATTGATGAATAGTACGTGATTGGCTGTGATGTTGTGGGTATAATAGACGACATGTCGCGGCACCTGATGTTGCTTATGTTGCTTATGACAAAAGTGGCCTAACACCACACTTCAAAAACGTTCACACCCCTCGGGGCTTTGGGGTGAATTGCGTTTTTTTTCAGCTGATTAATACATTTTATCGAAAACTGATTTGGCCAAAATAATACAGAGTTTTCATAAAGTGAAGGCTCAGTTTATCGTGCACAAAATAGACTTTTAATCTTAGGCGAATCCCAAGCTATGTAATTCGTGGTTAGGTCGGATTTTGATTTGGTTTGTAACAACCTCTTCTAAATAAAATTCTGATAGAGCGTCCAAGCCGAGAATTAATCCGATAGAAATATAAGTTTATATACCAGATTCTATGTCTATCAAGAAATCCCACCTCCTCCCGCTTCCATTCGCTGTAAGTGTTTTGCTTATTGGTCATTATGCTTCTGACAGTTTTCATACCCTCCTCAACAACAGATACTCTTGTTTAATAATGTTATTGATAAATTTTGTCAATAGAATGTAATTTGGATGTAATGATACCAGAGTCAAAGTTCACTCTAATATAATAATGTGAACAATTAGTAGATTGGTATTGATAGGTTTTATTTTGTGTAAACAATTACTAGATTATTATTGATAGTTTTTGTTAATATTATGTATTTTGTTTGTAATGATACACGAGTCAAAGTTCACATTTAAATAGTAGATTAGATCAATCAGAGAAATGTATAAATATTCATAGTAGATTAGATCAATTAGAGACATGTATACATATTCATAGCAGATTAGATCAATCAGAGACATGTATAAATATTCATAGTAGATTTGATCAATGAGAGTCATGTATAAATAATTATAGTAGTTTTGATCAATTAGGGATATGGATAAATATTAACTGGTTAATCCTGTTAACTGACTGTCAAGTAAATTTATACCTATTTTGGTCTTAGGGCTTCACTCTGTTACAACCACGTTTACATTACGAACATTTTAAGTGAGCCCTTTTTATTTGTAGTTGTTTAATTTGATGTTTATTTTTAATAAACAATTGTTCCCCATTTCATGTGTCTGTTTTTTGTACGATAAAAACATGTTATCGATGCTATCGGTAAAACAAAGTTAGCAGTTTAAAATTGTTTTAAATATTATGTAAAAAGCCTAATGTTATAAGTACCTTTAGGTTCTTCGTGTACAACCATCTCATTATAATACAACATTTCCGTACACCATGAAATTGATCGAGGACTTTAATAATTGATTTTTAGAAATGATAAACATCAGCATGTATGTGGATGTACATGCTTAAAGTGTGTGTGTGCGGGGGGGGGGGGTAGGCAAGGTGGGCGTTTTCTTATATATTATTAATTACGATCACAACGTTAGATTGCTTATCGGTATAGCCTGCATATACTGTTCTTAAATATTTTATATCCAGTCCTGTTCAAAATATTGATCGCCATTGCTCGTCTCTAAGCCTATCTATTTGTGCTGAACATTTCCTTTATATTATCTATGTCTATATTTATAACGCCATATTAACTATTATATTATAGTTTCTGTGGATCAAATTACGGGACATTTGGATACATTTGTTGATCTATACACTGGGACGCACTATAAAAAATGTCGTTAAATAACATTTTTAATTAAATATTTAATCCCTTTATTCAATCAATCATATGGTCGTACCATATTCTACATGACAAAATGAAATGCAACGAATCAGGCTTTAGGTCACTTTTGTGCACATACAGGCTAAATTGGGCCAGGATAACCTCCTGAGGATGGTGAGATGATTGAGATGACACTGCCCTCCAGACACAGGATTCGAAATTCAAACCCTGGAGGTCTGAGGCCGAACACCCTATTTTTCACGGTCACGGAGGCTCCCCACAATACTGAGTTTCACGAGTAGATGGGAAGGAAACATTTTTGTTTTTTTCAAACCGCCGAGAAACGAACCCCGAACTCAGAAAGCGTGAAAGGCAGCGCTGCTAACCACTACCCTACGGCCTCCGCCCGTTCTACATGACACCAAGGAATCTCAATAGAGATTGAGATTCCTTGATGACACCCATGGCCAGAGCTGCAATATTCTCTGCATGGGGAAATATCATTGACATTTCTGGAACGGTTTATTAGCTTCTTATAAATATATCTCTGTAGCAGTTTAATAGCTCGTTAGATATGTTAGAAACACTGCCTGGATAAATAATATATTCTCTAGGGTCTATATCTCATTAATACCTGGTATCACCTGCATATCAATGGACGAAAATGAGCACATGCACATGACTGCGTCTTCACATAGGTGTTGCTAATGCATTTTGTTATTCATCGGTGGTCTAGAACTGTATTCCTTCCTTCCTTCCTTCCTCCCTTCCTTCCTTCCTTCCTTCCTTCCTTCCTTCCTTCCTTCCTTCCTTCCTTCCTTCCTTCCTTCCTTCCTTCCTTCCTTCCTTCCTTCCTTCCTTCCTTCCTTCCTTCCTTCCTTCCTTCCTTCCTTCCTTCCTTCCTTCCTTCCTTCCTTCCTTCCTTCCTTCCTTCCTTCCTTCCTTCCGTCCTTCCTTCCTTCCTTCCTTCCTTCCTTCCTTCCTTCCTTCCTTCCTTCCTTCCTTCCTTCCTTCCTTCCTTCCTTCCTTCCTTCCTTCCTTCCTTCCTTCCTTCCTTCCTTCCTTCCTTCCTTCCTTCCTTCCTTCCTTCCTTTCCCTTCCTTCCTTCCTTCCTTCCTTCCTTCCTTCCTTCCTTCCTTCCTTCCTTCCTTCCTTCCTTCCTTCCTTCCTTCCTTCCTTCCTTCCTTCCTTCCTTCCTTCCTTCCTTCCTTCCTTCCTTCCTTCCTTCCTTCCTTCCTTCCTTCCTTCCTTCCTTCCTTCCTTCCTTCCTTCCTTCCTTCCTTCCTTCCTTCCTTCCTTCCTTCCTTCCTTCCTTCCTTCCTTCCTTCCTTCCTTCCTTCCTTCCTTCCTTCCTTCCTTCCTTCCTTCCTTCCTTCCTTTCTTCCTTCCTCCCTCCCTCCCAAAAGCACCAAATTTGGACCACGTATGGCCAAAGCCATATACATTTGATTTTTCGCGAGAGCCAAGCTGAACTCCCGCCATAGGCGCCATATTTGACAAATCCAAGATGGCCGCCATCCAAATTAGGGTCATGGCATAACTACTAAACTAATAGACGTTGAGACGCATGTAATATCACTTTTCTATGATTTTCGAATATGTAGAATTGATTTATGATGTTTTGAAATTGATTCAAGAATTATTTAAAGCACAAAAGTATATGTAAAAGTTATTTACGTTAATATATACATGATACTGGTTTAAGTAACGCAGATCAGCAATACAATCGTCTGTGTCAGGCATTGATAATGAGCTATCCATAAGATTTGGTACCTGAGCCAGTCTATGGAGTTCCTGTGTATCAGCCATATTGGATAAATACGAAATAGCCGCTGTTCATAACAAGCCCACGTCATAGCTTGTCAACTAATAACAGTAGAGATTCACTTGATAGCATTTTCAACGGTTTTCAAAAGCGATTTTTAATATTTATTAGTTGCTTAAAGGCAGTAAATATTCTAAAAAGCGCACTAGAAGAGTTGTGTCAGGCGTCGAAATTAAGAGCTTATTATTTCATTTGTTTGTAAGAGCCAGTTTTCAGCCAGGACAGGGTTTTTTTGAAAGGTTTTATTGACCGTTTACATGTCACCTTTGACATATTAGTCATTCCTTATTTTTTGTACGTTTTTTATTGGCGGATCAATTATACGTTCGGTTGGCATTATTATACCACGAATTTGAACAGTTTGGGTCACTGCATATATGTGGACCAAGGAAAGATTTCGGTCGCAGCGGGACTCGAACCCGGTACCTCCGGGCTCTGCATAGTCAGCCACCGCTACCAATAAGCTATCCTGGCCCCACAAACATATTTTAAAATCCAAGATAATAAGTTGTAAACTTAAAATGAATCAAGTGAAATAATATTGTGTATACATTTTTTGCCATAAGGAATCTATTTATAATTACGATACATGTAATATTACAGTCACATAATTATGTAGGCATTCCATGTATACATATATTTCCAATATGAAACATTTTCTGTTCTGATTATATAATAACAAGCACAACCTTCTGTAATACATGTTACCTGGATGGCTAATATTATTAATAAATTACATGAACAGTATTGCTAGAATAATCTGATAATTGTTTCAGATACATTTACACTTTAACGCTTCTATTTAGTAAAAGATGTAAAAAATTAGCCTGAAATGTTATGTCCTACATAATACATTTTATATTACACAAGCAAAATGAACCAACCGACTTAAATATTTGTATTATGTTCAAAACGAAAAAAGCTAGCCAATCTTTGAGTACCAGTTTCATAAATAAAATTTACAATAATAATATTCTAGTATAATATTATAGTGACTCACGGCGCAAGAACATAATTAGATTTTCATATTACTGCCTTAGATTTTACGCAACACAGCTATAAAACTTCAATTATTCCATCACGACTAGTACATCAATACTCATACATTACCGGCTCTACAGCTCCTCTTTGTACAGTGTAAAAGTATAAAACATGCTTTGATTGAGTAAGCAATGGTTGTCCAAAACGACAAACATATTTTGTTATGCTCATCCCATACCCACCCCATGTATCAAAGTCAAATTATCTATTTGGTAATAGTTGATTGTTAGCAAATAAAACAGGCTTGCAGTATAAATCTCTTCAGGTGATCAAAGGGCGCAGCTAGTGTTGGAAGGATATTCTCAGATTAGCGACTATTGTCAAGAAAAAAAATATATCTGGCATAATTAACATATTTAATAGAGCCACTTGTGTTGCTGTACACCAACACAACATATACTTCAATGGGTTCCTTATGAACAAATTCCAGAGTCAAACATTGTGGATCTTCAGTGATAGTAATCAAAGTCTCAATCAGGCCTGTGTTTTGCAATGCAGTCCTGACATTCTTATTGTCACAGGTCTGAATGTAGGAGGTTGTATTACAACCTGTAAAGATATGAAATAACGGTGACATTATTGACTAAAATCATGAATATGAGCCTAGCCGTTGTTCCGAATATACTAAGGGATTTCCCTACAGCTTAACTTTTTTCACATTAACTGGGAGCTGGAACAACAATATCACTTGTGATCATTCATACAAAAGCTTTGGTATGTTGCATGGCTCATGTGCTGAAATATATATATGTATCTGCCCTGTGTGGTTGTAGTGTTCTGACATCAAAATGTAATGATCTGTTTGTCAGCACCATCTCTGAAACTTGATTAACGTAAATTGAACACTTAGGGTGGAATCAGCACGCCCAGACAAGAGTACATTCGCTTGAGATACGCAGAATAGTTCCCATAATCAGTTGATACTTCTTTTCAATGTGCAAAAGGTTTCTGAATATTGTCATTGGAGCTCTTTGCATATAATGGGATGGAGTGGCAGATCCGAGCCAAGAGCTAGCAAATGCGTCTGGTTCAGAAATTAAGAACATTACTTTACAATGTCCACGGATAATGTCCACAGAGTATTAAAAAAATAATGGGCGGATATCAATCTGATAACGATCGAAGTTTGACAGATCCACATACACTGTGAGTTAAAAGCACCCCATATGATTACATCGTCTGTATTTATTTCGCCTTTTTCCGACACTGTTGCAACATTTGAAACCCATGCTATATCCTTTGCACTACTATGGGATGATCTCACTGCATCTTTTTCGCTTTTGGGCACAAAAACATCATGGCCGTTCATTGCAACAGATGAAACAATTGCAAGTAGCTAGGGCGTCATGTTGATCGATATTGTCAACAATGTGGTCATTTTGATCAATACAGTCCACTATAAATGGGCAGGGATACAAAAATGTCACCACAAATGTGAAAACCGATAAGATGTATGTCTTGCAACTAAATACAATGTCTTTCGAACCTCTTGACATAACTTATATATTTTATCTTGATGTGTTAAACGTATATATCTAGAATTCCAAATAATTATCTTTTTGTTTTAATTATAGATAGATAGGACATCAACAATTTTATTGTATATAATGTAACTGTGATATTTTAACTTGAAATATAAGTAGTAACCCTGTGATATGTACCACGTGATATACAAATAGATAAAATAATGTATTCTTTGTTGATTACCATGAATAAAAAACTACGATATGAAAAACGTTAGATTAAAATTATGTAACCCAAGTAAACAATGATATTCTAAATTGCGACTAGAATGTCTTTCATGATGTTTCAAATGGGTAAAAAAGTATACAACTCCGACTTTTGATATGCATAATGGATATATACAATCCCTGACATGTGACATACTACGTGATATTCTTCTTGTTGAATTTTTAAAATAATATTGCTCGGTTGAATAGCCCATGGCAAATTTGTTCGGTTATACTGCACCATGCCAATTCAAAATAAAATGTATATTGTCTTATCTTATCGAGGTCTATTGAAGTTTGACGGATTACATTTTAGGATTTATGCACCATAGTTCCAATCACTTAAAAAAGAAACTAATATCATAAGGCAGTTTGAAAAATATATATGGTAAATAACATTACAACTATGCATTTGGACTTGCTCACACGGTATTCAGGTAAGATTCTAGCCATGACACTGATAGATCATGGAATCCTAGTGCTTTTAGTTTATGCAGCAGGGCTCTGTGATCCACGGTGTCGAAAGCTTTTTGTAAATATATCATCACCATGCCGGTATAGAAACCCTTGTCCATTTTAAAGCGCATATGGTCCGTCAGATATGTAAAACAGGCATCGATTGAATAAGAACTACGAAAGCCTGACTGTAAATCGTAAAAAAGATTTTGAGATGTCATATAAGATTCAATCTGGTTGTAAACAACCCTTTCCAATATTTTTGAGACAACTGATTGAATTGACACAGGGCGATAGTTGCTCGGGTCGGTTTTAGAATTCTTTTTGTAAAGTGGTACAACGTCTCGTCCAATTTTCATATCATCCGGAGCATCGCCTGAATATAAAAGGAGATTATTTTTATGAGTGATTGGAGCTGTAATTTGGGTTGCGCCATCCTTAATGAACCAGGCCGGCATACCATCAAGTCCAGTCTTAGAGAACAAATTTAGTAGGTGTTTTAGTGTTTTTCCCCCATTATTGGAGTAAACTTTACATTTTTTTTACACATTTTAAACTGTAAAGTGTCAATAATTGGACCAACAAAACCACCTGATATATCAGGAATTTCGCTACTAGATTTGATGCGATGGTGGTAAAGAAATGGTTGAAGGTGTTTCCCACTATTTTTTTAAAAAATGTAATTTTGCTGTCAATGTCTAGTCCAATGCTGTTGGCAGCTGACTGTTTTTTAGAAATACCTAAATTTTTTAATGTCTTCCAGAGATCTAAGAAATAATTTTTGCATTGAGCAATTTTGTTCTTGAAATTGTTTAGTTTTGCCTCACGGATCTAATATTGAACTTTATAACGCGATAGAAAATAGATCTTATGGTTTTCAGGTGACTTTAGTTTCTTGAAATTTTGCAAAGAATTATCTCTATCACGAATGGCTAGCATTATCCATCGAGGTCAGGGGTCTGATCTCTGTTTAAGACGCACTGTTTTAATAGGAGCGATGCCATCCACCACTAACATAAAAATATGTTTTAAAATGTTCCAAGCCTGATTAACATTTTCACAATTTTTTACCTCATACCAATCCACCTTGCTAAGAGCTTCTGCTAGATTGACAGCAGAGTAGTTTTTAAGAGATCTCAATTTTATCGTATTGTGTTTTTTTTAAATGTACCTTTTGAAAACTTGTTAGTGCAGTATGTTAAAAAATGATCACTGAGGCCACACGAAACTACTCCGGAATGAGTGATGTTCTCTTTATCAGAGAACATCACCAAGTCAAGAGCAGATTCTGTGTCCTCAGTGATCCTAGTAGGCACGTTTATAAACTGAAACCAGTTACATGTGTACAGAAAGTGATTTAATGCTCTACATAGGGTATTGTCTTGTTTAACAACATTATTTTGTGTTAATATAACCAAGAACAATAGTTTCTTTGTCCGAAAAACGGTCTATAGATGTAAAAGTATAACTATAGATCTAAAAGTAGTAGGCCTACTATAGATGTAAAAGTAAAACTATAATTTTAAATATCCATTCTCTTGCAATGTGTAATGTTGCTGAGGGGACGTGCACAATTGTCAGTCTAGAATGACCCGATATTTTTTTTATTTGCCCGATAATGGGTGCAGTCATATATTGTGAGATCACATTATTTGTCATCTCGGTTTTCGAAAAAACAAGGATCGGTTTTCTCTGACTGAGCACACATAACAATTGCTAACTGACATATTCCAGCAGCCTATAATTAAAATAATACCTAGTTGGGGGTCGCCAGAGTTAAACACAACTTCATAGTTGAAATTTTAATAATATTTAACTTTTTCAGCACGGGAACCGTCTTTATACGTCTGAATCTGAAGTATGTAGACGTCAGATTCTGACGTATAAAGACAGCCGTAGACCCATAACATAGGTATTCAAAAGAAGTGGAAAGAGCTAACTATAAGACACTTATGATTATTTCAAAAAAACTTTGCTTTCTACTTTCTGCTTTTTTCTTTTTTAGTTTATGCTAAAATATTTCAGAGCCTCAAGGGTTAAACAAGATATTTCAGCGAGAAAAGGGTTAACTACCGAATTTCATGCCAACTTTGGGTACAGTCGTTAAGCCTATTATAGGTCTATTGTTTGTGTTACATCTACCGTGGACCCATTATGATACATAATGTAACCATGTTATGCTGGGTTCAATGACATTGATGTGAAGAGTACCTTGTCACGTTATCTTGTAATAGACGGCAATTATTTCTAATGTTGTTTCTCCGTCTACGACGCCGGACCAACATTAAATCAACATTGGTTCAACAACTTGCCAGATGGTTCACCAATGCAACAAGATGTAATGAGCTTCGGGGAGACCGGAGCACATTGGGACATTTTTCACATATTTGCTTAGTGTGATTTATAAAAACATGCCCTTATGATTAAATGGGATGATAATTACCTCTTTAAAAATTGGAAAAAAGAATTGTTTTCAAAAGTGGGCATTTTGTAATAGTTTACTCTGTAACGCGTTTATTATATTTATTTTTAATTGTCTCATTGTACCCCGACTGTGTGGCACTATGGGACATTGGGACAATCTGGCATTGTGGTACTTTTGTGATACATTGGGACAATCTGGCAGATTTTACAGCATTACTATTACAGTGCCAATATTATTTTAGCTGACAGTCTCATTGTTACATCACCTTTGGAAATGAAATGACAATAATAAGAAAATTGAATTTAGTAGAAAACTATGTTAGCGTTAAATAAATGTTATTTAATGCATCATCAGTAGGAAGCAGCACAAGTATTTATTAAATAGCTGACGCTCACAATTTTCACTGTCCCATAAATGGTACGCTATGTACAGGAGGGGACAGGAGGGGACACATCATTTTGTTTACTCAAAGCCATAATAAGACAATTTTAAAATTATGGTTTTTTTACAAGCGCTTTATGTGTCAAATATATGTAATTCTAGGTCAATAGCTACTACAGTGCTTTACTGCTGTGCTGTGAAAACAGTGTAGCTAGTGGGCCACAGGCTATCAGTCGGACATATGCGTGATGGGCCACTTCTGTGGTGGTCTACCGGTGGCCCATCATTGTGTTGTTGTCTGGGATGGTGCTGCTGCAGTGCTCTCAATAACTGCTGCGGTGCTCCCAGGGGCTGGTGCAGTGCTTTCAGCGGCTGCTGAAGTGCTCCTAACAACTGCTGCGCTGCTCCATAGGCTGCCACATTGCTCCCAGCGGCTGTAGCGGTGCTTCTAACAGTTTCTGCAGTGCTCCCATAAGCTGCTGCGGTGTTGCAGGCAGCTACTGCGGTGCTTCCATAAGCTGCTGCAGTGCTCCCAGCAATTGCTGTGGTGCTCCCATAATCTGCTGCGGTGCTCCCAGCGGCTGCTGTGATGTTCCCAATCGCTGCTGTGGTGCTCCCATAAGCTGCTGCATTTCTCCCAGTAGCTTCTATGGTGCTCCCATAAGCTGTTATGGTGCTCCCGGCAGCTTCTGTGGTGCACACATAAGCTGTTGCAGTGCTCCCAGTGGCTGCTGTGGTGCTACCAGTAGGTGCTACGGTGCCCCATGCTTCTGCAGTGTTCCAAGCAGCTGTTGCATTTCTCCCATAAGCTGCTGTGTTGGGCCAAGCGGCTGCTGTGGTGCTCCCAGCGGCTGCTGATGTGCTCTGGACAATAAGCTGCTGAGCAAGGGTGGCCAAGCTGTCACAATTCACATTTTTTGCTAATTTGATGACTATTTTTGCGACTATAATATTTTACTGGGCCATCGCGCCATCAGGTGAAATGTTGCCGTTTTTAGATTTTGCTACTGGTTACTTCACTTCTGCTATATCAATTTTTTTTAGACACTCCTGCTAAGGTGCTTGCAACAGCTGCTGTGCTCTTAACAGGTGATTCGGTGCTCTCATAAGCTGCTGCAGTGCTCCCAACAGCTTCTGCGTTGCTGCAATAATCTAGCTGCTGCTGTGCTCCCAACAGCTGCTGTGGTGCTCTAATATGCTGCTGTAGTACATTTGTTATTGTTATTGGCAAAAACACGCTGATTCACATATATAACTCTTTATGTATGAGGTATAATGCCTTAAAATGTGGTAAAATACCATGTAGCATCTTGTGCATAGCGTCCCATATCTGGGACAGCTGTAGATTCCACTACTAAAGATAGCCAACATGTTGTAAGCATGCACATCATTAGAGTCCACTATAAGGGGTATAAATTAATCTTACATTTTTTAAGATATCGAAAATTGCTAATTCATGCAATAATGGGTTAAGTTGTCGTAGGCTTGCATGGGTGGAGAGAAGAGTGAAATGAAACAAACGAAGCACATATAATGTACATATTTCAATGGATTTAACTGTTATTTCCACAATATAATCCAAAACGGCTGCTTTTTTGGTGATGATATCCCAATTATATTGTAACATTGAACATTGGGGCAGATTGGGACAATGAGGAAAACATTTGGACACCTGTCGCAATGTGCCCCAGTTGTCCCATTGTACCCCGTGATCCCTTGTCCCAATATGCCCCAGGTTCCATATTGACCTTTCACATGTGGTGCTGTGATATACTTTCACAGTAAGTGGTGTACCCTAAGTGGTCTTCCAACAATGAATGCATAAACAATGTATACTATGTTCACACATGCACACGCTCAACCGAAATACATTCTCTGAAATTTACTTTTTATGTGACAAAAATGATAAAATCTCTTACATCCAAAGTACTGTCTGCCACACACTAAGAAAACAATATGGCTACTGGGGTGTCGCTGGCGTCATGTGACAGTATTTTCAAGATTTTCCCATCGGGGGTTTCCCTGGAAATCCCATTGTACAATTGTACCCCGTGTTCCAATGTGCCCCGGTCTCCCCTACTCCCTATATGACAAGGCCATCAGCTGGGTGCCACCACATTACGTGTTTGGACGACGGATAGAACCAGCATCATCAGTTCAACGTGAGTCAAATACTTATTATACTCTACTCTATACCCAGATTCATATTAAACGGTGAATTTCTGAACAAATTTTCATGCACTATTGTCCAGTGATGCGGCGACTACTCAACTTTCACTGAAGAGATTTAATAAGACAAGTAACTTAAGTCTAAGTTTACTCTACTTATTTCAATTCTCGTATGGGCGACGGTACACAAATAACTCGACATTGCTTTATTGATAATAATTCATATCGCTGTGCACTGACTCACCAACAGATGAATGTTGATGGAACGCGGCGGCGGCCTCAGCCTCGTGGCTAGTTCTGCGGGGGCAAGACAAGATGCCCCCACTAACTTGTGGGTAAAGCGGAGGTCTCGTCGGGCCCATCCGAGCAGTGCAGCAAAAACAACATTATTACTAAAATAGCTGAGTGCGAAAAATACAGGGTGGGTGGGTGGCGAGCAATCCCGTGCGCAGCATAAAAAATATTTAAAGTCCGTTCCCATCCTCTTAACACCACTGCTCTGAAATTATGCTGCTGCTCGACGTGTGTCGTCCAACCATATTCATACTTAATTAATACAATCAATATTGAGCAATTATTAATTATATCGTTTACATAATATGCCTTGCAAATTACTTACGTAAATTACATTTAAGAGGGTACAGTTTGTACATTGCATGTGATACAATGTAATAGTAGTGCGATGCGTGTGACTGGTCCCGCAGGTTAGGCGCTGATATAGCGAGAACCAGCAAAACGAATCAAGCAGGTGTTTGAATATGTCGTCCAGCACATGCTGAAATATAGTAACGATGTAAAGCCGCAGTGCGTTATCGTTAAAAAACCATAGCGAACGTCATTCGTGGGTCGTTTTGTTTATCAGTAGCTTTATAATGCAAAATTTCCCAAAATCCTCGTTAGCGCGAGGGATAAAAATTGCTAGTGATTGTGCTCAGGCAGTGCCTTTTTAATGTGAGTAGATCACAGCTACATACCATGTAATCAGCTGTAGCAAGGGTTGCATTATAAGCTATGTGTGGGGTAGAGTCACCCTCTTGCGGTGGCTGACCAATTATATTATAAAAGTATGCACACATCGTGTCCGAGCATGCGGGGAAAAGGCAGACACATGCACATATCGTTAAATTCGGCAGAAATTTTAATCACGGAAAATCATTAAACTTGAAATTCAGTTCTAAAAAATTAACCAATATCGGGTTGTAGTTGGTGACAATGAAAGCTGATCAGACTCTCAGAGCAACAATAACGAATAGCTGATTGGTTACCATTAATATTGACAAAAATATGCAGGATGATGAATTATTCGTCAAGTTCGTCAAGCCTAGTAGGCTACTGAGTACTGTGCAGGTAGGTACCATCAATATTAAAATGACTGCTGAAATCTGTAACAATTATTCTTATCGACGTCAAAATCGGTCGCTCGATTCGATTTGCATTGGTGCGTGTAGACTAGTGCCCATCGATGTAGACTGTAGGGTTGTGTGATGTGCGGGGTGTATGTATGGTGGCACGCTGCTGTGCCTCTATAGGGGCGGTGAGCGCTTCGTCATTCTATAAACCCATTAACGTTGTCTCATAATTTCAATAAATGTCCAATGGTCTAACATATACATTTATTTTTATGGCAAATAAATCTGTAGTGACATTTATTTATGTCAATAAAATGTCTGTCTGTCCAGTCTATTTTTTGAAATACCAACTAATACTTCGCGAAATTCTTAGAGGAGTAGTCGCCGCCATTCTGACCTCAGAGATTATATGCAGCGGGGGTTTACCTGAGCGACATCTATGTGTGGAGAATGAAAAATAGACTTTCATATTGCTTTTTATCCTATACACTACACCACTCAGCACTATTATCTCCAGTTTTGACATAAACCACCATCTTTATTCCTATGATACTCAAATTTAGATGTCTCTATCCGTTTCAAACGCTAAGGAATCTCTTGATAAGTTGCAACATTGTGTAATTGCCGTGTCGGCCTGGATGACAGGGTCTAAGCTCAAGCTAAATCCTAGTGAGACTTTCTTCTCATTTGGACCAAACTTAAGCGAGAAGAATTCTTAAACAATTGCCCATGTTAAATTCTAGGTCAAGACACAAATCCATCTGCATCAGCCAAAAATATTGGTGTAGTATTCGACAGTAGCCTGGATTTCCGAAAAAACATATCTAAAAAAAGACATAGGGGCCTATCCCTAACAGGTAGGGCATGCTTTTATCATATCCGTGACCTGCGTCGAATTCGAAAAAGTCTGCCCTTAGATCTTCCCAAGCAAATTGCAGTGGCACTGCTCAGTAGCAAGTTAGATTATTGTAACTCACTTTTCCAAAATATGCCAGAAAAAGATATCGCTACATGTAGATAACAACGCGTTCAGAACTGCCTTGCAAGAGTGGTAACCAAGGCCCCCACGTTTTAGTTGTTCCGTTCCTATTCTAAAACGATTACATTGGCTTCCTGTCAAATTTAGCAATAATTTTAAAGTATGCTCAATAACTTTCCGAAACTTAAAGGACAACCAGCTTGCATATATATCTGGCTGACTTACTTGTTTGTCCGAAATGCTCAAAATGTCTACACTACAATTTCAAATCGATTTGTTGGTCATCGTATAACAAGTAAGGTTACAGCTCTATGTTCAGAAGGTCCTATGTTCAGAAGGTCCCATGTTCAGAAGGTTCTATGTTCAGAAGGTCCTTTGTTCAGAAGGTTCTATGTTCAGAAGGTTCTATGTTCAGAAGGTTCTATATTCAGAAGGTTCTATGTTCAGAAGGTCCAATGTTTAGAAATATTTGTTCAGAAGGTCCTATGTTTAGAAAGTACGGGTGACTATCTCATTTGTCAGTTCCAATTGGGCACACAACGTTTTTGCGACGTTGAATCTACGTCAATGACGTTGATTCAATGTTGCAAAAACGCTGTATGCCCAGTGGGTTTCAGAGCTTAAATCATCGCCTCGAAGCTAAAGGATCCTATCTGCCACTCTTACGAGTGTCAGATAGGATCCTTTAGCTCCGAGACGACGAAATGAGGTTTACTAAAATTTGATGGACTGATTAAATTGTAGATAGGAAAGTTATAATTATATTTTATAGGAGGTACGTTGTTCAAAATATCATATAAAAACGAGTGATGTGGATGTAGAAATATCAATTCTCTTATCTTACATGTCTTATGTGGTCTATGGGATTATTCTCTGTTGAATGTAAAATATGCATATGCCACAACCTTCACAAGTAAATATACCGTGTGGTAATGATGCACGCTGGCAATTAACTATTCCCTTACCAATTTTGCATTTATGCGAAAAACTACCTTCTTTTACCAAATTCGCATTTATGCGAAATCCACATGTGTACATACATTAATTGCAATGGAGATAGTTCATTACAAGCGTGGTTGAAAATCGCCAGCCAGAATGGTCAGTGATATGGACGCAATGTTCTCTTGCATTTTTAGTTTGTGCGATGTGCGAATGCGCATAGATATAACCTGCATTGTGCCCAGGGGACCTCCTTAAAAAAGAAGTCAGTTTCTGGGGGTAGTTTTATCAGGGGAAAGTCGGTAAAAGAAGAGTTAAACAATATTATTTAATCAATTTATCGGAATCCGTCTATATCTAGAATAAGAGATGCGTATTTTAAATAGAAGAAATGGTCACCGTGACCAGTGAAATACACATGTGGTGCAGGCCTACATTTCAGAGCAATAAAGCTGTTGAGTGTATTGTGCAAAGGAGAAAAATAATTGTAGTTAAAAATCAAGGTCATATAGATGTCTAGGTCATGTAATTGTAAATTGTTGCTTTACGTCCCTTTTCGACAGCAGACTAGCAGTCATTCAAGCGACATTGCGAGACGATAAAAACAGTGCAGTTAATTGATGATATGAATGATGTACATATGATGATGTGAGCATGGGGTGACAAGGCATGGTGGGTTATTGAGAGTATTTCCCTTCACTCGCCCGATAAGGGGTTCTGGGCATGCCTATAGTCGGATTCACATTAACCGTGGCGTTGAGTACTGTAGTCCGATGTGGAGTCCCAATCATGTTAAAGACATAATCAAATTAGAACGGGTGCAACGTCAAGCTTCAAAATTCATTCTCAATGAATATGTTTCACCCTATCACGAAAGATGCACAGCATTATCTATCTTGCCTTTGTGCTTCCGTCGAGAAATAATCGACTTGTGTTTTTTATTCCTCCAGTCTAATATTGCATATGTGGTACTACTCAGCATTTTTCGGCTGCGCGACGGCTATATGAGCTGACGTCAGTAGATGTATTCTAGGTTTATAGTATTACTTAAGAGTGCCATAAGTTTTTACTGTTTTTCCTTTTCACATATCCTGGTTGTATGTCCTTTGATATAATAAACAACTAAAGCATTTAGAGGTTTTAATTAGGTTTCTACACTTTCCAGAGTGTCCTTTTTTGCTACACGGTGTAGAGCACAGTGTAGCTATTTTATCTCTGGTTTTGGTGCGGGAAACAGATGACAGACAATTGTCGATTATTTTATTTTATGTGTACAAATCGTAAACTTTATAATCTATACTATGTACATTTTTAAATTGCTATTGCTATTTTAAACAATGGATATTATTTTATTCTATAATTTTTAATTCACTTATATGGTTGACAGGCATTGTAGAGGTCGTCTCGACCTGTTCCCGTCAACCAAAGTTAATAACATGTTCAAAAAATGATAATAATAATTATAATGTACCATTTTTGCATGTTTTTAACTGGAAGTCAAATAAACAATAAACATAAACATAAACATGATTTCGCTGATTTCCCTGTCAATTCTCAACCAATTCTTGGAATATTGTCATTTATATATAGAGTCACAATAGCAATTTTGGCTATTGTGGACGGACAGACGACGGACAACGCGCCAAGACAAAAAGCTCATCTGACCTTTGACCGAATGAGCTAAAATGAGAGGCTGTGATTTATTATCTTGCATTGTAACGTTAGTTTACCTGAAACTGAAATATGTAAGTTTTTTCCTACATCATACAAAGCATTTTCTGAATATAGGACCTTCTGAATATATCTGAATATAGAACCTATGGGAGCGTTAGGTAATCCCTCACGCCGAAGGCACCAGTATGTGATTGTTAGGGTCTCCAGTATGGGCTTGTAAGGGTGAACGAGAGAAACTGCCTAACATTCTCCATCATATCGTAAACTTCATCTCCCCGTCGGATCAACGGTTCTGAGTAACTCACAAAACTCCTCTTCTGCTTATCATGTTTATTTGTCTAGACATTTGATAATAGCAACGTACAACCTTAGTTGTTCCGTTCCTATTCTAAAACGATGATTACATTGGCTTCCTTTCAAATTTAGCAATAATTTTAAAGTATGCTCAATAACTTTCCGAAACTTAAAGGACAACCAGCTTGCATAGGCCCTATACATCTGGCTGACTTACTTGTTTGTCCGAAATGCTCAAAATGTCTACACTACAATTTCAAATCGATTTGTTGGTCATCGTAGGCCTATAACAAGTAAGACTGGGTCAAGAGCTTTCTCTATATTTGGCCCAGCCTTATGGAACTGTGCCTGTGCCAATACGCAATGCCGAAACAATTTCAACATTTCGGAATTACTAAAATCTCACCTATTTGATCTGGCTTTCCCACCCTAGCTCCTCAGCAGCCTGGCTCCTTGTTGACGCACGTGCTTTCAGGTGAAATTAGAGTTGTTTCAAAAGTTGATTTAGGCCTACCAGATAAAATTAGGGTTCTGTCACAAGCAGTAGGACCAATGGCCCGTAGAACCAATGGCCCGTAGGACCAATGGTCTAAACGTAGGACCAAAGGCCCGTAGGACCAATGACCCGTAGGACCAATGACCCATAGGACCAATGGCCCGTAGGACTAGAGTCGAGAGCCGTCCCCATATAATTAGTAGGGGCTCTTAGGTAAGTGGGTGTGCCTTCTGGATAAAATTGTGAATTTTGGCACACAAATAATATCGCTCTACAGGAATTTTGATGGAAGCAAGTTGGTTTTTGGCCGCCATCTTGTTTTTCAAAATGGCCGCTACTTGGGACATATATTCAGCAATATTTCATAAAGGAAGACAATTAGAGAGCTCGTAACAAGCTGAGTTTTTTATGAAAGAACCCTAGATGTATGTAGATTAACATAGTAAACGTTCTAGAAAATCCTTCTTAAGCACTCAAGATATATTCAAGATGGCGTCCAAGATGGCCGCCAGCATATAGTAATATTTAATAAATAGCGTAAAATGATCGATTTTAGCTCGATTTTCTTTTGTAATACACCATTTCAAATAGTTTCGTGGTCAGTAAAGTTTTATAGACTACTCCCAGCAATTTTGAAAACAAATTTAACTTTTTTATCCCGAGAGGCTATTTAGCGAACACCCCTGTAATCTCTATCATTGTCTATTGGGAAAACATTATTATTTATAATTAATTAATTAAATATTAATGGTGATGTATATTGGCTTCAGTAATATAGCTATATTAAAACCACGCTTGTTGGTCATTTAATTTGTATTTTTAGTTATTCAAGATGGCTTCCAAGATGGCTGCCAGTGTATGGGCAGATTTGAGAAATTGTGTAAATTCTTCAATTTGTTATCAAATTTCATTAGTAATACATCATTTCAACTAGTTTTATGGCCTGTGAGTCCCATCTAAGCTACTCCCTGACAACGTTAAGCAATATTTAGCACCTTAACATGAGGGTTTTCAGTTGGCGACATCAAACATCCAAATTGTAGTTGGTGAACCACTTAGCCCATAAACCTTTCCAGCTGTTTTTCGGGTGTGAAACAGATTTCTGTTTTTTTCACATGTCACAGTATCCTTGGTGGATACGTTATCCCTGTGATGAATTATAAATAGTTGATATTGAAGATGTTTTGGTCATATAGTCAACAATGTGTTGAGGACTAATGAGAGTGAGTATTACATAGGCCTACAAAACGAAACCTTCCTCTGTTGATCACATTCTTATCAAATCGCTGGTTTATGGAAGGTTGGAAAGATCATTTGAAAATATATTGCATGTAAGTGACATGTGATTGCATGTATGTGATATGTCACTGCTTGCCTACAATCCTCGTTTGGGGGACAGAGAGTATAATCTTTGTCTGCATGGAGCTATTATTTGAATGCATTCCCCTGGTAATAATGTCACCATACACATACTTGATCACAAATATTATCAGTGCTTCAATGCATGCACTGGTATGTCAATGATAATCAATTGCTTCTGGAAAGGTGGTGTATTTAAATATAATGACAGTGTCTATAGGGATATTGTGTGACAAAGGTCCTAGATACGGATCTATGGGTAGAAATACATGATAGGCCTAGATTAATACTCAATTTATCGCAAATGATCCTCAGGGGCTCTAGATATACCTTTTTGAGCTACTGTACTTAAACATACTATTTTCAGTATGTTACTTTGACCCAGTTTGTTGTTGCGCTCTTTTCCGGGCCATAACATTGAAACTATTGGTTTGATGGACCAAATGTTGTACAATGATTCGCAGGAGCTCTAGATGTGCTGTTTGGGGTTTCTATACTTTGGTCCACTTTCTATACTACTTTGACCTGGTTTAGTGATTGACCTTGATGAATCGTTACCAAATTTGGTACAGTCCAGTAACTCTATAGGTGTACAATCAATCAATCAATAAAATTTCTATAGCGCCTATGGCATAAGCGGACCGAGCTCAGAGGCGCCCAAATCCTTAGCATGATCATGTGTCATAATCGAGGCCAAAGTAGGTTCGTCAACAGGGAGCCGGGCTGCTGATGAGATAGGGTGCTTTCACAGATAGATTATGAAAGTTGTTAATAAGCACATCTTTCTCTATTTGTCAGCTGAACCACAACACGCCGTTGACAATAATTCTGAAATGTCTTTTAGGCTGGAGAGGGTTATGATAAATACCATCGATGTGGTATCAACAATTCCAACTCCTCTAACATTACAGGAGAAAAAAATAGTGGCGGTATATCATGCCATACGAGTCTTTAGACAAGAGTCCGGATACAGTTCTAAGCCTGATTGGCAGAAGCAGCTGCTTTTGAAAACCGTTAGTCCCATTCAAGCTCTAGGTGTATATTCAGCGCTATGTTCAACAAATGAAACATAGTAAATACCCAATAACTCGTTGAGAAGGCTTCTCAGAACTTTGCTTGTCGTTTGTAGATTGAGTGTGTCCCATTGGATCGTCTCACAACACAACAGACAGGATAGAAATACAAAATATTTTTTTAATTTGAAAAAAATTTATCATGCAGCCCTGTAACAATTAAGACCCGTCTCTAAAGTAGATTTCACACAAGAGCCCTATATACACTGTCATTATAAATATACCACCTTTCCAGCGGCAATTGATCGACGTCGACAAACCAGTCCATTCATTAAAGCACCTGTATATTCGTTTAAGTTACATGTATCACTGATATCACTGATATCACTGATGTTTGTGATCCACTATGTGTATGGTGACATTATAACCAGGCGGATTCACAATAAGTGGTTCACTCAGAAAACATCACACTTACATGCAATATATCATCAAATGATCTGTCCAAATCAGTTTCACACCTGGAAAACAAATGTAAAAGTTTATGGGCCAAGTGGTTCACCAATTACATTTTGGAAGTTTTTTGTCGGCACATGAAAACTCTCATGTTCAAGTGTTAAATATTGCTCAACATTGTTGGGGGTTAGTTTAGATGAGCTCACAGACCATAGAACTAGTTGAAATGACAAATTAGCACAAATTCTTAAATCTGCCCGTACACTGGTAGCCATCTTGAAGGCCATTTTGAATAATTAAAAATATTAATAATTGACCAATAAGTGTGACTTCACTATAACTATATTACTGACACCAATACATCACCATTAATACGGAATTAAATGATTATAAATAATAAATTTGTCACAATAGAGATTACAGAGGCGTTAGCTGGAAAGCCTCTTGGGATAAAAGGGTTAAATATATTTTCAAAATATATGGGGTAGTCTCTATAGATTTACTGATCACGAAACTATTTGAAATGGTCCATTACAAAAGAAAATTGAGCTAAAATCTATCAATTTACAAAAAAAACATAAATCAGTCTCACACCCAAAAAACAGCTGGAAAGGTTTAAGGGCTAAGTGATCACCAATTACATTTTGGTATAGCGCTATGTCGTTAATTGAAAACTCTTATGTTAAGGTGCTAAATATTGCTTAACGTTGTCTGGGAGTAGTTTGGATAGACTCACAGACCATGAAAATAGTTGAAATGATGTATTACAAAAGAAAATTGATATAAAATCCAAGAATTTGCACAATTTCTTAAATCTGCCCATACACTGACAGCCATCTTTGACGCCATCTTGAATAAATAAAAATACGAATTAAGTGACCAATTTGAGCGTGCCTTTAGTATGTCTTTAATATAGTATTACTGACACCAAATACATCATCATTAATACTTAATTATCTGATTATAGAGAGTAATGTTTTCCCAATAGAGATTACAGAGGCGTTCGCTAAAAAGCCTCTTGGGGTAAAGGGGTTAAATATGTTTTCAAAATTCCTAGGGGTAGTCTGTATAGCTTTACTGACCATGAAACCATTTGAAATGGTGTATTACAAAAGAAAATTGAGCTAAAATTGATCATTTTACGCTATTTATCAAATATGACTATTTACTGGCGGCCATCTTGGACGCCATCTTGAATATGTCAGAGTGCTTGGAAAGGATTTTTTAGAACGCTTACTATGTTAATCTAGATACCTCTAGGGTTCTTTCATGAAAAAAATCAGCTTGTTATGAGCTCTCTAAGTGTCTTCCTTTACGAAATATTGCTGAATATAGGTCCCAAGTGGCGGCCATTTTGAAAATCAGGATGGCGACCAAAAACTGGACGTACCAACTTGCTTCCATCAAAATTCCTGTACAGGAAGATCTCAACTATCTGTGTGCCGAAATTCACAATTTTATCCAGAAGTGCACACTTCATCTCATATATTGACTTAAGAGCCCCCACTAAATAGGCCTATAACTCAACGATGTTTATTCAAGACATTTCCACTAACATTACATTAGGCCTAAACTCCCCTTTCGTGACTAAATAAAACATTCGTTGACGACTACCATGACAGTCACGCTCTATTCGACCCATGCCCCAGCTGACGCTAGTGGAAGGATAACTAGTGGATCTGATGAATGAGAATGCCCCTGCCCCGGCCCGCCTAAGCCTTGCTCAATGTTGCGGATAAAACATATATAATCACAGCCCCACTTAGGCCTATATCCAGATATATACCCGGCCAAATTCCAATAATCCAATAAAAAGTGTGTTAACATGGTTAAAGGGCATCTTTTTTCAGTACACTGCAAGCCGCTAGGACAACACAGTGCTCTGTGTAGCCTACATTTTCAGATCACCGATACAAAATGGCATTCGGATTGATCGAGTGCAGCATGCAGGTTGTAAAAGTAGGCCCCTATGCATAGCTATGATGCTACCATTGATCTGTCTGACCGGGACACCATCAAACAGGACAAGCCGCGCGCGGATGGATCGCGTTGCGGGTCGGCGTGTTACAATGGATTACAATGGATTACTCATTTGTAATCCGGACGGTAATCTTGGTTGTAACACAGGCGGTCCCGGCAGAATCTGCCAGAGGTCAGTAAGGTCATCATGATAGGCTGTCCACTCAGAGTGACTGGCGTCCGGGGGCCTGGCTCTCAAGGCCTGGGTGGTCTGGCGCTGGACCGGACAAAGGGGAGGCCTGAGCATGTGTAAATGTATGTTAAATCCATGTTCCGATTATGACGATGACTAATTCTATGTTAAATCAGTGTTGTGATTATGTTAATGTAAAGTTTATATAAGAGGCAGACGTCGGAGAGAAGAGCGTTGTGCGCGCCTAACCTGTGAAGTAAGCTAGAAATCTACGCATTGTGTTTCCCTGTCATGTTGGACAGGGTAAACTGACTATTCTTCGACTGTATGATTGATATTATGTGTTCTACACAGTGGAGATGAAATAAATACGACGTTTGACCCAGAATCATGGAGTCAAATACGAATCTGGAATCCATAGAGTTTTATAACCACCCCTTCGCCGTCCGCCTTGTCGTGTTGGCGTCAGGACGACGTCAAGGGTTGACGTTTTATAAGGTGTACAGTTGTAGCCTACCTCATCTAACATAAGCCCAGGTGTTCAAATTTTGTCCGAAAAATCTATTTTCCCATTTTTTTTCACAGAAATAATGTTTCGAAAATCTCCATATCAAGGGATTTATAGCCGACCTACACAATATATGTAAATACATACTGAGAGCCATAAATCCACAAAATTAAATGGGATTAATAAAAATTAATGAAAATTTTTGAGCAATTTTTTATGTTTTTTTCACGTGTTTTTTTTGCAATATGTATAGGCCTATTAGTTTTTTCAATTGAAAAACTGAATTTATTTGACATTTAAGTATATAGCCATCTTCTGTGGTTATCATAGTTGGGATTTAGTGAAAGAAATGTGATTTTGTCATAAATATTAAATGTTTTATTGCCAGTTTTCACCCATAACCCCCCTGAGTTGGAAAATCTAGCTCGCGGATTGAAAAAGTTAATACCCTCATGTTTGGGACACTACTACTTACAAAGTAATTACCGGATTTGCATGAAACTTTTACCAGAGACGTGCCTCAGATCATGGGATAGGCCATTGAATTTTGTGGATGATCCGGATTACGATCTGGATTCAGGATCCGGATTACTATCCTGATCGCTCGGCGGAAGTTTGCATTTTTGAGCAGTTTTAGGTGTAATTGTTCACGTTTTTTAGATGATTTATAATATTTTTTATATTTAACTATATAACCATCTTCTTTGGTTATAATAGATGGAATTTAGTGAAAGAAGTGTAATTTTATAATAAATATTAATTGTATTATTACCAGTTTTCACTCATAACCCCCATAAGTAGGAAACACTTAGCGTTTGGATGGAAAAAGTTAATACACCATGGCTGGGACACTAATATTCTTACAAAGTAATTACCGGATTTGTATGAAACTTTTACCAGAGGCGTATATCTCTGGTCAAGGAACAGGCCGTTAAATTTTGGGGATGATCCGGATAACAATCCGGATTCAGATTCCGAACGCTCGGCAGAAGTTTGCATTTGTGACCAGTTTTGGGTGTAATTGTTTTTTTATAATAGTTTTTTTGGTTTCTATGGAAAACTGAATTGATTTCAAAGTTGAGTATATAATTATAGGCATGATAGGCTAGTCATGATCTACGGACATGTTTAAGATTCAGTGAAAGAAGTGTGATTTTATCATAAATTTACCCTACCCCTATAAGTATGAAAATTCAGCACAGAGATTGGAAAAGTTCATATACCATGTTTTGGACACTACTGTAGGAGCACCTGCATAATAATGTGTAGACGACACATGCAGGAAATTACAACAAATTACAGTTTAAAGGGCACTTTTTCTCCAAACCATTTAGCTGGTAATATGTCTATTGTACTTTTCTCCAGCATAAAACAAAAATATCACAAGTGCGTGAAGATTGGCTTCATATTAGACAAAAATGAGAAAAGTCACAAATCAAACATAACACAAAATGTTTTTTCTCAATTTGATTGACTCTCAACCAATCAATGTAGAGACAATGTAACATGATTAGCAATCATGCATTTATTTCATTATAAAATCAATCGTAAGACATGTACTGAAATAAATGTAATTAGATACCGCAAACTGGCATTAAATATTGAAAAGCAACTAATTCTAAATATTCACCTAGATTATCTCCAAATCTTACCTGCTATCAAAATATGATATAGTATTTAACCACCGGGATGTTGTATGATTTACATGGCTGATATTTCTATTGAGCAGATGATAAAGAAATAATATAAATACAAATATATATATTTAGGTGACTTTTTACATGGACTAACTTATTAATGAAATGCAGTAGGCCCCATTAGAAATTAGAGAAAACATAATTGAGCGGTTCACAGCTTTCAAGTCTACACTGTTGTAATAATGTACATGTACAATTGTTTACAGTTTTTAACAGTGTACCAATGAGTGTACCATGTTTATAATTGCCTGAGCACACACTTCACTCAACATCGGAGACTATAAGCTGCCTATAAGCAACTAAAACATACATATTGTCTGCTATGCGATAAACAGATAAAGAGGTCCATATTTGGAACATCAGATTGACCTAAAATGTCACAGTGCATACAGTATATCAGGTTTGATAACATTTCTATCACCAAAAAATGCAACTGATTAGATAGTCGTTCTGACAAAATAACCGTCATGCTGAAGTAAATGACTAACAAATCCAACAGTAGGTAAAATAAGCCAACATTAGTGCGTAGGTCGTAGAGCTCTGCACGCACAGGCAATATACCATGCCAAATATGGGCATGTTCTCAGAGTAACCCAAGTGACGTGAGGATGTTCCAGTTTTGAAGACGCGTCATTACTCCATTCGGCCAATTACTACAAATAGGTTATGTGTAATTATGTTAGCCGGTATCAGCATTTTTGCCGATGATATTATGATGACAACATCACTTGACCTCTAAATCGCCCGGATTACCATATAATTATTAATGCCAGAGAAGCACAAACGCTGCGTGAACAGCACAGGAACATCTTCAAATATTATTGTCTATATTGCAGTTTCTGTGTTTTGTTTTGCTTCAAATGACTCGGTTATGGTGGCTTGATTATCATGATTTCTAACTGCTTGTCTAGCCCTTTGGCTGCAAGACTATGGAGAGCATGGAGGCAAAATGCATTTTCTTTGGAAGTCTCCCTTTGTGTTGGTGTAAATGTGATCAAAGCATAGTATCAAGTGTATCACTGAAGTCTTCATGATTGTACAAACAAAAGAAGAGTCGCCTGGATGCGTGTTCACCAAAGATATGTCGAGATATTGTTAGTGGTAGATAGAGTCATTGGTACTTTATATCCGAAGCTCACTCAGTCCATCCAAGAGAGTGATATAATACATAACATGATGACATCCGCATCACTGGCAATCACAGTCTGTTTCTAGTATAGACACTTTAAACAGGGGCAGTATATTATGTATTCGTGTATCAGCCTCTTCTTGCAGCTCTTCTTGCAGGATATTTCATGAACCTCTTGTCACATATTCTTTCAGATCATGCGCAGATAAAGGTCATTACATCAGCAACAGAGCGAAGGTGATCTGCAAGGTAGGAGTTAGATAGTGATAGAACATCTCATACCCGGCAATATCTCACCACAACATGAGGAGGAGAAACACGTCTGACTACATGGTCACATTTAGGGTATGTCTTGGTGACGCCTTGTCACAACACTCAAGATTTTCCTGTATAAAATGAGACTGTCTTCCATTTCCTGTTGTGATGACCGTTATTTATCGATTGGAATCATTCCATTCCATGACCTTCAGGAGAAATACCTAAATAAAGTTGATAACCATAAAATCACCGAATATTAAATATCTTAGCTCTGTTTATATCCTCCTGACTGGGTGTGACACAGTGAGTATAAACCGGTACCCATTTTACACAGAAAAGAAACATATTTCCAAGGCTACCACCGACATCTTCAAAAAGCACCTGATACCACGTGTTGATTATGGACAGCCTGGAAGAATATAAAAACTGCAGATGATGTCATTGATCAATGCATTCAGGCGATTCATCTTGCACTTGTACAATCGTGAGGACTTCAGCAACACACTTGATGGACTGCATGTTTACCTTTTCGCCAAGGTCAATGAGGGAGATTTGCATTGTGTCTTCCACTGTAAGGGGATGCATTTCACCTCCATGTTTTCTTTAGTCTGCACCAACTGCTTGTCTGAAAGTAGGATCACTTGTCTAAACCGTCATACCCAGAAGCCATAGATAAAGCAGGTACGTAGCTAATTTGGTGCAACAAAAGGAAGAATGGTCGAGAATGCTCCTTTGATCGGGCAATGTAAAATATGTCACTGCCCGTTTCCTACTTAGGGGGGAGGGGGGGGATGGATAAAAACTGGCAATAATTTTTTTAAATATTTATGATTAGTTATATTTCTTTAACTACATCCCAACTATTACAACCACAGAAGATGGCTATATAGTTGGATATAAAACTATTATAAAGCTTGCAAAAACCGTGAACAATTACAACCAAAAGTGTTCGAAAATGCAAACCTCCGCCGAGCGATCCAGATAGTAGTCCGGATTCTTAATCTGGATAATCCCCAAAATGTAATGGCCTGTCTTTAGGCCCAAGACACGTCTCTGGTAAAAATTTCATGCAAACGCCTCAATTACTTTGTAAGTATTAGTGTTTCTAACATGGTGTATGAGCTTTTCCCATTCACGCGCTAAATTTTCTAACTTAGGCCCACTTATGGGCCAAAACTGGCAAATAAAGCACTTAATATTAATTGTGATCAAATCATATTTCTTTCACTAAATTACATTTATTATAACCACAAAAAATGGATACGCCCCTATATATTTAGATATAAAGTTAATTGAAAAAAAATTGCAAAACTGATCAAAAATGCAAACCCTCGCCGAGCGATCAGGATAGTAATACGGATCCTGAATCCCGATCGTAATCCGGATTATCCCCGAAATATATGACCCGCCACGCGAAAAGGGCCTTTAAGTCAAAATTTTCAAAATTGATTGTTATAGTTGATAGGCCTATGATAGCCGTGTCCTTTCTGTTTGGATAACCGAAAGAATTTTTGAAAAATATTATAAACTTTTTGTTTTTTGAGATTTTTAATATTTTTCAAATGAGTTATGTAATTTAAATTTTAATGACGTCATAAATAATTGTAAGAAACCCTCGGGGAGGTACCTTCTCGCGTGGCGGGTCACATATATTGGTCTGTCCCTTGACCTGGTAATTACCTGGTAATCTGGTAATTACTTTGTGAGAATTAGTGTCCCAAACATGCTGTATGAAATATTTCCATCCGCTTAAGGGGGTTGTGGTTGAAAACTGGCCATAATACAATTAATAGTTGTGATACAATTACACTTCTTTCACTAAATTCCAACTATCATAAGCAGTTAAATATATAATATATATATAATATATAAAACAAAAAATATTATAAAATCTACTAAAAATGTGAACAATTACACCTAAAACTGTTCAAAAATGCAAACCTCTGCCGAGCGATCTGGATAGTAATCCGGATAATGTTTTAACTTTTTCCATCCACACACTAAATTTGCCTACTTACGGGGGGGGGGGGGTTATGGTTGAAAACTGGTAATAATACAATTAAAATTTATTATAAAATTACAATTCTTTCACTAAAGTCCATGTATTATAACAAAAAAAGATGGTTATACATTTAAAAATAAAAAAAAATAGTATAAATCTTCTAAAAACGTGAGCAATTACACCTGAAACTGCTCAAACATGCGAACCTTAGTCGAGCGATCCGGATAATAATCCGGATCCTGAATTCGTATAGTAATCCGGATCATCCACAGAATTCAATGGCCTATCCCAAGATCTGTCTCTGGTAAAAGTTTTATGCAAATCCGGTTATTACTTTGTAAGTAGTAGTCTCCCAAACATGGTGTAATTACTTTTTCCATCCGCGTGCAAAATTTTCCAACTCAGGGGGGTTATGGGTGAAAACTGGCAATAAAACATTTAATATTTATGACAAAATCACATTTCTTCCACTAAATCCCAACTATGATAACCACAGAAGATGGCTATATATTTAAATGTCAAATAAATTTAGTTTTTTTATTAAAAAACTTGAACTAATATATATATAGCAAAAAAAACGTGAAAAAAAACACTAAAAATAAAAGATTTTTTCATTAATCTCATTTAATTTTGTGGATTTATGGCTCTGAGTATGTATTTACATATGTTGTGTAGGTCTGCTATAAATCCCTTGATATGGAGATTTTCCAAACATTATTTTTCTGTAAAAATTGGGAAAATCGATTTTTCAGATAAAATTTGTAAGGCTCGCGTACAAAAGCGTCAATAAATTTTTTTCGCGGGCAATTTTGCAGAGCAGACAAGTCAAACTTACCTCCCAAGGGTCCAAGCTAACAAAAATATAGCCTTAAAAAAGTACAGGAAGCCGTGTCCGGTCCGACCATTTTTATTGAGCTTTTGTATATGTGGATCCTGGACTATACCAGTGGCAATTCTTAATATTGGCCTATATGCCACACACAACCCGTTCACATCATTAAGGTAGGCTTGAACATATTAAGCCCCTATAATTCTTTTTACTTTGTTTTTGTAGAAAGATAATGCAAATTAAGTTTAGTCAAGCTTATAGTTGCGTCACTGTGGTATCCAAATTATTATATAGCTATCCCTATACTTACGGTGAAATGACATTATAATATATTTTATTCATTTTGTTCATTTTGCTGTGACCACACCTCTCGATACCCCATCCCACTCCTCGGCCATTCGCTATTTTTGCACAAAATCGACGGTGAAACCAAAATAATTTTTTACTTATTTTATCGTTTTTTTTTGCGATTATTTGGCACAAGTATCAAAATGTTTGTACACATTGTCATGTCCATGTGTAAGTATTCTGATATCTTGGATCTGGGGTAAACAAAATTTTGTACGTTAATTATCATTTTATTTGCTCTTTTGTGATATCGGGAATATACTTTTAAAGTTTCCTATGGTACCCATGTCTAAAGCTGAATTCTGAGAAAATGGACAGGTTATTTTTTGAAAGACTTGGTATTTTGAATTCCTACTAATTCTACTATAAAAACAACCATCAGACCGTTTGCAATCGAAAACAAAAATACAAGTGTCTGAGCTCTGGGACTAATAATATTATGTTATTGGTTTGTACCAACACTCATTATCCACTTATCAAAAAACCTAGTCGTCAGGGAAGCCAATGTAACATATCTTACGGATGCTTTTTATTTTCTCATGCAGACCTACCTAATTATGACATCAATGCCATGTGTTTGGTTAAGAAATGAGTTTTCACCGCCAGTCATTCAGATATTATACTGTAGATCTGGTAATTTTCGCGTGTTCAAATTTTCGCGATTTTTTTATTTTGGGACTTTTCACGAAGTTTAGAATTCCCAAATTTTCAATTTTCTTCAGTAGCGCTATTATAATAATAATTTTCGCTAGATTCTTGAATTTGCGAATTTGTCCTCGCGAAAATTACCAAATCAACAGTATATCACATGTAGGCCTAACTATTGGGCCAATAGTAAAAAAGTTGTCTTTTCAGCATGTTCGATGGTGGCAATTTTGTTTCATCGGGTGTTGTTTGAAAATATAAGGCCACAGTGTCTCAGCAATAATTTGCACAACAAAACCCGTTTCCGGCCGTCTTAGCATGTCTGGGGATAAATCTTCAAGTGTTGTTTGAAGGTCACAGAAGCCTAGAACTGTAATTGTAGGCCTAGAAATGGGTTCCACACCAGCAAAATTAGTCAGAAATGACATATTATATACACCTGATTATCGGATTATTAGTTAAACTCAATTTTTCTTGGATTTTTGCTGTTTTTTACCTTTGACCCCCAAAAAACTTAGAAAGCATTAAAATGAACCCGGAAACAGATTTGTCATGCCATAAAACATGGGAAAGTTGGCATTACATAATGATCTGCTTTGGACAAGAGCTAAGATATTACATTCATAAATTTTAAAGGCCGTTTGGGCGGCCATTTTGCATTTTACCCAGTCACCAGAGGTCGCGCCATTTTGTTTGCGATGGATTTTGAAAACACTCTCCATACGAAACACCATGTCAATTTTTTTAAAACTGAACATTTAGGTTCGGACAGTCTTTTACTATTGTAGTATGTGGTAGTTAATTGAAGTATTGCGTGAACATGACATTTGACCTTATAAAACCCTGATATCACTAAAATGAGCCAGAAGCTGATTTATCATGTCGCAAAACGAACAAAAAATGACATTTATGACAAGCGTACCCTGTGCCACGCTTTCTGCTGTTTTAGAGCTGGGCCAAAACTGGCAACTTTGACCTGGCTCTTATCCGGTGGAGGACGAGAGAAGTGGGTTGTTTGCCCGACACTGTGTCAGTGTTGGGTTATCCTACCCCGATGATACAACATTGACTCAGACAAAAAATATTTTATTATGTCTTCCCTCTATAGAGGTGGAGATAATTATATTGTTTTACTTCTCACCACTCACTTGCTCGTCACATCAGTTTTGTGTCTGTGCGTTCTCTCCGTCTATCATGCAGGCTGTCAAACACAAAACGTTGACCCAATGTCGGGCTATTGTTAGCCCACCGTCCACGACTCTGAGCAATTAGCCCAGTATTGGTTTACCATTTCGCGTGATTGAGGCCACGCTGAATGTGGGCCAGCGTCACAGACGGCGGGCCAGCATCAACCCAGCCTTGGCGTCAAGTAGTAGTTATTGTACGGCCCGAGCCCGGTGTAGCCGTTTCAGCATACCGGGGGGTACATTCAAACTAGTTTCAGCTTACCGGGGGCTACGTTGAAACTACCCCCCGGTACTCTAGAAACTAGAAAAAGCCCAGTTTCAAGTTACCTCCCCTAGTTTCAAATTACCCCCGGGGGTACGTTGAAACTAGTTTCAGCGTACCAAGGGGTACGTTGAAACTAGGGTCAGCGTACCGGGGGATACGTTGAGACTAGTTTCAAAGTACCGCCCAGTATTTTGAAACTGACAAAAAAACGATTTAATTTATCCCTCCCTCATTTAAACCTATAGGGCCTACAAACCAAATATGATTATTGCTGGTGGGTGACCTTTTAAATACCGCTAGACCTAGATTAGAAAAAGATGGGTCGCCACGATTCGCTAAGTACACATTGACTTGGTACCATGCGGCAGGTGTATTTGTCAACGTGGTCCAATCAAGGTCAGGGCTTAACCTTTTAACCGCCAAATTATTTAATTGGAATTTTCACCTACTTGAAGCTGTGTGTCGCTGCCGCTATCCACAATTTCAAGTGAGTGAAAATTATTCAGATTTTACAAAATGTAGGTCAACGATTTTGTGAAATCTTGTTGTTTGATGATGTTCAAAGGCTGTTAGTCCTATTTCATGTTCTAATAAAAATGAAGAAACGAATATAATCGGGGTCGGCGGTTAAAGAGTTAACCTTACAGTTTCTGACACGTGCGTTCTATTTTTTAAGCGCCGGCAAGTTGGTTTGATGTAGGCCTATAGATGACTGGTATTGTGTATGGTGTAAGCATGTGGGCAGGGTAGACCCCTATGCGGGTATTTTTTGTTTTCAATTTTGATCACTGAAAATAATTACAAATGTATAATTATAGGCCTGCGAAGATAGACAGTTGGTACAGTCTTCAAAACAGGTGCGGAAACATGGCCAACGTTACATCTGCGATAGATAAATCGATTGATAATAAATAACGACAATGATAAAAAACAGCGCGAGACTAGAGATCACAAGGTTATAGGGTGATTAAAGTGTTTCCAGACCACTTTTTTTCATTATTTGGCATAGAAATCCAAGGGTTATCTGGAGAATAAAGTGTCGCTTGTTGGCATAGAAGGTTATATATGCTAACATAGTTTTTGATTAGTTGCCCTAGAGATCAAATGGTTATAATTATGGAGATTTAAGTGTCCCAATGCCATGTGATGAAAAAATAATATATGATAAGTGTCATCATTGAAAGTTAACCAGTAAAACTGAGGGGGTAATTTGAAACTAGAGGTGGGTAACTTGAAACTAGATTCAGAGTACCCCCGGGGGTAACTTGAACAGGGGGTAATCTGAAACAGTTACACCGGCCCATTTCTATAGGCCTAAAAGTCTGAAGAACAAACAAAAGACTGCAACCAGACATACTGTCAACTTAGAGTGGGGTACCCAACAAGCTTTAGTGCTGACTAACGTTTGTCCATTGTCAACCACGTTGGCTCAGAATTAGCCGAATATTGTTTCAACGTCTAGTGTTTATGGGTATAATGAAGGCAGATGTCAAAACATGGTTATACTTCATGCGGGGCCACTCGCGACGACGTTGGTCCAACAATGGGTCAATGTTTGTTCAATCAGCCACTCTCCAGAAATCAGAATAGTGTAAAAAGAATCATAATGCTGAGAGTCATGTAGTTTCGCAATTGGGTATGATTAGGAAGGCCTACAACCCAAGATCTAACATATTTTATGCGGAAGAATTCTGTTAATTTGAACAGATAGTCTCTTGTAGTTTCTTAGATTTTCAAAACATTCCGAAACACTCCACAATGGACAATAATATTTTGTGTTTACTGGGTTGAACGCAGCCCAGCAAACACGAGGCGTTGAAACAGTGCTAGTTTGATGTTGGGCCAGCGTCGCAGATTGTGGGCCAGCATTGGTCCAGCATTGGGTCAACGTCTTGTTTGCTGGGAGTGTTGACAAGTGTCTCGCAAAAACGGAATAATAAATTCTGCTTAATACATAGTCTCTACCAATAACTGTATATACAGTTCTTATCTCTACTGTCCACAGGAGCCATTTAATAACATTAATTACAAAGGTCATTAACACTACATCTATTAACTATTAATCTTTATGGTTATGCTGCTGGAGAGGAGACATCTCCAGTTTTTTTTCACAAAAAACTAGACCCCTCTAGTTTATCTCTGTTTAATATGACTCTTGGTTTTAAATGTTTTATTGATTATACACTGCAAATATTTTTATTGTATATTTCATTCAATAATAATAAAAAAAATGTTGGTGCTCTTTACATAAGCTTTTTGTATAATTGATCTCGAAAGATTTACTATTATTCCTGTGGTGATCCCCTCGCTATTTTTATATTTTCTTTAATTGAATTATTGTTTTGATTGGTAAACGTTGTTTTTTAATGTTACAAGAGTGATTTGGATCTTTATTTATTACTATTTATCACTATTTCGTTTTTTCTAGTATTTTAGCGGCAGCAACTGTCCCTTTACATTTATTAAACAAATCGCTTGAATGTCTGTATTTTAAATAAATTTATCATGCATTTCACAATTTTTGCACAAGTTTATTTTAAGAAAGTATGGGAGGTGATCTGAAATACCATTTATTAAAATTTCTGAAGAGTTGTTGACAGATTTTAATGAAAAATTACAGCAAATATTGTCAATACGGGTATCCTTGTTATTTGAAGGTCTGGTGGGCAAGGTGGTTTTGGGGTAAAACTATGAGAAATCATCATAACTCTCTAAAAATCACTAAAAATACTTTTTTTAAATTTATTTTTAATTGGTCAATATTGAAATCGCCAGTTTAAAATATCTCTCAATTTCTAGTTTCAACACCAGATAAACTTAGCGTTAGTTTATTTATAAAAGTTTGATAATTTTTATTACAATCACGTGTATTTCTGTGAATGTTTCCAATATTATAATATTTTTAATTATTGTAAATAACAATAAACTACCTATCCATCTATGTCCTGAAATTTCAATAACTAAACCTTCCCAGACCAATGACTGGACATAAATGGGTAGTTTTTTTTAATAAATATGTTTTGTTCAAATAAAACGCCGAAACCACCATGTGCGCTACGAATAAAACCTTGTGGTACAAAATTATAATCCTCGATAGCAAGCAGTGGAAAGCAGCTCGCTTTATTTAACCAGATTTCATGTAAACAAATGACATCACATTTAAATGCTCTGTCATTCAGTTATTTAAGAAATATTTGAAACTAGTCAAATTTAGCATTTTTTGACTGAAAATTCAAACGGAGTATAGTAAACTGGTCTCTATTAGATATACACAATTTTATGAATTCATCATTATCAAAGCACGGAGAGTGTTTAATAATTTCACCAGATTCCTCGTCATTGCCTTACATACTTATTGAGGACGTATTTTCAAGAGTTAGTTAAGTTGCCGTTTAGGCCTCTGATCTGTGTATTATCTACTGCCACTGTGAAAGACGATAGTAGATATAATATAATTGAGATCAAATGATACATTTGTATGAAGAGTATGGAAGCTTAATTGTGTAATAGAAAAGTGAACAAAATAACAAAATTCAAACAAAACACAAACACAGGACCCGCTGCCTATGATTATCATGGTCTATGAATGCAATACGTTTACTTTTGTGTAAACACATATTAATGAATTAGCATCTAAAATGCAATTATGAGCCATGGTTGAAAATGTATGCAGGCCTATAGCTTGGTGACATAGATCTATCCCGGAAATGAGCCTAAAAATAGGTTTGGGAGTGGTGGCGTGTTAAAACGAATTATTGTTTTTTGATGTTTATAATATGGGTGACGTAAAGTGGAGAAGTGCTATGCTCATTGCTGTAAATGTTTTTTTTATGTTTAAATATTATGCAAATTAGCCGCTATTGTCGGAAATTATATAATCAAATTAGAATCTCGAATAAATTGTCAACACTAGGGTTTTCATGGTCAACGATTGCAGCGAAATATATTTTATAAGGAACAGGAAGAAACATTAGCATGAAATATGCAAATTAGCAACAGTAATACAGGAAATGCTGTTTGCAGCAATATATCAGAGTAGCTTACACAAATTAGATAATAACATAAAATGACATCATGCATTGTATCAGAATGATACATTTTATTATTATTATGCAGTTACATTAAATTATAATGTTATTATAATGTCACTATAAGCTATAAGAATGACAGGATATGGTACGTGTGATATGTGGACTCACAACAGAGCATTATATCAGCATGATGGCTTTAATATATGTATGATATAACATTAATAATTCGACAGTATATGATCGTGATGACAAATATTTTTAGGCTCATTTCCGGGATAGATATTTTGTATGATATAATTCGACAGTATATGATAGTGCTGACAGAAACTATTCATTTGATGTGATAATATGACATTGTAATTTAATTATACAAATTTTACATTGTCATTCCGGGATGTAACATTACGGAGTCAGGATATTATACTATATTTATTTATTTATTGAGACATATTTATACAGGGTGGACATTATAAGCAGTCAGGCTATTTTTCATATGTGCCCTGTAGAGATTTTGTTATATGAAAAACAAACATTCAGTTATATAATATATAATACAAGTGCGCTTTATAATACAGATACAAACACCCCAAGGTTAAAACACATAATATAGAAATGTTGCCCGCGCCAAAACCAGAGATAAAAAAAACTACATATATATTATATATTAATATTAATATGAATAGTAGGTAAAATACACTCTGGAAAGCGTAGCAACGTACAAAATTACTTTTTAAAAAATGATTTTTTCCCTTTAAAGGATGTGTTTACTATGAGAACAATATAAATTTATATTTACATACATACACACATACATTTTTTTAAATATACATACATTGTTTTACATACATCGCTATAAAACAATTAACACTCTTAGTTTAAACTGTTCCACATATTTTAACAGGTGGTTTTGATTTTGTAATTTCTTCAGCCGAGATTTAAATGTAATGTATGTTGGCAAATCTCTGATGTTCATAGGCAACGAATTCCAGAAATTCGCTCCGGAATAACTGAGCGATGATTTGAATATTGTTAAATTGGGTTTCGGTAGATAAAGATTGTTATTTGTTGAGCCTCTAGTTAATACACTATGATGTTCCGCAACGGAGGAAAAAAGATCAGAAATATAATTTGGTGCCAAGTTGTTCCGTGCTTTATATGTAATACAACAAGTTAAGAATTCATATCTTTCTCTAATTGTTTGCCATCCCAGGTTCCTGATAATATTTATAATCGATTCATCCCAGTTAAAGTTTTGGGTTACAGTGCGGGCAACTCGTTTTTGCACCTTTTGTAAATGGTTCAAATGTTTTTTCAGAAGTCGATCCCCAGACACTAAGACAATAATCTATACAAAAGTTTTCGTAATATATACAGCCTCGACGATAATCGGCTGGATAGCTCATTGATATGGTCGGTCCATTTCAAGTCACTATCAATTACAACTCCGAGATATTTTGCACTACGTACATGAGGGATTTTTACACCATCAATATCAATATTTAATGAGTACCGAGAAGTGTTTCTTCCAGATATTAACATTACATGACACTTATCAATATTAACTGAAAGTTTGTTCATTCTAAACCATTTCACAGATTCATCAACACTTTTTTGTAATAATGTCTCAGCTTCGGCAATGGACGTGCCATTCACATGCACCATATTATCATCAGCAAATATATTACATGTTGCATTTGAGAGACATGAAGGAAAGTCATTAATAAATAATAGAAATAATAAAGGTCCGAGGACAGATCCTTGTGATAGTTCAGTTTTTATTAGCTTAGGTGATGATAATCGACCATTTATGTTTACTATTTGTGATCTGTCAGAAAGGTAATTAGAAAACCATCGTAATTCTGTTTCAGTCAATCTGAGTTTTTCAGTTTGATTGCTTTACGGTGGGTATAATCACGTTTATATATTAATTCAAATATTTTTGGTGTTAACCAAGGATTCGGTTTGTTTTTTACTCTAATTTGCTTGGTACTCACATGTCTATTCACAATAGAATTAAATTGATCAGACCATTTAACCCACGCATCTTGTACATTATCAGACAAACTAACAATATTGTATAATTGAGATAGCATAAGTTCGTTCAGAAAAGCTCCTATGTCCATTTTATCATAACTTTTCTTGTGTAATATTTTACCCGGTGTGGTATCCTTTTTAAAACTTAAAATTGTATATACAAGGTAATGATCACTGACTGTGTATTTCAGAACACCGGATTGTACATGATTATTCGGCATCGTTGTGTATATATGATGAATAATGGATGAAGTATTCAATGTTACACGAGTAGGTTCTAATATTAATTGCCTACAATTCAACAACATTTTAATATAATGAGCTTGATTATTATACTTCTTTTCATCCAAGTCATAATTGATATTAAGGTCACCTACTATAACAATTTCCTTATTTTTCTTCAAGACATTCTCAAAATTATTTAACATTGCCTTATAATATTTTTCATTGTCTGGAGATGGATTATATACACAAGCGATATAAAATGGATATGAAAATCCATTATTGATCTTAGCCCATACAATTTCAGTATCACATGACTGGTGTAGTTCTGGACAGTAGGTATGCTGTATTGTGTCTTCAATATAAAGGAGTACCCCTCCACCATGGCTACGGCGATCATTCCTATATAGATGGTATCCAGAGATATGCACAGTTTCGCTGGGTATATCGTCTGAGAGCCAGGTTTCGGAAATGGCAAGAATGTCAAAATGATGTTCATTTATAATAATTCTGACTTCGTCTATTTTGTTAGGCAGACTTCTGATATTCAGGTGACCATTTTTTAATCTTTTAGTTGTTCTTCGAGTCGGGGTCGGCTTAACTAAGACACGTTTTTTTTTATAGTTTTCGGTTTATTGTGTGCATAGTCATCAGCATGATCAGCTTTATTCCAGGTGCACCAATAATCGGTCTCGTTCTTTTGTTGTTCACATTGTTGCCATTCATCACCATTCTGGGTCGTTGAGGTTTGTGGACGTCGGTTGTTGTGATGCCTAGAGTTCGTATGGTGGTGCTGGTTCTGACGTGTTGACTGCCACTGGTCTCTGCTTCTATAATTTGCTGATCGTGGTCTGCTTGTTTGATTTCCACTCATTTGGTTGTTACTGGTATGTGCATAGGTATCCTTCTCACGACTGTCAGCATGTCGTGTTGATTGACTATCTCTCTTTGTCTTCCATTTTGAAATACAATCACCTTGTGTGTTAAGCTGCAGATGTTTCGCCAGCCTGTTTGTAGCTTGCCATGTTAGATGGACTCTATCCGCCATGAGTAGACAGTCATTTGTAGATCCGTCAGCGAGTTTAAAGAAAGCGTCGTTGTTTTTCATGATTTGACAATTTATTATGAGAAGTCCATAGAATGGCAGGATATAATATATTAATAGCAACATAAAAGGCATTGATGTCACGGCATGGCATTACAATTTCAGGACATGACATTAAGATGCCAGGATATATCGTTTTGGTAGCTACATATATTGCATCATAAAAAATAATAATGTTTCAGTATACTATCAGAGTTTTGCTTTATAGGGTAAGGATTTGTCGTTATGTTGACAGTCAGAATAGGCCTACTGCATTAATATGTGTCAGTATATGCCAGTTTGGCTGACAATGTGGCATCATATTGTTAGGATATGTAACTATATGTTCAGTAATATTGGCATCATGTTATGGCTTCATAATGTCACAATATTGTAATATAAACATAGTGTGTGATTTTGAATTATGAGAGCAGGATGTGGCATTATAATAACTTAGTATATCCTATCTGAGTTGAGAGGTCTCAAATGTGGTATTTTCAGTTATGGTAGCTAATTAGCATATATGTTTATTTGTAATTCGTCATTCAAGAAGGTACATCCCTGTGGCTTTATTACTATTATCCATGACGTCATTTAAAATTTAATTTTAATAATTACATAATTAAATTAAAATAAAATGAAATAAAACAAATTATAATTTTTTTCAAAAATGCTCTCGATAAATGAAACAAAAAGGACACGGCTACCAAATCAACTGAAGTGGGGGTTCGTCCCCACCCTGTAGTCTTCAGAGGTATTCGTTCTAGTGTGGAAACAGATAAATCTGCCTCTGCCAGGATGGTTCGTCCCCCGCTCTGGCATTCAGGTTTCAAAAAAGTTTCAACCAAGGTCACTCGTGCAGATTCAGTATTGTGGGGTTCGAGGCTCTGTAACCAAGAGGTGGTGTAGGCCTACTCAGCTTCAGACTTGGATCTCGGTGTCTACAACGTCTTGAAATAATAACTAAAATGAAATGAATTCTTAACCTTTTTATTACATTTTGAGCTAAAATTGTATTATATTATCAGAAAGGCTGTTCATTACATTGTTGGTAATATACTAAATTCAATACATTATCGGGACGTATTACAATGTTTGTGATTTTTGTTATAACAGGTATCATTAAGAACAAGAAGATGCAAGCTGCGGGGTAAGAGGAAAAATAAAATCAGTCATAACTTTCCAACCTCCTCCTTGTAACTGTCTTAGTAATATCATTAATATAATGTAACTTGAGATATCTAGAAAAATCTGAATATAATTTGAAAAAGAATTGCTACTATAAGATGTACATCACAATAATTGCGTTGTTTAACATTTGAAAATATAGTATAATTCAATTAAAATGCGTAACTTGTATTCACATTGATGGGTTATTACAATAATTATTGAATTATTATGCCTGCGCAATATCAGCTTTAAATTGACGAAAATATCGTTATTGATATATGCCAAGTTATAATCAACAGTACTGCTTTATCTTGGAATTTTCTTCCTAATAAATAAAGAAGATTATGATATAATTTTATGCAGGGCTAGTCACACAGTCACACAGACCTAAATGCAGTAACTGCTTATATTACTTTAGCTCTTGCTGTTATTTGTCAATTTAAATATATAATATTTAAAATCGTATTCTGCATACATCTCCACCTTGCTGTAAAAGAGTCGTATATGCCACTATACATAGTGGCAGATATGATCCTTTATTACGAAGGTGACGCCATATACGGCCATGACATGTGTTAGCAAAAACATTGAAGTTCAAATGTTCTATTATCAGGACTGATGACTACATCACTATAGAAGAGGCTGAGCAGCAGCTTGTGAGTCAGCTGGGTGTATCCACAGAGGAGACCCACTCAATGGTGGAGAACATAGGCAAAAATGATGACAATAAAGTATATAAAAAGGAGGTGGACGAAATCTGCAGCACCATCCTGAAAATGTAAGCTAACTATCATTCTGTATACCTTTACCATTATTTATCTCTGTTATTGCAATGACTATTCCCGTCTATATTGTGCACGCTAAACATATAATCCACATTGAAATAGATACATGTGTTTTCCTTATTATGCCCAACTGTTAATCTATATTGTGTGTGAAATTAATTAACTACTGTTTCATCGCAAATCCGATTTATGTTTGCCAAATATATATAACAATGGGAACCTTCACAGATTTATTTGGAAAAGGTATTTTTTGTATTTGGACACGTACAGATATCATAAAAACTAAGTACATCATAAATTGACTTGTTAATAAACTAATAACAGTGATTCATCTTATTACAGAAAAAATGATATGTTGCAAAAACTCAAGGCGAAAGACGTCGACAACAACGGTTATATTACAGCAGATGAGACGAAAGATTTCATACAAACTCACATGAAGAAAATACCCGAAAAAACAGTCCACAGAATCATCAAGGCTTTTAACAAAGAAGATGAGGACAAAGTGGATTATCCGACTTTTGTGCTGTTCTTTGCCCATGTTTCAGCAAGGTCAGTGCTAGTACAAGATAAATTATTATAAAGAAATGTTTAATAGATTTGTTTTACCCGAAATAACACATTTATCCGATTAAATGCAGCAATTATAATATAACGTCTAAGTCGTTGTATTCATTAAATTGTCCCCATAAAATATAATTATACATGTTGCAGTTTCAATTTAGCAATCATCAGCCTTGACAACTAGACCACACTTTTACTGTTCTTCAAACAGTACTATTACATAATACAACACACATTAACACAAAATAATACAATACAAATGAATAATTAGTATTTTAGAAACGTGTACCACTTTTCATCTAGAAGGTAATGGTTAATTAAGGAAGTTAAGTTCAACAACACACAGTACATCTATTTTATCAATTTAAAGAATAGATCTAATAATTCTTAGTATTTTAGTATATATTTAATAATAATTTGTATCCCTCTACCTTACAGGATGAATAGTCTAAAGACACAATTCAATGTTCTGGATGTTGATGGTGATGGGAAATTAAACTCTGCGGAATTAAAGGACCGTTTGATGTACACGTGTGGCATCACTACTTGGCAAGCTGATTTTCTTCTTCAAACTTTTGATGACAACCATGACGGTCAACTGAACAAAGAAGAATTTATGGCCATGTTAGACTCTTTATTCGGCTAATTTGTTTATGAAAACGACTTTACCTGAAAGCTTCGGGCCAAAATTTGGGAGGTGTTTGACATATTTACTTTTATTACCAATTTTTTTTCATTGCTGATTCGGGATGTAGCTATCTTACAAATAATGAGGTCTTGACAGATTCTAGATGATATTGTCATAGATGTCAAGATATAGGCCTACCGATCCTGATTGGCTGATGGAATGGACAAAGAGTGTTGCTTTTGTAACTTCACTCTGATAAATAAGTAACATGGAATCACATGCACAACATCTGTATGCATAATTGAGAGAATGAAATAAACAACCTAGTGCTTAGTTCCTTATAACTTCCATCACTTCTGCCCTAAAACTTTGATATCATCCATTTACACATTGTATATTCTTTCCCCGTCTGGTCGATCGTCCACACCCGCCCTCTGGAGATTTACGAGATTTTCAATTCTAAACTAGCCGCCAAAATCATATTTCTAAGAACATTAAAAGCCAAGATATAACCAATTATAGGTTCATGAACGAAATGATACAATTCAAGAAGGATCCGGAAGGTATTTTAAATATGAATTGAGTGGGTTATAATGTTGATATATGTGATAATTCACTATTTTTTTGGCAGTCATCTTGGAGTAGGCCTCCATACAAAAAAATAGGTTGTTTATTACATTATTGGTTAAAGTTATTACATTATCGGGACTTATTACAATATCGGGTTGTTTTTATTACAATATCGAGAAATATTACATTGTCAGGAGTTTATTACATTATGTAATTATATTATAATTTATTATATTATAATTATTATAAATATGTTTACTCTATTTTTTGATCATGACATTTTTTATTAGCCACTGAAATCATCTCATTATGTAAATTAAAAGCCAAGAAATGACAAATTATGTAATACATAACAGTATTGGTTAAAGCTATGACATTATCCAGCCTTATTGCAATATCGGTAAATTTGATTACATTATTGGGAAGTATTACATATACAATATCAGGAGTTTATTACAAGTAATTACTAAATAATTAATTAATAAGTAAACGTTGTCAGCTAGTTTTATTTACGATATCTAATTTCGTTTCCTAGTCTGGTAGGTGTCGTTTTGAAAAATGGCAATTGCATCATTTTTGCCCGGGTAGATGTTTATTACTCAAATCAATAGTAAAAAATAAAAGTCTATAGGACAGGCCCTGGACTATACCATCCTGGTAAGAAGAATACTCTAGGTATCTGTTTTGTAATACATAGACCCACATATAATATGAAATGCAATGACAACAGGATAAATATTTTGTGCTAAGAGACCCTGTTGTCACCGCCTAGTGGATAACTGTGTAACTACAAGTTTATATCCCGTTGCGATGACGAAAAAAAAGGTTTCTTCCCTGCTCACTCGTAAAGATTCAATATTGTGGGGAAACTCCGTGATCGAGAGGTATCGTGCTCAGACTCAGACCACCAGGGGTCGAATTTTAAATCCTGTGTCTTGAGGGCAGTGTCATCTCACCATCGTTAGGAGGTTCTCTTGGCCCAGTTTAGCCTATATGTGCAGAACGGTGGCCTAAAAGCCCATTCATTTCATTGCGATGACAACAAAACCAAATACAACCCATGTTTTCATTACTTTACATTGTTTTAAAATCTTCTATTCATCTTGTAATCTCTCCAATGAAAAGAATAAAATAGCATGCAATGATAATTCAGAAAGCTATCACCAAAATAGAAAAAAATAGAAAAGAGAAGAGAAGCGTTTAGACGATATTTAGACACAAAAGAAGATAAACCCCAAAGCCTTTTACAGATACGCAAACAGTAATGACAGGGATATCATATCTAAAAGAGCAGAAAATATCAGAAGAAAGACTAATAGAAAGCTGGGGCCTTAAATAATTCCTTCTCAAGTGTGTTCACTATTAAGGACACAACAAACATGCCTAACTTCCAAGACCGGTACAAAACACCCTGACTGAGTTAAATTTCACACAGGCTAACGTACAAAAAATTCTGCAAGAGCTAAAATCAGACAAGGCCCAGTATATAGACGGCATGCACCCAAGAGTACTAAACGAACTAAGCGGAGAACTAGTTAGCCTATCATATATTTATCCTATTAAAAAAACGACACGAGCTCTGTCTGAAACTACCGTCCTTTTAGTCTAACATCAGTAATATCAAAATCAATGGAAACAATAGTAACAACTAAAATTATGGAACATTAAAAAAATGTGAAATTTATGGCATACGCTCAACCGTTTTTAAGCGGAAGATCATGTGTCACCCGGATAACAGAGACCATAGAAGAATGGACACAAATACTCGACCGAGGAAACTCCTATTAAAACTTAAGGGCTATGGAGTAAACGGCCATGTATTATCATGGATAAGGACATTTTTTAACAAACAGAAAACAGAAAGTGCGTGTCAATCCGCGTGTCAATCCGACTGGACCAATGTGAGAAGTGCCATCCCCCAAAGGAGTGTCAAAGGAGTGTCATAGGGCCACTGATCATCATTATGATATAGATAGTGTAAACCAATATTTATATTCACCATTATCATTTAAGATGTTATTACATTATCGGAAAGGTTGTTTGTTAAATTATAGATTCAATTTATGACATTATTGGGACGTACAACAGTGTCGTTTATCTGTTTCTAACATTATTGGGAAGTATTACATTACAAATAGTTTATTACATTATTGGTTGTAACAATCATAATTCAATAACGATGTCTAGCAATTTTGGCGAACTCTCATCATCGGCGGAGCTTGCAAGTGTCAACGACCTTCCTCTACAAGCCGCCCCCCCCCCCCCCACGCGAACGTCGGCATATATTGGCTATAATGTCTCGATTGGAACTCACAAGAAAATCGGTAATGTCCACGAACTTTTACGAGGTCGCAGCGGCGTTTTCAGGTTTCGGGAATTTGTTCTGAAACGTCATGTCAAATGTTTTCAAATACTAGTAATGTGACGTCAACCAGCGTCAAACGACGAGCCCTGACCAGCTGACGGTCGCTAGTTTTTAGCAGTGTACACCAACTAAACCCAACCGTGTGAATCTACGGATGAATGAATGGATGGATAGATGGATGAATGGATGGATAGATGGATGGGTGAATAGATGGATAAATGGGGGATGGATGGGTAGATGGATGGGTGGATGAATGGCTGGGTGGGTGAATGGACGGGTGGATGCGTAAATGGATGGATGACTGAATGGATGGATGGATGGATGGATGGATGGATGGATGGATGGATGGATGGATGGATGGATGGATGGATGGATGGGTAGATGGATACACGGGGAGACGGCGAAAGGACGGATGGATAAATAAATATTGTTTATTTTAGTGAAATACATGTATACATTAACAATATATCTTTACATAATTACCCTATCGTCGAGGAGGTATTAGTCACCAAACTACATAGATGTATATACATAATATATGCCTACAAAGGTGAAATATAAAGTCGACAATGTAAACAACATAGTGTGCGTTTCAGTTTAATAACTCATGTTGTATTTTATACCAGGCATGGTTGAAAAAGTTACATCAATTAGTTCTATTGATCTAACATTCTGAAAAAAAGTATATACAAATTACACAGACATGACAGCGGCGAATTTTGTTTTTAATAATGTGCTTCTATCGCAAAATGCACAGTATATTTAGTGACTATGGACTTGTCTATGTCGTCCTGTAATAAATACAGGACCTGTATTTGTTGCCAATGGTAAAATACGACACTATAAAGATCTTTTGTTCTTAAGTAAAAAAGAAACATAGAAAGTAATTTAAATTGTACATATCTAAATAAATCGAATTGACATGCACGGTTAATGCTAGCTGGCAAGGTCGCCAGTCACAGCCCGTCTAGGTTAATGCTTAAAGGTAAAAAGTGGGACGCCTTATGAATGTGACACCTTAGGTTGCAAATTAATGGGAACATCACAAGACTAATCATTAATCCATGTAAACATTTCTATAATTGCAAACACGCAACATCCTTTGGAACGATGTATACAATTATACACACGTTGAATCTTCATAATTACTTTAATATATATACATCTCCAGCTGTAAAGATCTACACGTAGGCCTACATTTACTCAAATCAAAAATATGCAACCACACCACACATTAGATGTCATAACAAAAATGGTCCCCAGATGTAAGGTGTAAGATGTAAGATGACGGCATACCTCTGACATTTCTCTGTTTTAAACGAGACTCAATCAGTATAATCAAATATTAATTGGCGGTGCTGCCAGCTCATCCGAGAAACATTGGTCTAGTGGTTCTATGCCAAGTCACGCACAATAGGTCTAATAATCTGCATAGCCTTGAGCCACGTGTATTGCGTTTATACATTTAATTACAAATACATAGTCCAATTTTTCTGTCTGTGTATTTCATCTGTTAGAGACAAAAGTATATGTATTTTGTCATTTCTAATGCATTAGAAGTAGTTTCCGAAATTTGTATCCACGGTATATCAAGCATATCAGGACATTTTTTCTGTGATACAATGTAGTATAATATACGTAAACAAAATATATGAGATGGCAATTATGTGCTACAGAACAGTGCTTTTCACACCTAGATACACCAATTTATATCGCTATGTTTGCCATTTGAATTCATTTTTTTCAAAAGTGGAAAAATTTAGAATTTTAGTTGAACTTTTGTGACCAATAAAGGTTTGAAGTTGATGGAGACATAGGATGTATAGCTTAGTGGACAATATATTCAATTCCAATATTACATCACATTTGTCAGTTATGGCGGTCATCTTTAATTTTGCTTTTGACTAACATGTACCATATTAGGAATATTGGAAATTGTTTGTGACCCGCAAAAATATTTCTGACAAAAACGTAACGTAACCTATATAAAACAATATAGACCTACATGTATGATATTTTAATAGAAATTGCGATCATTTTGTTAGCTCCCGCCGTCACCGTAGGTGAGACGGAGGGAGCTATGGATTCTACCTCCGTTTTTTTTTGGCCTCTTCTTTTGCCTATAACTTTGTAAGAAAATAAGCTAGGATAACAATTTTTGGTATGTGGGTTACTTCCAGGTGGCTAATGGACAGGTTAAAATATTTTAAATCTGAATTCAATACGCAAGGTTGCAGAGGAGAAAATGATTATGTTACGGCGTTGGGCCGTTGGGCCGTCCGTAAACAATTCGTTTCCGGAGCATATCTCTGAAAGTACTTGTCCGATTGTCTTAAAATTTTACACACAACACCCCTAGGGGGTCTAGTTGTGCCTTTTGGGGTATTTGAACTTTGACCTACTTCTGGTTCAGAACTATGACTTATTTAGACGTTTTGACGCGCACTTCGTTTCCGGAGCAGATCTCGAAAAGTACTGGGCCGATGACAGTCATATTGCACATACATGTTCTCTAAGGTCCCTAGTTGTGCCTTTTCAAGTTTTTAGTCCTTGACCTTGAAGTTGACCCAGCACTTTGACCTAATTTATAACATCGGTAAATCCGACTGAAAGATTTTGCGGAATATCATGAAAACCGCTCAAGATAGCTACACCATTACTATAAAACAAATTGTGAGGTTTCAGGAGAGGATTCATCTTGAAAAATTTCAAGTCGATAAAATTAAAAATGGCCGCCTATCGGCCATTATTCACCTCGACAGGCCCGATATTGCGGAATATCATGAAAACCGCTCAAGATAGCTACACCATTAATATCAAATAAATTGTAAGGTTTCAGGAGAGGATGCATCTTAAAAATTTGAAGTTGATAAAATTCAAAATGGCCGCCTATCAGCCATTATTCACCTCGTCAGGCCTGATATTGTGGAATATCATGAAAACCGCTCAAGATATCTACACCATTACTATAAAACAAATTGTAAGGCTTCAGGAGAGGATGCATTTTGAAAAAATTCAACTCGTCCAAGTTCAAAATGGCCGCCAATCGGCCATTATTCACTTTCACATGGCCGTTATTTGGTAAACCGTGCTAGATGGCTAGACCATTACTACAAAAACAAAATGTGTGATTTCAGGAGAGGATGCATCTTGAAAAAATTCGACGCGAAAAAAATTCAAAATGGCCGCTTATCGGCCATTATTCACTTTCACATGGCCGTTATTTGGTCAACCGTGCTAGATGGCTAGACCATTACTGTAAAATAAAATGTGAGATTTCAGATGGGGATGCATCTTGAAAAAAATTGACTTGATCAAATTTAAAATGGCCGCCTTTTCGGCCATTATTCATTTTCACACGGCTGATATTTGGTAAACCGTGCTAGATGGCTAGACCATTACCTGATTACTATAAAACAAAGTGTGAGTTTTCGGGGGAGGATGCACCCTGAAAATTTTTAACTTACGAATTCAAAATGGCTGACAATCAGCATTATTTACCTCGATAGGCCTGATATCAGGTAAACCGTGCTAGATAGCTAGACCATTGCTATAAAACAAAATGTGACGATTTGAGAGAGGATGCCTTTTAAAAACTTTCGACTCAATCGAATTCAAAATGGCCGCCTATCGGCCACTATTTACTTTCACATTGCTGATATTTGGTAAAACGTGTTAGATAGCTGGACCATTATTATAAAACAAAATGTGAGATTACAAGAGAGGATGCATCTTGAAAAAAAATGATTCGATCAAATTCAAAATGGCCGCCTATCGGCCATTATTCACTTTCACATAGCCGGTTTTTGGTAATCGTACTAGATGGCTAGACAATTACTATAAAACAAAATGTGAGATTTCAGGAGAGGATGTATCTTGAAAAATTTTGACTTGATCAAATGCAAAATGACCTCCTATCGGCCATTATTCACTTTCACATGGGCGATATTTGGTAAACCGTGCTAGATGGGTAGACCATTACTATAGAATGAAATGTGAGATTTCAGCTGAGGATGCATCTTGGAAAATTTTGACTTGATCAAATTCAATATGGCCGCCTTTAGGCCATTATTCACTTTCACATGGCCGATATTTGGTAAACCGTGCTAGATAGCTAGACGATTACTATAGAATGAAATGTGAGATTTCAGCTGAGGATGCATCTTGAAAAACTCTGACGCGATCAAATTCAAAATGGCCCCCTATCGGCCATTATTTACTTTCACATGCCCAATATTTTGCAAACTGTGTTAGATGCTAGTCCATTACTATAAAACAAAATTTGAGGTTTCGGGGGAGAATGCACCCTAAGTTTTTAACTAATTTATATCGAATTCAAAATGACCGTAAATCAGCTATTAGTTAACTCGATTGGCCTGATATCGGGTAAACCGTGCCAGATAGGTAGACCATTACTGGGATACTGATTAGGATCATTAATTTCAATGGAGGTTTGCAACCTCTGACAGACTGTCTAGTTCTTATCTTACTCTTAGACTGGGCTTCTTAGACCTAGTTGTCTTGCGTCTTGATTTTTGACCTAGACTAGGACTACTTTATTAACCCTATACACAATTGCTTAAATCAAATTCTAATTCGGAGCGGGAGCTCCTGGACTTATGTAGTCTTGTTTGTTTTATGTTCTGATGCTTTCGGCACACATTTTCCAGAAGTATGCCCTAGATTAACTTGTTCAAAGAGTATTTTTTGGCCTACAAGCGATTCTCCATTCTGCAACAAAATTGTCCAGAGATGTATTGAGTTGATATATATTAATATCCTCTTGAAGACAAGAACTATTCGTATAATTTAGCCAAATTTTAAAAGTGTTGTCGATTTTGATCCCCAATATATCGCTCAGGAATTTTTTTCCTTTGATATTGCAAGTAGTCCTACTGATAAACATAAAATAGAAGAGTCTGGTAAGATTAATTCTGGCTATATTTTTCTGGTTACTTGCCACAGCGTGTATAATTTTGTCGGCTACAATGTATGTCTGATTAATTCTATGGTTCTACACATTCACTATTACTTGCAGAATAGTTTGTGTAGATTAGTCACGTAAGCTATTGTATTTCAAAATATGGTGGCTGAAAAAACATAGCGATAATGTCGGAAAACATGGTTAGTTACTGGTGTAAGCCTAATGCTATTATGAATAATAATATGGAGTTATTATATTGTATTCATATCAATGTGGGTAATTTGGTGGACTAATCAACCTTCTGTTGACCATTGTGTAAATACTGTAGGCTAATAAGTGATATTGCTGTCACACCAATAGAAGGAACACAATAGGCAGTATGCATCAATAACAAGAGGGAGTAGACGCCCAGTCATATTTCGATAACAAATGTTTAAAGTGAAGTCGTTTTTTCGTACATAGTTGATATATGTTATAACCATTTTACGAACTAGGTGCACGAATCCTAAACAAATCCTTGTAAAACCGATAGTGGTATATTATAAATGTCTTTTGGACTATAATTTCCTGAATCACATGTAAAGTCAGTATCAATGGTACAAAAACCATATAGTCATCACACAGTAGAAATATTAGAAGTGATGAGATAAATGATTGATAATGCGTGATTGAATGAATGTCAATTTACATGGTTGTGCACTTCGTAGGAATATCACGACATATCTTATATGTGACAATAAATGACAAAGGATCATCAAAGATGGATCACTGCCATATTGAAAAAACACCAAGTGAAAATTCATCACCATCATTCTTATGATGGCAACACCTATTATTTCATGTGTCAATTTTGTCTGAACATATAAGAAATATTTTAAAAGTGTCTAGCAAATAACATAATATAACATTTTATCATAGTATATTCTTTCAAATATAGTTAACTTGGACAAATAAATACGTAAAACTGACATGTGAATTTACATGTGAGGGTAGGTCTACTTAGGAATGTTAAGTTTGAAACCGGATACATTTGGCATGTTTGCAAAGCTTGTAAACCAGGTATATTTGGCAAGCTTACAATGTTTGTCTAAGTTATTTCAAATGCATCTTCATTAGCTACTGTCAATTTAACGGGTTGTAACATTCCTTCGTACTTTCGCATGTATTGTAAGCCCAGCAAACATGAGACGTTCGCTCAACGTTGGCTTACTGTTGGCCCGTCGTCTACGCCGCTGGCCCAACAGTAAGCCAACGTTGGGCCAACGTCTCATGTATGCTGGAAAGTAATAAGTACAGGTGAGAACTGCAAGTTTTGCCCTCAGCGTGCATGGCATCTACATTTGAGGCTTTGAACTTACATGGAAGTCAAGCTCATGCGGATCACCTAGTATGACAACGGGTCTTGTGTAATTGTTTGTTGTGGAATTAGATACGGAGTCTGGATTAGAATAGATTTATTACTCTTGTGTAGCAGGCCACGTGAAGCTACGTGTAGGGGGGGGGGGGTTCAAAATGGTCGAAAAGGCTCCATTGCTGGCAGTGGTACCTGGGGTATTTAAATTACATCTGCTGTCTCCTGTTACGTTCTGAAGTTCCAAAATTCCTACGTTCCGGAGTGTCGCAATGACTGGGATATACATGTAGTACTTAATAATTATCTAGCGAGAAATCGGACTGATGTTGTTATGTAGGATCTATCATGACATGAATCCCAGGGGGGGACAAGACATTAATCCTATTTAGATACAATATTGGTCGGTACACCGTTTGCTAGGCTAGCACAAGAATAACCCATTATTGGTTCGTCGTTTCGTATCTACGAGATAGTTGAAGGACAAGAACATCATATAGAGCTACATGTACGTACGGGGCTGACATATCAGACATTGGGGCACCAATCAAACGATTATATATAAAGATATTCAGAATTATGCGTGGGAATATATGATACCGTTCATCCCTTATTTTTACTCCTGAAACTTTGTGATTTTTAATAAGGAATTTGCCGTTCTATTCATGTCATATTTATTTATATTTTCCAATGCAATACGTATTTGTATTATACTCTTTAATCGGTCTGTCATGTTTTAACACATATTTTGGCAGCTCACAGCGACAATTATATATTGATATTCTATGGCATTGTTGAATGATTGGGACATATTTCGGGTCCTACACCCTTACTATCAAGCACCAGACATTGACCAAAAGTAGCGTTAATGTTGTATCAGCGTCTGCTGAATTGGACCAGCATTAAGCCAGCATTGGATCAGATTTTCGTGTTTGCTGTGTTTTTGCCCACTTATAAGAGGTTTTGTATAAAACATGGCTTTGTATTATTTGAGAAACAAAACGTTGTTTTTTTGGAAACGTGGGAACTTTGGAACATGGTAACGTGTGTTTTAAAAGGTATCCCAAGAGCCAGGCATGGTGTGATAAGTTCAAAACACAGCAGACACAATCAATGTTAGTTTAACATTGGTTCAACGTCGTAGACGGTGTACCAACGTTAAGCCAACATCGATTCAACGTCTTGTATCTGCTGGGAAACGACTAATCCTTTGTATTTTAAGAAACAAGTCCCAAGACGCAAAATTAAAGCCAGTGTACAATGATTGTGCAGAAAGTGACGTTGGACGTCGTCAGATTATGACGTCTAAAGTCGATCCCCGCACTGAAACTGTCAATTATTTATACTTATACTTATTATATTTATACGTATACAGTTTTAATATACGCAGTGTTATAACCAAAGGAAAATAAATGTATAAAAGCTTATTATTTTATTCTGAGGAAAATATCGTATTTTTAAAGAAATAGCATAATTTGACTATAATCATGTGACAGAAAACGAGATAATATCTGCATCATACATATTATGTAAACTAGAAAAATGAGTAGCTGAAATATACTTTTGCATGGTAAAATATCTTGACCATTAAAGCGCTTAGCATGAATATAATCGTTTTTAATCATATTAGCATATTATTAAATCACAGCTATTAGGAATAAAATGAATGTTTAAACATCGAAAAATTTGTAATTGATCGGTCTCTAATTAAACACATTATGTGAAATTTCCCCTCGCTTGAAGCTGCGGGTCGCGGTAGCGAGACACAACTTAATATGGGTGAGAATTTAAATAAGATATCTTAGCGGGAAAAGGGTTAACTACATAATTTAGTGCCGACCTTGGGTACAGTCGTTAGGCCTACATGGCTCCCATCTGCAGTGGATCGATCATAATACACAATAGACATGCTATGGTGAATTGAGAGACTGAGCTAATGATCATGATTACCAGTACCTGGTCACGCCATCTTGTAACATACGTGAACCAACGCTGATTTAATGTTGTCCCACCGTCTACGACGCTGGGCCAACATTAAATCAACATTGCTTCACCTGTTTGCTTAGTAGGGACGTTTAGATAATCGTCGACGATTAGTCGACGTGGCCAATTGGTTCAGACATGGTTGAATATTACGTGCAAGTTGCAATGAGTTTACTTACTGCCTACATCACACGGGCTTAAGCTGACTACCACTACATTCCAGTGTTTGGACGAGACACAGAATCATCATGGCATCATCTAAAGGTGAGTCATACCATCTCCCTACTCTAGCCAGAGGTTTTCTTAACCCTTTAAGCCCTCACGATGCAATAAAGCATCATCTTACATCCCTGAAAACAGACTTGATTTTCCTACAACTAGGGGTTTTAGAATAAATTTTCCATGAAACTGTTTTACCAATACATGGCAATTTTCGTCATTTTTCACCCACATCAAATCATCTTCATTCACTACAAGTCGAGAATTGCGGCAGCAATTCGCGCCTTGTAGTGGATGAAGATGACAATAGTAAATTCAGGATTGAAAGGGTTAAAGCGCTGAATTATTTTTTATTTATTATTTATTCGGCTTGATGCATACAAAACATACACTTACACAATTATAGTAATAAACATATAATTATACTGTGAAAAATGTATGCAAGGGATGTCCAGCACTCAATGCGTCTGACATCCATACAAATAGATACATCTATGATTAAAAAGTATTCTATATAAAATAGTATAAAAATATGGTAATAAACAACATGTATAGAAGTGTGTAGTAGATACAACTACTGTATGTTAAAAAGTATGCCAGATAAAAGTAGCATAAGCGTAACGTATGGTAGTAAACGCATGTAAAGAAGTATGTAATGGATTAAATAAATATAATAAAAGTAAATTGAATACAAACATGTGTTCTTTAAACGTAGGCTAGATTATGTCAGTAATAAGTAAAGTTACATGTATACAAAAACAAGTATTTTTTTAAACAGTGGAGACTAAAGTTTTTTTGTCAATTTGAAATATCACCATATATGTCTTAGTTAGCTCTTTCCGGTTCATTTGAATACCTACAGTATGTTATTGGTATACGGCCATTATAAATATTTTAATTCTTTTAGTGCGGGGACCGTCTTTATATGTCAGAACTGAGTCTTTATACGTCAGAAGGAGCGTCAGATTCTGACGTATAAAGACGGTCCCCGCGCTGAAAGGATTAACTCGATTTTCCTGACATGTAGTTATTACATGACTACATGTGTTTTCTTGATTTTAAGTGCATACACCGATCCGTTCCTAAAAAGAACGTTTATAGGGTACATAGGGGTATAGGGTACATGAAGACAGAGCGTAAATCACACCAATACCTAAAAGTAGAGACAATGATATCTTTACACATTTAAAGTATCTGTATATCTGTATAAAACGTGGCATATTGCGCCAAGTACAGATATATAAGTATGCTCATGTTTATTATCCTACGTCTAACTATGTCTAACTACGTCCAACTATGTCTAACGTTTATTCGTCAATTTTTAAATGCACGTCTATCCGAATATCTAGAAACCTATGTACAGAATGCATTTAGAAAGGGAAGATCATGCCTTTATCCTCACTTATCTATCAGGAGATCTTTGCGAAGAAAACGTAATGATTCATTATCTAATTGTTTTAACACTATATTTGGAGTTCGACGGGGGAGTAACTTATATCCCCGACTCTCTTATGTGCTGATGATTTGGCTTTACTAGCTGGAAGCGGAACCGACCTGCAATAATTGTTTAACTGCGTAAATTCCTGGTGTAAAAAATGGCATATTCGTATAAATGTGTGTAAATGAAAAAAAGTGGATTTGTCTTTAACTAGAATATGGACTTCAAAGTAATTGTACATCAAGTAGTAGATCAGGTAGATCACGAAAATCATGTATTTTAATGTTTAAATAAATGAAAGATGTTGGATGTACCACTTACACAAAACACATCTTTTTCAAATTTTGTATAACTAATGTTTTTTATAGAGTGAATTATCTATTACTTATTTAGAGATTGTTGCTTCTAAGAATATTTTGTAACTAGCTTTTAATTCAATACAATTTTTAATTGTAAAAATTCTGAAGCGCACTGAGCACATATGTGGATTTCAGCGCTATATAGGAATTATTATTATTATTATTATTATTATTATTATTATTATTATTATTATTATTATTATTATTATTATTATAAGGGTACTTGCTGAACAGTGTTCATGTAACTATGTATTTCTTGTTAATGTGCATCACTGAAATAAACAATATGCATCCCTACGTCTGTCGGTCCGTCCCTCTGTGTTTTCATCCATGCATCCACCCATCCACCCATCCATCCATCCATCCATCCATCCCTTCATCCCTCCATCCATCCATTCATCCATCCATCCATCCATCCATCCATCCATCCATCCATCCATCCATCCATCCACCCATCCATCCATACATCCATCCATCTATCCATCCATCCATCCATCCATCCATCCATCCATCCATCCATCCATCCATCCATCCATCCATCCATCCATCCATCCATCCATACATCCATCCATCCATCCATCCATCCTCATATCCATCCATCCATCCATCCATCCATCCATCCATCCATCCATCCATCCATCCATCCATCCATCCATCCATCCATCCATCCATCCATCCATCCATCCATCCATAAAATTTACATTCTAAGATTATAGCATCGTGCAGATGTTTCAGTTACATATTAATACGATTCTTTTCCATGATGAGATGATAGGTAGTGCTTATACAAAATCACGAGATTGTTAAATAAAAAAAAATTAACAGATATTACCCGACTGGCAATATAGTCTGGTCCCGATCTCAGATTTCAAAGTCATTTGCATTTTTTCTTATTCTTGGAAATTGCGTGAACATTGTCACATTCAATACAATAGGTAAGGTACATCCTGTAGTGGGCCACTTAAAAACAAAGAGTCGACGACGTTCCTTGCTAAAAAAATATTTTAGTTGAACGACGAACGGCTTTCGCTTCACTAAGAGTGACGTCTACTTATCACACGATGTGGAAAAAATGTGACTGTTACATTAGCTGGGTGGGGTGAACCTCCTATTATATGTTAGGTAGGGTGTGGTACGACACGTGGGACCATGTTATCTGGTTGATTAGATTACTTCGACCTGAAATCGTTAATGCACTCGTGGGAACAACACAGATTTCCAGATGAAGATCCTTTATCTTCCGCTCGATCCAGTAATGGTTTTGTTTTCATTACTAAACACGATGGTGATTTAACCCTTTAACCGCCGGTGTCGCATATATGCGGGTTTTCATTTATTATTAGCACATCAAGTACCACATTTAAAATATGTTAAAGATAAAATGTGACATCAGCCAGCAAGATTTGAAAAGAGTTGACCTCCATTTTGTCAAATCTGAATAATTTTTACTCACTTGAAGTTGTGGATCGCGTCAGCGAGACACAACTTCAAGTGAGTGATAATTCCAATTGAATAATTTGGCGGCTAAATGGTTAAAAAACACACCATGCATGCTCAGCCAAGATTCCATAGTCTTACAACAACAGTGCCACACATGCTGTCTCACACATTTTCACCAGGTTGTCAAAGGATCCGAGAACCAAAAATTCAAAAGTTCAATACCGATGGAGCCGATAAATAGATCGCGTACTACAAAGCACATAACATGGTGATCACAAGAATATGTTAGCATAAATTCTATAGTAGACGTGTTGTGACAGCAGTACGTTTAGATTAGGGTAATAATCTCTCATGATAATAGGTTTGTTTTAATTAATTTGACGACCTCGATCTGTTTGAATTGATTCAGGCCACGATGATAACTCCTGATGATTTGATGACCTCGAGCTAGTTGCCAGTGATCATGGTGATCATTGGCGCCATGTGTGAAATACAATGATCGGGTCGTTCTGACCAGACCGAGTCTGAACAAAGTAGCAGTTTAGTTGAAATGGCAATAATAGGCCTAAATGTGATATAAGTGGAAAGAAGAAGTTTTTAAAGGCACATTTGAAAGAAAAAATACTCTGGAAACGGTGCCCACAGATTCCAAACTATGGGAACGGATTTGAATATGTGGCCACAATTGAGAATCTGTGGCCACTGATTAGATTGAATATATGTGGCGACAGTTGGCAAACGATTCGAAATTGTGAGAACAAAGTGGAATCTGAGGGAACCACTTAGAATCTGTGTGATGAGACTAAAATCTGTGGGAACGGATTGGAATCTGTGGGAACAAAATCGAATTTGTGGGAACGGATTGCAATATGTAGCAAGAGATTGGTATGTGTGGAACGAATTCTAATTTGTGCCAACGAGTTTGCATCTGTGGCAGTATCATATGACGTATTTAAAGATTGGAATCTGCGGAACGATTGCAAATCTGTGGGAACGGGTTCAAATATATTAGAACGGATTGAAATATGTTGCCATAGATTCTAGTCTGCGTCCCAATATTTCAATCTATGGGAAGAATTCGAAGGATTCTGTGGGAACGGATGCAATCATCACATAACATTCGAATCACTGGGATTCAAATGTACGGGAACGGATTTGGATCAGTAGCCACAGATTCAAATCTGTTCCCATAGATTGCGAACTGGTCCCACAGATGCAAAACCGCCCTCGTGGATTCGAATCTTATGGCCAAAGATTGGAAACAAATTGTAATCTGTGGGAATAGATCGCTACAATGTATTTATATTTATTCAGACCCAACACCCATACCCCCCAATACGTAAATTTAAGACACGGAAAATGTTGGACGAAGCAATTGACATTCATGAAAACGTCTTCTAAAAATCCACTTTTTTACAACTGAGAATAATATTGTCATGAGAATTTGTCAATGAGAATTTCTGCTGCAGCAAACAAAACCACACCTCCACTGGACTTGGTCTAAACATATAAGTTCAGCTCATGACAGCACCCCATGATATTAAAGTATGGTTGACATAGCGTGGAGATCCGCTGTCCATTCTTGAGTCGCCCCCTAATGAATGTAGCCAAATTAGCATGAAATGATAAAACTTGTCTTTAAGTATGTGTATACATGCATGCTGGAAATGCCTGCCAATAACCACCAGATTTTTAATACATTTTAACATTCCTAAGTTATAATAGATGCAATTTAACTTAAGTTGGGTTACTTGACGTTGATAATTTGATCATCCGTCATGGTTGTCTTCATGTATGTAGGAACATCATAACAATGTTTCTGGTTTGAAAGTTGTTTGGGTAAAGTGCAGAGTAGCACAACGTGGTAGGCCTACAGTGGAATATATAAAAGCTGGAATGCGATGGCATATTAGTTGACAATCCAAGCTATGGGGAGGAGTAGATTGATATCACAAGTTCAGTTTTGCTGGAACAAACAGTTTCTATGATCATGACTAATGCTAGTAGTGTATATATGTAAATCAGGCCGATTTTGCTCAGCAGGCATGTTTGTGTCAGGATGTAACCCTTTAACCGCCAAATTATTCAATTTGAATTTTCACCAACTTGAAGTTGTGTCTCGCTGACGCGATCCACAACTTCAAGTGAGTGAAAATTATTCAGATTTGACAAAATAGAGGTCTACTCTTTTCAAATTTTGCTGGTTGATGTCACATTTTATCTTTAACATTATCAAATATGGTAATTGATGTGCTAATAAAAAATTAAAACCCAAATATATGCGGCACCGGCGGTTAAAAAGTTAAATTTTGCTGGCGGATATAATTTCATGTTTTGTTAGTCTACGTACACATTGTGTCTTAACTACGACATTAACTAAGACATTAAAATGATTATTAAGAAAAAATGCATTGGATTAAAATAATGCATTAGAATGTTCTAATCGGGATTAATTGGTAGCTTGGTTATTTGAGCTATTCAATGACAAACTGATTTTTGTATTGCTTTCTCTGCCTTACCGGTATTCAAATTAACGATAAAATATAATTTTGATGGTAATCAGACATCAGCAGTTTATAATGAAGCGTATCCTGATCAAGGCATACCTTAGCAGTCGCACAAGCAATAACACGGCATCTGCGATTGTTGCAATATATAGTATAAAATCGCTAATATGTTTATTTCGTAATTGTCAAGCATTCTATTGTTTTGCCCGTTTTTACTGTCCAGAAATAGATTCAGCGTATGACAAAAATAAATGGTTGAAAACGTTCTCAAAACATTTTCTAATATGAAATGAATATGACTTATAAGATATGATTTATATTGGTGTAAAATTATCCATCCCTGATGCACAAGTGGGTGGTTATGATGAATAATTTCATTCAACCCCTTATGCTACCAGTAATGACCATGATACTGACCCACACCCAGAATTTAATTACATAAATATAACTGAAAATGAAGTAACTGGTGTACTGCATGTGAACACATCATGCGGTCCTGATGATGTATCACCTGTAGGCCTACTTCTGAAATGATTTTCTTTTTATTTAGCTCCATCAGTAACGTACGTAACCTTTTTAATAGATCTCTGCAAGATGGTACTGTGTCAGCCGAATGGTTAGGAGCAAATGTATTCCCATTTTCTAAAGGCTGAGGTGACAAAAACTGTACAGAAAATTACAGACCAATATCTCTTCTGTCTATTGTTAGTAACGTAGCTGAACGTTGTATATATATTACAATCATATTATATCAGTCATAGGTGACAGTATTTTTTTTAAAAATCAGCATGGATTTATGGAAGGAAAATCTACAGTAACTCAACTTACACAGGTATTCCACGAGATAAGTCAACATATCGATAACATATTTACATTTTTCTGGGGCCTTTGACAGAGTACCACATCATTTAAAGTTACAGAAAATGAAATTGTATGGTTTTAATTGTAGCTAGCTTAAGTGGCTTACGTCCTATCTCGCAGAACGCAAACATCGGCTGGACGCTGGCCAAATGCTGGCCATACATTGGACATAGTTTGGTATTTACTAATAATGGCAGGCCATACACAGGTCATTCGTTTGTCATACGCCTGCAATTCTTAGACTTCAAAGACAGTGTAGCAATCATACGCTACTCATAAGTTTTATACAGTAAATGCTCGCACTTATACACATATTACTGTGTTAACAAAATGGCGGTCGGTGTGACCGGGTCTGTCGCGAAGTATTAGACAGCCAGGCCATGCCGGATACTTAAAACGTACACGACCACTGGGAACGACTTTCAGTGTGTCATCTACGTACCGTCGGCAATGCATAACTGGGATCACATTACTGTAGATCTGGTAATATTCGCGAGTTTTTAATTTGCGCGAATTTCGATAGGAGAACGAATTTCCGAATTCAAGAATCTCGAGAAAATTATTATTATAATAGATCTACTAAAAGAAAAAAAATTCACAAATTCTAAACTTTGTGAAAAGTTTCAAAATTAATGACGCGAAAATTACCAGATCTCCAGTATTTTATCCATAGCATGATGTATAATTTTAAGTGTGCGGTTGAATTTTAGATGGGGAATAATCAATGTTTTAGCCATCACCAGTACTTGTTCATAGCGCTTTATGTATACACTAAACCTTATGAGAAGAAGTTATTGCACATAAAACAATATCACCACTGCTCGACACAGATCGAAAACTATCACGCCTGAGAAATAGAATGATTAATTTGTGTGAGTATATATACAGCACTAACATATGTCGAACGTATTTCAACGTAGACAAAAAAAAAATAGGCCTAGCATTTTTCCTCTTCCCATACAAAACCCAGTTCGGTGAATTTGGTGAGTTTAAGATGAAGACAATAAATTATTTGTATGTGTAAGATAAAGTGGCATAATTATATTGATATGTTTATATCATTTTTCAGATCATAGTCAAACACCAACAGCTTGTACAAAATACTAGCCTATACAGTATTACTGTATCTGTGTATATGTATTAGTATGTATGCATGTATGTGTGACTGTGTACCTGTGTGCCTGTGTGTCTATGTTTGTGTGTGTGCGTGCGTGTGTGTGTGCGTGCGTGTGTGCGTGCGTGTGTGTGTATTATGAATGCATGCGTGGATGGGTTGGTTGATTGATTGATCGATGTAGGCCTATGTATGTACATATATGTAGGCCTATGTAGGCCTCTATGTAGGCCTACATGTATGCTATTGTAATATTCACCATGATACATATGCATGTAAATACCTCACATTATTTTATTTGTATGTAAGTTAATCAATATTATGAGCTATGTGAATATACTTCAATATGTACATTTTCCACATATAAGATTATTTTATTTTTCAATAATACATCAATTAAAATAAGTTCAAAAAAATTAACACTTGTGCAAAATATTTGTACAATTATATGTTATCGTCAAATAGATTGTCAGATTTACCAAGTAATTTACCTATACGATTTAAACACCTCACATTGCTATTATTTTTTCAGAGTATATACGTTAATAAATGATATGAGTTGTCTAGATATAATTTATATAGATACATTTCCCAAATGTAATATATTGTTAATTTCTAATAAACACATTAATTATAATAGTTAAACATATACATAAATGTATGTAAACGTTTTGGTTATCGAAAAGTTGAAATTAGTGTATATACATGTAGTGCACAATATATTTTTGCAATAATAGTGTTTAATATCTACTTATCAAAGTATGTTTTTTTCTATGTTTATATGGGCATTTGCAACATTTTTGAACAAAAGTAAAGATATTTTGCATTATTGTTAATGTTTTTTTTAATGTTTTAAATGTTATGTATGCTTATAAGATTTAAGCATTACTGTGCAATAGTCAAGCAGAATATTGTTTATTCACCATTTTATTGATCATAGTAGAAATCCTATTTCGTCTCTACCGTTTTGGCTTAAATAGTAGGCAATTGTGTAGCGGTAAAGACAGAACGCTACACTATAAAGGCGTTTTTGTAACGCTAAAGACGTTTGCAGATTTTCACACATTTAATATGACCAAAGGCACATGAATTATTTAGCACTGAACTTATGTTTTAAAGAAATATGTGTCTTTACCGTTTTATGTATCTCTTTAATGCTATAATGGTAAGGACATATCACTATAGCGGTAAAGACACACACAGAAAAATGATTGACTGCATTCGGGAATTTATGTGATACAGCCCTCTGGTGAATACAGTAAAGACATTTGCATTAAACAACTCGGATCCCAGCTGCACATCTTTCTTCAGCCATTTTGCTTTATCATTTAAGAAAAATTGCCCATGATAAATAAGATATTACCGTGTTTTTTACCACGGCAAAACACATTTTACACGTAAATTAATAAGCGTTATTCCTCCATACTTCAGGGGCTCATACATTATTACAGATTAGCGCGTACGTGCACTTCGTAACTATATTTAATTATTATTCCAATTTTTTGCACGTCCTGCTTGCTGAGATCACATCTCTTTATGGGAGTATATTCTACAAATGTCTTAACCCGCTAATCACGACTATAGTCGTTTTTTATCTGTTTAATTAAGAGTTAAATCGCGGTTATTGGGAATGAAATGAAGGACTAAACATCATGATTTGAAAATGTTCGGTCTCAAATTGAACAAATAATAAGAGTACTTCTCACCCACTTGAAGTTGTGTTTCGCTACCGCGAATCACAACTTCAAGTGGGTGAAAATTAAATTATTTAACTTAGGTTACTGGTTATTCGCGTAATTATACCTTACTATAAAGTGGATTATCGCGTAATCTCATTTTGCGATACAAGACGCAGTCACAATGGACGCGGATTATACTTAGTCACAAGCTAGGTCTGTATCAACAGTGGATCGAGAAATTGGCAAAATTTTTATGACTAGTTGGGTAAACAGCCATAAGCACGGAAAAATGTTTAGAGAAAAACGTTCTTTAAAACATTGTCTAAACATTTAGACAACGTGACAAATCAACGGGGAGGGGGGGTTTGCCTGTCAGAAAAAAACACACAACAATTGTTTTGCGTCTATATAAAACATGCAAATATTTTTTAATTATAAAACGTCTATCCGTGGTATCGAAGATTATTGAAAAACGTATTGCATTATCTTTTTATGCGTTTTTAAATAATAATAATTTGCTACACCGAAGACAGTCAGGCTTCCGTTATAATCACTCTTGTCAAACCGCCTTAACCCTAATGACAAAAGAATGGCTAGAAGCAATGAATAACGGTGAATTACCTGGTGTTCTGATGGTAGATCTTTGCAAGGCATCTGACTTGGTAGATCACTCATAATTATTTCAAGAACTAGAAATATATCGTTGCACTACAAATGCCCTAAATTGGTTTACTTCTTATCTATTTAACCGTAGTCAAAAAGTCGACATAGACGGAATTTTGTCTGATCCTTTAGAAAACAAATCCGGTGTTCCCCAAGGCTCTGTCCTGGGGCCTTTGTTTTTTATTTTATTTATAAATGACATATTTTTATATCCAGCATTGGAAAACATGTCCCTATTTGCCGATGACGCTACAGATCATCATACGAGCAAAAATATTCAGAATATTTCTTCTAAATTACAAATAAAGGCGACCTCGGTTAACCAGTGGTGTGAAATTAACAGCATGAAAATGAGCATAGAAAAGACAAAAATAATGCTTATTGGATCCAGGCAAAAAATAAACCGAATAAGTGAATCAGAAAAATACATTAAATTACTTATTGATAATACCCCAATTGAGCAGATACCAAATTACTTGGCATTCACATAGATAGCTCCTTGACATGGGATGTTCAGGTATCGCATGTAAAAAAAAATAGTGATATATAAATTATTCCTCCTGAAGCGTATTCGGCATTTTCTACCTAAAGATACTCGGATTTTATTTTATAACTTTTACATAAAGCCATACTTGGAGTATTGTTGCAGTATATGGGGTAATTGTTCAAAAGAAAATATAAATATAATTGTAACACTCCAAAAAAGGGCTGCAAGATTAATTTTAGATGCCGACTTTTTCACACCAAGCGCAAATTTATTTAAAGAATTGAAATGGATCCCGTTCTCTGATATTGTTAAATATCACCAAGTTAGCTTAGTTTACAAGTGCATTCACAAAATTTCTCTTGAATATTTACATGACATGTTTAGCATCAAGCTAGATTCAAAGCGTTATAATTTAAGATCTTCAAACACAGGTCGCTTAGATGTTCCGAAAAAACACAACAGGAGTTTATCTTTAAATGGCCCTAAATTGTGGAATAGCCTGGACAGCAAAACAAGACAAGCAATTTCTCTTTCTGTTTTTCAGTCAAAGGTATTTAATTTTTTATCTGGCCTTAACTGTGATAAACTTACTGAATAGATCGATGTATAAAATAGTTATATTATATTCCTACTATGTGCATGCTTATATGTATTTATACTATGTATATTATTGACCTTCTTTATATTGCTCATATTTGTAATAATCTATTTTATTGATAATCTATGCTTGTATGACATATTATTTGAACATTATGTACCATTTTGAAGAGGGCCTCATGGCAGATGAGCGAAAGCTCAATGAGCAACCCTCTATAAATAAAGATTATTATTATTATTATTATTATTATATTACCGCGATGTATAATCAGATATTAGATACATCTTATTATGGTTTAAGCAACTGTGTATATTCATTGTCTTTGTTCATCATTCAACGATTTTAGCCCATGATGAGGAACTAGATGGGTGAACATGCCTATATGCACTGGCACACGATTTATAAAAAAAAGTTTTATTTAAACATTGTCTAAACGTTTAGACAACGTGATACATCGGCATTTTGCTCTTCATTGAAAAAAATTAGCACATGATACTTCAAAATGTACCTGTTTTTTAACACGGCAGAATAAGTTTTGCACGTAAATTAATAAGTGTTATTCTTCCACAGTTCAGGGGCTCATACAATATGGATTAGCGCGTAGGTGCATTTCGTAACTGTAATTATCCTGATCCTGCAAGTATGATTCTAATCATTTAAAGATAGAATTACAAACGCAAATGACCAGCCTTAAATGACGGAAATGTTTCTATGTATAAAAAATAATCATGTCCCAGATTGAATTATTTGATTACCCGAGCCTCTACCACCTTTTCATCAGTTATAGTGATATATATATTTAACTTGTTTGCAGACGTATATGGGCCTAGCATGAACAGTGTTAGCATGCTGTACCATGGTCGCAGCGCTGGAAATGTAAAATTAATGTGTTGTTTGAGCAAATGCTGGCCCAACATTCATTATAACAGCATTGGCACAATGTCCCGTGTTTGCTGGAACAAATGAGGACCCAAACCCGTATTGACAGGGGGTAGGTTTTAGACCACCATTTTGTGCACATACATGGATAGGCTAAACTGGGCAAGGAGAGCCTCACGAGGATGATGAGATAAATGAGATGACACTACCCTCCAGACACAAGATTCGAAATTCGATCGCTGGCGGTCTAAGGCAAAGCTCGCTACATCTCGGTCACAGAGGCTCCACACATGCGCTATTGAATCTTTACGAGTGAATGGGGAATTATTTTTTTTTGAAACTTGAGTGCCGGAGTGGGGTTCGAATCCGAGATCTCTAACTTTCCAGGCAGGCATCTTTAACCACTGCTCCACCCAGTAAACACAAAACATTTATATAACATTTATACAACGTCGGCCCAACGTCTTCGACGTTGGTCCAACGCTGTATAAATGTTATACAATGGTTTTGTGTTTACTGGACAAGGCGCCCGTCCGACAAGGGGTGGGGCATCCCCTCGAAGTCTCGAACTCCGATCACGGGCTTCTTCACAGGCACCACTTCGCCGCCGCCTACTAGAAAACATTATTTGGTAGGTTATCGTAATAATCTGGACATATTGCTGTGTCGGTGACGTATCCTTAGTCAATTTATCGGCGTAATCGTCACAGCAGACTATAAACGGCTTGACGACGAGAACAACAAAGTCACGCTCTGCCGGATTCCCAGCAAAAACTGACACGCTGAAACAATGCTGGTTTGAGACTGGGCTTTAATTACTTGTGTTTGCTAACGCTGGGCCGGTGTTGGGCCAGCGTCCGACTGGGATTGACTGGGATTTGCAGAGCGATTTATCCCTTTAACCGCCAAAATATTCAATCTGAATTTCCACCCACTTGAAGTTGTGTCTCGCTGACGCGATCCACAACTTCAAGTGAGTGAAAATTATTCAGATTTGACAAAATGGAGGTCAACTGTTTTCAAATAGTGCTGATTGATGTCAGATTTTATCTTTAACATGTTTAAAGGGGGGTACTTAATGTGCTGATAAAAATGAAAACCCGAATATATGCGACACCGGCGGTCAAAGGGTTAATCCCTAATCCCGCAGAGCAGCATCGTGTCGACACAGGACCTTGTTTATGTCGGTGTTTTGCCGGATACTGCCGTAGTTAAACGCTCGGCTTTTACAAACTGCTTCGATCTTTTCCCAGCAGCACATCTCTGTCTGTCAGCAAATTGTAAGGATATCATCAATACACATTAACTGCCCTGTTAACTGAGACAGAATAAGGTAAGACCATGAATTATGGTTAGATCCACGGGTTTTAAACTATAAAATTAGATATTTATTAATAAATTTGAATTCATAGAAACATATGTATACTTAATATCTCATGATCAGTGCCAAATTCTGGAAATGATTTAATGGGCGACACATTACACATTTGACTTTTAAATTCGCAACACTTTTAGCGCTCCAAAAGTACACGTACATGTGATTTAAGAAACGCAAAGATATGGTAGTATTATGAAATAATTACATAATTAAGGCTCTACAAAGATCAGCCAAGCTAGTCACTTTTCTGTGGTGGCCATGCAGATCTCTTCGCGAGAAAAAAGTCTGACGCTCTGTTAAACATATAACACTTTGTCCGCTATGGGACGACATATGGTAAAGTACTGTAGGCCCTAACAATCAAAGGGCTTAACACTGAGCTTCATTATCATCCTAACACTCTATAAGGCGATGTACATCAAGTGTTACATCAAGTGTTACATCATAATTAGCTAAATCTAATCCCATTAATAATGGTCTTGCACCTGTATTGATATTTCTGCAAACCGGAGGCCTGTCAAACGGTCAAGCGGTGCAATTATATGCTGAAAATTATGAGAGTAATTCCCGAACATCACAATTTAGAATAGCATAAAAGCAAGAATATATAGATATTATTGATAAAAGCCATAACGCAACCAAACAGAAAGACTGAATTACGGCAATTATGACCAAGAGTTGATTAACTTCTGTATGCTATTGGAATTCCTTAATGATATCTTCACTCGTGTCACTATAGCCTATGTTCGAATATTGACTGTGGTATGAATTATATCCTAAGCTCAAGTTGCAGGGTAAAATAATTCAATATTTATTCACAAAATGAGATTGTATTTTAATTGTTTGTAATTTGTCTGACTACAACGGCACTGCTCGTCATATGGATTTGTTGACGAAAGCAGGAAACCACGTTAACCACGTAAAACCACGTATTGAGAAGTACATAGGCCATACATAGTTTTAAAGCTTTACCTAGCTTACTGCGACATGTACGACCGACAACCTAAAGTGAAGGAAGATTACTTATGTTCGTTACTGTTAAATTTGACATAGCCCTTTAAACCGCCAAATCATTTAATTGAAATTCACGCCCACTTGAAGTTGTGTCTCGCTAACGCGATCTACAACTTCAAGTGAGTGAAAATGAGGTGAATGATTTCCAAATCTTGCTGACTGATATCACATTTTATCTTTAGTTTGTTCAAAAACTGGTATTTAATGCTCTAAAACAAATGAAAAAACCCGAATATAATCGGGACCGGCTGTCAAAGCGTTAAAGACGCATATTTTATATACGAGAATCATTATTTGGCGTGGAAATAAAAATATATACCCGTCTATGTATTTTTATTTCCTATTAGGGAGGGACGGTATTTATAAAATAAATTGACACTTAAAAGGAGATGCATTAATTTGCGTGATAGTCGAGTGAAGATGTATAGGAGCAATATTATCTCAACGCTGGTTTAATATTAATTCAACGTCTAGGACGTTGGACCAATATTGAGCCAGTGTTGGGCTAGTGTCTTATGCTCCTACATAGGTAAAACATATAATTATACGGAATTTGCAAGACAGGGGATAAAATCTCACATTTGTTGCTGCTACTATCGTATTCTACGACTGCACGGGAATCTCCGTGGCCGACAGGTAACGAACTTGACCTAACCACGCATAATACGAGCGCACATACCAGTCTTGAACTTTTAACTGGAGGGGGGGGGGGGAGGCTGGTAGGCTTAGTTAACCAGCTGACTCTTGAACGCTACCACAGTTTCCGATTCTATGGCAGCGGCCGGGAGAGATTTATTCCGATCAGGGATAGTTCGATGCCAAAAAGAATTTTGTCCCATGCAGTGTGGTGTTAGCTCTAATGTGTTAATGGGCCTGATTGTGCCCACCACGTGTTCTTTTGTTTGGGATTAAAAGGTCATTGATAGGAATTTCGAATAGCTCATTTAAACTTTTGAACATACTTATAAGTCTAGAACTTTTTCGTCTTGTTTTCAAGTCAATCTAGCCCAGATTCTGAATGAGAGATGTCACACTGGCCATTTGTCTATAATTTTGGGTGACAAATCTTGCTTCTGATCTTTTATTTTTTTCTAATTTGTCTTGACAAGGGTTGATACCGCTTCAATTTTCTCGACATGTTTTCTTGAATCAGATCAGCGTATAATTATGTGGGACAATGAACTTAAACGTCACTCATTCACAGATACTACATATCGCCAGGTCGTTGGCTTGTTCGGTTTAGCCTATTATCATACACACACACAATGGATTAGGGCCCCATTTATTCATTCTACTATGCCTGCATTCGTCTGTGGTCCACGAGCACAAAACGTGGCCTGTTACCTGATCGTAATAGGCGAGATTGCCGACTCCGGATTTCAGTAATACGAGACACATAATGAACACTGCATAATAGGTGTTACCGTAACCCTTCAACTGCCATATTATTCAATTGGTATTTTCACTCACTCACAAATGAGTGAAAATTGGTAAGATTTGACAAAATGGAGGTCAACGTTTTTCAAATCTTACTGATTTAATTTCACATGTTATCTTAACATGTTTAAAATGTGGTATTTAATGTGGTAATAAAAAAATGAAAAACCGAATATATTCGGACCGGCGGTCAAATTATTAAGAAGATCATTAGTGTCATGTAGATGTTGGTTTGTGTAGGTGTGTGTATCCACACCTGAATGACCCTTCACACCACGTACCGAGCAGACACGAGCCGTTGAACCAATGCTGGTTTGATGTTGTCCCATCTTAACTGATGTCGGCCCATCGTAAATGACAGCCTTTGCGGCGGCGGTGGCGAAATAGGCAATATCGATTGTGTTATTACATGGTGTCTTAATTATATGGTGTCTTGATACTCAAAACGGCCATTTCACCCCCTGTAGACCTGTCATGCAGATATATTACTCTCTTTAACATGGTGTCATGCGTGATACTCTCTCTAATGCCCCAGTCACACTGTCGCGAATCCACTGGCGATCCAGTACGAATGCTGGCGATATGTGCAATACGGATGTGAGTGCGAATCATTGAGAATAAAAATGCTCCTGAGGTGAATAATTTATTTAACAACGAACCAACTAGAATCAATACGGTTCAAATTGCTAATGACGGAGAACCAAGTAGAACTAAGAATGATGAGCTAGAACCAATACAAATCAGAACGGGTTGACACGAACTAATACGAAAGGTTGTACGACTCAATACGATCTAATGCGAATAAGCCTGCGAACTGATACGAACCAATATGACTCAAGTAGAATGCAGCTCGGACGAGTGCGAACTGATACGACCTAGAACGGACCAGTGCGATTCAATAGGGATGAGCTGTTCTTATATGGTATGAATAATTATGTCCTTATATGGGGTGATTGGCTATCATGTGACCCTCTCAGAGGGTCACATGATAGCCAATCACCCCATATAAGGGAACACTTGTGCCCCATCTTGTGGCAACTTTGATTTATTTGTCACAAAATCATTCCTACTACATAGGGGTGATAGATCACCTTTAAGATCAGTGTTGCATTACTGAATACTGAATCATTCCGTGATCACACATGCACACGTTGGAGTTTATAAACCAATAGTTTTATTATCAACAATGTTCCTCTCTACTAAAATGTGCAGGGTTAAACTTCTTCAAATGCCTGGAGTATGTAGTGCTGAACATGGTATTGTGCTCTATCACAAACCCAGGGTTCAGATTTCGCGCTCCTTTTTGTCGCGAAAATGACGAAAATACATGGATAGATACACTCACTTTTATTGATTGTGTGTGATTGTCATTTTGGGTCGTACCCAGAACAAAAATAATCACCATCTAAATCCGATATTTAGAATATGACTGACAGTGGGAAGAGCGCTGGTGCCTTCATAATAATTAGCATCATACGTAAATACTAGTCATCTGATCGGTCGGGATGGTTATTCCAACCAATCAGGGACCTGATAACCAGGTCCCTGTACTGGGTCCCTGAGAATGCCTTTATAAACTGACAGGCGAACAAAATCCCGTGAACACGAGGCATCGACCCAGAATTGGGCCAACGTATCGTATTTTCTTAGAAAAACCCACCCAGCAGACACAATTTGTTAAATCGATGTTGGTTTAACGTTGGTCCAGCGTCGTACACGGTGGACCAACGTTAAACCAACATTGATTCCACGTATTGTGTCTGCTGGGTAGTGTTTTCGACTTCACTTTATCTTTTGGATAAGGTCGCGTAATTGGCGATAAGAGATATTGGCCCAATGTTGGTTTAATGTTGGCTCACCGTTTGCGGCGTCGGCCCAACCTTAAGCAAGCATTACGACATTATTTGTGGGATAATTAGCAGCACTCGATCATCCTCGCGGGCGGGGGGGGGGGGGTCCAACGTTCCTGTTGACATTCAACAAAGCTCGAGCGTTGCCATCATAATTCATCTTTGTAGCATCACTCACTAGTATCGAAAAGGTATCCCGAATAGGGGATCAAGGGTCATGATCCTCTAGGAGCCAGTTTGCGAGAATCTAGAGCCGAGAATGTATTAAGTCATCGCATTCTTCTTGCGTTTTGTTGAGAGCCCACCAAAAGCACGTGTTTTGTACTGAGAAAAGGAGGCTAAATTGAAAAAAAAGCAGAAATGAATATGTAGGATGTGAGTATAATTGTCAGAAAATTTGTTTGCCGAGAATAAAGTAACGTGCAAATATTTCCACAGCTGCGGCGTAACAAAATAAAAATACTAAGGTGAAACGACAGTCAAATTTAACTTTTTCACGTTTAGTCTCTCCAAAGAGGTTATATTATAGGTATATGTATAGGTTTATTTCAGCAATAGGCCCAGCGGCCTGTGAGCATACAATACAATACAAATACAATAATATGCCATGGCGTGTGAATATAACATAAGTGATACAAATATAACATAATTATGATCACTCCAGTTTGTACAAACCTTCATACACATATGTGGCCAAGTTACGGATCGTTTTTCTGTTTTCACTCGTAAGGAGTTGTGTTAATTTAGACATTGAAGGGTTAACAAAATAATAAGATTTTATATAGCGGCGGCGAACTTCAACAAGCTTATCTTTTTTACAGATTAAAACGAAATGATATTCATCTTATATGGATATATTATGTAACCCCCTGGCCATCTCCTGGAATAATCCTGTTCGTGTTTCAATTCCCATGAGCAGCGGTTGATGATGATTGCAGGACTAGCTGATTGCAGTTTTATTTTGAAAGCGATTATTCAACGTGGACCAGTGCCTTTAACGCTGGCCCAGCGTTGAATCAGCGTTGAGTGTGGTGTGTGCAGGTAAAAACTACTTGGACGTGAGCAAATTAGCACGGAGCAAGATGTCGATCAATACAGTACGGTATCGAACACCAAGAATTATGTTTGAGGAGGGGGTGGCGCCCGTTGTTTCTCTTACGCACGTGCCACCAAGGCAACTAATAAATAAGTAGTGTCGTCATCCTAGTATTAAAAGGGCGTATCCGTCACTTTGTAAAATGGGAGATACGCTCTTTTACCACCAAGGCACCAGGAGCGTAAACATACGCAACAAACACGAGACGTTCATCCAATGTCGTTTTAATGTTGGCCCACCGTTTTCGACGTCGGGCCAACATTAAAACGACATTGGCTGAACGCCTCGTGTTCACTGGGTAGCGCGCTCTGGCGTTCCCACTCCTGAAGTCACCCATTGAAACGGGGATAACGCGTTTGAATAATGAGGATGATACCTCACTATCAGACAAAGACGGGTGGCGCCATACAGAAACTATCCCCCCTTTGAAGTGACAAACGGGCGGGGGCCCTAGGGTAGTGGTTATCACCGCTGCCTTTCACGCCAGAGTTCGGGGTTCGGTTCCCGGTCTCAGCTGTTTCAAAGAAACAAAAATGTTTCTTCGCCATCCACGTGTGAAAGTTAGTATTGTGGGGAGCCTCCGTGACCGAGAGGTAGCGTGCTCGGCCTCAGACCGCCAGGGTTTGAATTTCGAATCCTGTGTCTGGAGGGCAGTGTCATCTCAATCATCTCACCATCCTCAGGAGGTTCTCCTGGCCCAGTTTAGCCTATATGTGCACAAAGGTGGCCTAAAGCCCGATTCATTTCATTTGAAGTGACAAACAACAGTCATACCTGGTGGAATTAAACATTAAACCAACATTGGGTCAGTGTATCGCGTTTGCTGGGTATTAGCTTTTAGATCAGAGTAACCTGTAGGTAATGTGATTATAACATTATCTGATTTGAGTCCTGAAGGTCGACCAAGCAGGTGTGATAGCGTAAAAACTAGAAAGGGAAGCCGCATTTGACCGACTTAACCCTTTCACCGCAAAGTTATAACCATTATAATAATTGATATCAATTATTTTTTTCATTCACTTGAAGCAGTGTTTCTCTGTGTCACCAAAACTTCAAGTGGGGAATTAGATCAATTTGTGATCAAAAAAGTATATTCTTACTAATTAAACTAATAATTATTTTATCCACTGAGCCTAAGCCTACCCTAATACAAACAAGGAAGAAATTAGTAGTGGTTGGCGTTTAAAGGATTAATGGAAGCCATTTCAGGATGGATACATCGCCAGATTTTTTTGTCTCCGCGATAAACGCAGACACAACTGCTCGTACATTTTTGTAGCATTGCCATTGTCTTCAATTGCCGAATGATTACTATACGTAATTTGAATCTGATTATTGCTTAAATAATCAAAATGATTTAAAGATAATTTTTCTCTATTCGTTACATTAAAATACATACATTGCTTCAATTGTGCAAGCAATTGATCGTATATAACTGATGATAAATTGATAATGTGAAAAACTTGTGGTTTGAACAAAATGCGTACCTTAGATTTAAAATGCTCTGAAATCGAATCAGTGGAAACAATGCAATATTTTATTTATTTTAAAATATTTTTTTTCTTAAGTCGGCCAAACACTGCGTAACATGTTTCTCAACAACCGTTTTCGTAACATGTTACTCAACTTGATATGTTTTGTGTGTTACCCATACACTATGAAACATGTAACGTGACACGCATGTTACGTAACTTGTTGCTCAACATATTTCATAGTGTATGGGGGGGGGGACATACAAAACATCGAAAACGGTTGTTGAGCAACATGTTGCGCAGCGTATGGCCGGCTTCAATCCTGCTTTGCTTTCACATCAAGAGGATTGATCCTGAATGCACCGACGCAACGGACCGACATGTAGGCCTAATTAATATGATATTCAGCATTTATCGACGAACATGCCAAGAAATGAATACTTCATTACTGCCACCGAAAGGAAAAAAAGGTAGCTGGATGGAAAATGTCATGTGTTATCTAAACACTGTGTGTATTGACGGCTAAAATGGAGCAAATATTTTTTTTAATAACGAAGGATCGCGCGGCGCATGGCCCTGCGCGAAACTGACGTCGATACACTGGTTTCAACCTTATCTCGACGAAGGCGCCATTAACGTGATCGCTTAGTCACATTGACAAGGGAGAAACAACTATATTTCTCTAAAAACCCCATGCAGGATCAGCGGGGCTCGAACCCGGGACGCATGCATGACTGGCCAAGCAGTCAGGCGCTCTACCAAAGCGCCACACCCCTTTCTCTGTATATTTTTAATAGGGGATTCCCGACAAGCTAAATAGCATGAAAAGTAAGGATTGGGGTGGGGGGGGGGGGTGTTACAGAGAAAATACTCTGTCTGCCGTTAACAGGCAGCCGTTGCGCAGAGAGATCAATTATTTTTGAAGTCTTATTGATTCATGTCAGGTTTTATCTTTAACATGTTTGAAAGTTGGTATTTAATTTGCTAATGAAAAAATAAATAAAAACATATACAATTGTGACAGGCGGTTACAGGGTAAACGGTGGTAAACTCCAGTCGTATCAGAGCTGAAAGGGTTAAAAACCTCATCGATATAAACCCACACTCAGTAGGCCTACTAAAACCTTCGGGGATCGACATTAGACGTCATAATCTGACGTCTGTAGACGTCAGATTCTGCCGTCTAAAGTCGATCCCCGCACTGCATGTAAGAGTATAAATATTTATACTAGCCGTAGACCCATAACATAGGTATTCAAATGAATCGAAAAGAGCTAACAAGAACATTCATGATGGTTTCAAATTGAAAAAACCCTTCGGTCTCAATGGTGTATATAAAAATAATTCAGCGCTTTAAGGGTTAATCCCGATACATGGTGTGCTGGGCATGGATCGTAAACGGAAGTATCTAGCCCATTGTCCACCTGGATACGATCAGTCACACTGCCTGCCCTCTGGTGCGAGCAGACCCGCGGATATGATCCAGAACAGGGATTTTCTAGTCAGTTCTGCGCGGTAACTACAAGGACTTTCTAGGCGAGGGTATGTTTACTCGACTTTCTAATTTAAATCATGGTTGAACGAAAATCATAATTCATCATAGACTTTCTCTAAAAGCCTTCGACATGCCATCAACATTGACTGATAAACAGACGTCGAGACGACTTCTACAAAGCCCGTAAAATTATACATTAATTTAGATACTATTTAGTATGAAAATGACAGTTCATCAGTTTATGATATAGCCGTAGTATATAATACAAATACTGTTATGTATGACAATCATAACAATACAAAAGTAGGAATGTATAAAATGTACAGATTAATTGTACAGATCAAAATGTCGATTCTTGTCCTTCAGTAGGCCTATCAAACGCCATGATATGTAAATATCTGTTTCCCCACTAAAATATATAATCAATCAATCAATCAATCAATCAATCAATCAATCAATCAATCAATCAATCAATCAATCAATCAATCAATCAATCAATCAATCAATCAATCAATCAATCAATCAATCAATCAATCAATCAATCAATCAATCAATCAATCAATCAATCAATCAATCAATTAATCAATCAATCAATCAATCAATCAATCAATCAATCAATCAATCAATCAATCAATCAATCAATCAATCAATCAATCAATCAATCAATCAATCAATCAATCAATCAATCAATCAATCAATTAATCAATCAATCAATCATTCAATCAATCAATCAATCAATCAATCAATCAATCAATCAATCAATCAATCAATCAATCAATCAATCAATCAATCAATCAATCAATCAATCAATCAATCAATCAATCAATCAATCAATCAATCAATCAATCAATCAATCAATCAATCAATCAATCAATCAATCAATCAATCAATCAATCAATCAATCAATCAATCAATCAATTAATCAATCAATCAATCAATAAAACTTCTATAGCGCATATATCCTCAGCGGACCGAGCTCAGAGGCACACAAATCCTTAGCGTGATCATGTGTCATAATCGAGGCCAAAGCAGGTTCGTCAACAGGGAGCCGGGCTGCTGAGGGACTAGGGTGGAAAAGCCAGGTCAAATAGGTGGGATTTAATTAATTTCCGGAATGTTAAGATTGTTTTGGCATTACGTATTGGCACAGGCAGGGCGTTCCATAAGGCTGGGACAGATATAGAGAAATCTCTTGAGCCAGTCTTAGTCTTTATATGAGGAACAACAAATCTATTCGAATTAGTGGAGCGTAGATATTTTGAGCATCTCGGCCGAGCAAGTAAATCAGCCAGACATGCAGGCTGGTTTTCTTTTAGGGTTCGGAAAGTTATTGCGCATATTTTAAAATGAATGCGAAACTTGACAGGAAGCCAAAGTAATCGTTTTAGAATTAGAACGGAACGACTAAATCGTGGGGCCTTGGTTACTACTCTTGCAAGGCAGTTTTGAACGCGTTGTAATCTAGCCATATCCTTTTCTGGCATATTGTGAAAAAGTGAGTTACAATTATCTAACATACTACTGACGAGTGCCACTGCAATTTGCTTGGCAAGATCTAAGGACAGACTTTTTAGAATTCGACGCAGGTCACGGATATGATAAAATCATGCCCTACATGTTTGGGATATGTGTTTTCGGAAATTCAGGCCACTTTCAAATAGTACACCAAGATTTTTAGCTGATGTAGATGGATTCGTGTCTTGACCTAGAAGTAAGCATGGGAAATTATTCAAGAATTTTTCTCGCTGAAGTTTGGTCTCAATAAGAAGAAATTCTGTCTTGCTAGGATTAAGCTTCAGCTTAGATCCTGTCATCCAGGCCGAAACACCCATTAAACAATGTTGCAACTTCTCAAGAGATTCCTTCCCGTTTGAAACTGATAGAGACATGTAAATTTGAGTATCATCGGCATAAAGGTGGGGGTTTATGTCAAAACTAGTCAAAACAATAACTGCATATTATTATACATAATAGCCAAAATGGCACTCTTAAAATCGTAGAAGTCTGAGTAAAACTTCTAGATACTTGTTGTGGTTTAGATATAGACGGACATACATAAACTAATCTGCTAACACTGGCATACACATATAGAAGGGATGGTAGACTATGTTAGATATCCAACTCGAGCGAGTGTGCATTTTTGGATGCTATTGAACAGATAGTATAATTTAGCAAAAAAATTGTTTTGTAACTCATATAATATCAGGCCTATTATATCGCAGCAAACATGATACGCTCACCCAATGTTAGTACAATGCTGGGCCAGCGTCGTAGACGAAGGAACACTATTGTAACAACATCGGGTGAAGGTTGGCTGGGGTGGATCGAGTGGGGTGTAGGCGTTCCCACACTACGTTTCCATGGCACTGAGGCAAAGCCTTGATCTCACCTATATCGTGTGACCGAATGAGCCAGGCGGCGTCTAATTACATTGCATTTCACGTCCAGTGCTGGTACAATGCTGGGCTGACGTCCACGGATGTTAACCCATCATTGTGTCAACATTTACAGAGACCCTGCCTTCGGCATTTAGCACCGTGATCACCAGCAAAGATTAAAACAGTGTTAAATAACTTTACGTCACTGCTACAGAAATATTAGGAGTATTACCTGGGGCTGGTAATCTAATAATACATCGTTTTGCTATATATATCATACACCTATGCTATTCCAGGATTCTCGAGTTGACTTCGCCATAGCGTTGTTTATTCTCTCTAGTTGGACGGCCATAATTAAATAGATACACAATCGCTGGAAATACAGTTCTCTCCACGACAGATGCCAGTCAACAAGAAAATATAAAACCAGGATATTTTTATTTATCAGGTAAAATAATAATTGAATAGTGCGTTTGTCGGAAGCGTTTTGAGATTTTTGGGTTTACATTATATTACGTAAATTGTATATTATTACAGAATTTTTTGAAAGGTTTGTAGTAGCTGGTAGCTTAATTGTCTAGACAATGGACAATAGTAATAGTATATTTTCTTATGGTGCCATTTTGAGCTTTAAGCAAAAAAACAACAACTAGACCTACTTCTGATCGTTTAAAAAAAAACTAGGTCTAGCTGCCACGCTGCAAATCCAGAAATTTAATGTTGTTGACAGCAAATTAAATTAAACAAGAATAGTTTGAAATTGCGGCTAACTGAAAATCACTATCGCACTATCGTTTGTTTTATTTACTTTGTAAAGAGTTTTAGCGTTAACCACCTTGAGAACATTATCACAGAGTCTTTGCTATGGTAAAATTGAGAAGTGTTCCACATGCACATGGAACTTTTTCTCCATTAATCCACACAACAAGGAATCTGTTGTGTGGTCTAATGGAGGAACGTATTACATGTCCGTGGACCATTTCTACAATTGATTACACATCAAGGAACATGTTTATGGTGTAATAGAAAAGGTTTCAGAAGCCTGTGGAGCTATATCTCCATTATAACATACAACAAACCTGATACACGGTACAATGCTATTTATCAGAACATATCACACAACATTTATAAGAACCAGCTCAGCGTAGGCTATATCACTCTAAACAATATAGGCCTATAGATTTGGAAAATGCTGGAAAGGACCCTAAGTACTTTACCATGCAGCCCAGGAGAACCTTGCAACGGTTCTCCTGGTTTGCAAGGTAAAGTACCAAAGGCGACATTTTTTTGTAGAGTGTAGTACAGAGGTAACGTGTTATTGCTGAAGGGATACTTGTATGTCTGTTGTATTTCATATTTTACTCAACCTCACTGTTTGTTTAGCAGGCACAAACATGGGATGCTCAGAAAGTAAAGCCGACAGTGGCGCCAGCAGCGGCAACAAGCCAGACCAACAACAACAGGATGCCGGTGACGGCAATCAACAAGCTAGGTGAGTAAAACATGGTGATAGATTGATACAAATTATAGCTACTGTAGTATTCGCCTATATGTTGGTAATCACGTCAATTTTGTTTCATTATATTTTACGAATCCTAAGGGAATCGGATTTTTCCGAATCCATTCTACATTCGGAAGTTTATTCAAATTTTCATTTACTGTAAATTCTGAATTGTGAGAGCATTTTTAAAACATCCCGCTGAATGGTAATCATGGGATTACCCAAGCCGAAGCTCAAACGATCGATTTGTTTCTACTGTTTTCGCTGATATAAATTATTTTATATTTATTATTATTATTATTATTTTTTTTTTGTTATGTTGTTTTTAGGTTTTCAGCATATCAATTGCAATAGCCGGCACTATTTTTCTACTGTACAAAGAACTAGAAGTTGCGATTGACATTTTTGCGAGCGTGATGTCAATATTAAACACGTGTAGTTTGACAACTCAAGGCTTCTTGCCTGCAGAACGTTCTTGAATTCACATAACTGATTTACAGATATAAAGTTTTAACCTTCTATCGAATATGATTTTAATATAACAGAAAATTCATAAAAATAGACCTCTAGCCTCTCATTAATTCAGTCGATCTATTTATGCAATCCTTTTTTAAGTGTTAATTTCATAATCATGAACATAATGCATATTCTGGGCTCTGCATGCAGCTGTTATCTAGTTTATATAGTTTGTGCAGCTGATCACCAAAACTGAAACAGTGTTAAATCGCGTGGCAAAAAAATTGTGGTTGGACAAAAGAGTCTAGAGACTGTTCTAGACTCTTTTGTTAGACTCTGGGAAGTTCTGTAAGAATCGAACTGTTGTATAATATGATACATGAAGTTGCCAGACTGGTTTCCCATTGAATCGTGTAAAGCATGACTTATCCAACCGTGGAGGTGGGGGGGGGGGCACTAAATCCACTATAATTCGCAATATGACAGATTAAATAGACTGCTTACATTAATCAAAATACGGCGGTTCAACGTAGAGCCAACGTTAGCCCATCGCATTCTGATTTAAATATATCACACGCCCTTGCCATTGTGTAATGTCACTGCTGCGACCAATCATTTAATCATACAGAAGGCTAACGCGAGTTGAAGGTGATGTCCTGGGATTTTGATAAGGAGCAAATATTTAAAGTCAAAGTACAGTATTGTATCGATCGGCGCTGTGTAGTACAACGTATAGATACTCGCCTAAACTTATTCTTGTTTGACATTAAGGAACCACCTAATATTGCCATCGAGAACAACGATCTGTTCCGACTTAGACTGGTGTGGCTGAGATGTCAGTAATATTGACGTGAATATGTGGATCAGAAAAGAACTAACTGAGACAATTATGATGATTTCAAATAAAAAAAAACCTTTGGTCTCTTGGGGTATATAAACAATATTTCACCGCATTATAAGGGTTATTGGTCGATGGAATGACATTGATTATGCTTACGTTAGACCCTCTGCTGGTAGTGAGCCCGACGTCAATCCACCGGAATCCAAATCACCTGACCCTGAACCCGAACCCGAGCCCAAACCCGAAGAAAGCCAGCAACAGTCACAGGAAGAGTGAGTGATACGAAACAAAAACTTTCCTTCACTTGTGATTCTACTTTTCGATGAATTTACCGCACTTGTGTTTTTCAAAATGCGTGTCTTGAGACGCTTAACATCTGGTATTTTACCCTCATAATACTTTTTTCAGAGATATTTCTTCCCTATCTGAGACACATGCTTGATCTTATACATGTTCTCGTTTTCAGTAACTATTTCATTATTTAATATGTTTTTCTTGGATACTGTCATGTAAAAACAGGATAATAAATACACGTATACTTCGCACAGCTATGCAAATACTACTACTACTACCTTTTCAATATATTGATATGATATTTAACATTAAATATCATATAAATGTGTTTAATTATATGCAGCTGAAACTGGGCAATTTGTTTCGCTGTAATAATTATTTTTCATTGAAATTATTTTCGCACCCACAACGCACTGCAATATTAAAGACGAAATATTGATCGTTAACCAGATTGCTTAATAATTTGTTGTTTCACTATTGTTACTGCTGAATATAATATACTGCTCTACAAAGCCAAAAAGGAGAATCTGCTTACTTGTAATTCAAGCAGATATTGCCTTTTGGCTTTGCATGACAGCATAGACCTTCTCTTTACGATTTATTCGGCAATGCACTGTCTTTGACATTTCTGGCGCACGATACCATACAAAACAAACAAAACGGTTTAAGTACACACTGTCAGGCAAAGACAAAAGGCAGTAACTGCTTACCAGAAACGTAAGCAGTCGCTGCTTTTTTGAATTGCACGGCAACCTATCCATAATTAAATTCCCTGGCACGGACTGCCAAGCACGCCATCTGTATTGTCAACTCAGCCCGTGGTCAATATTATTGTCACGAGCGATTTTCACGGCTATCCAGATGTTATGACCATATACCGTATTCCGAAGAAACTTCCTGAAAAATGTTGAAAATTAAACGCGTTATTCCTTTTTTGCAACATTGTAAGTTTCATAGTAACTTGTAACAAATTGCCCGCTAAGTTATCCATTTTAAATTTACACCCACTTGAAGTTGTGTCTCGCTACCGCGACCCACAACTTCAAGTGGGTGAAAATTACTCATATTTGTTTAATTTTAGACCAAACATTTGCAAATTTTGATGATTAAAATCACATTTAATTCCCAATAACAGTGATTTAATCGTGAATCGTCATCCCTATCCAATGAAATATATACTGATCACTTGAGATACATGTAAGTAAACCTTGTGTTTTTATGACTTTGCTATGAGTTGATTGCACGATATTTATGAGTGTATTTTATACTTGTACTTTTTGTACATAGATGTATATATGTATAGTTGCTGGCTTGCAGATATTTTTATCAGCCTGTTCATGCGCAGCACGACCAATCTACTATGTTGTATGTAACATTATAATGATATAATTGTTATGTTTTTGTATCTGTGTTAAATATATGTATTGGTAAAGATAAATAAACAAAAACAAAATAAAAATAACCATTTAGGCCTAAGCGCTACGCAGGAGCATCTTTTTTTAGCAGATTATTCACTGTTATTGCGAATAAAATGTGTGATTCAACATCAACATAAATTACTTTGTTTTAGTCTAAGTCAAATTAAGCAGACCTAAGTAACAAACACCCATTTTGTTCTCAATAACAGTGATTTAACTCTTACAGCGCGGGGATCGACTTTAGTCGTCAGAATCTGACGTCTACAGACGTCAGATTCTGACGACTAAAGTCGATCCCCGCACTGTAAGAATGAACACATTTCTAATGACCATAGACCCCTAACATAGGTATTCAAAAGAATCGGAAAAGAGCTAACTAAGACATTTATGATGATTTCAAGGTGAAAAAACTCTTTTGGTTGCGATGTTTTTTTTACAAATTAATTCAAAGATTCAAGGGTTAATCTGCTAATGAAATGGATTAGAAATGATTTTAGTCGTACTGAACGCAGGGTTGAAGTAGCGGTTCCCAGCAAACACGAGACGTTGAACCAATGTTGAGTTGATGTTGGGCCGACGTCGTAGACGGTGGGTCAACATCAACCCAACATTGGTTCAACGTCTCGTGTTTGCTGGGTTACATCGTGCTATACATGCCCGAAGACGTAAGGACCAATTAGTACCCAGTAAACACAAAACATTTGTATAACATTTATGCAATGCTGGTCCAACGTCGAAGACGTTGGACCGACACTTTGTGCCCGACATTTTGTGTTCAACATTCAATCACATGACAAAATCAGCTGATCACCGCATGCTATTGTGCTGTTATTTAAATGCGAGCAGAGCTTTATACTTCGCCTAGGTTAGACGTATTAAACTTGTTAAAAAATAATTAAGTCCTTGACACTACACCAGTCCATCTTTTACTAATATTTTGAGTGCCACTCTTGGCTCAATACCTGCACAATTTATCAAGCTATTTGCACACTTATCGCACCACACGGCATAATTAGAATAAAGAATCGAATAAATATTTGTATAATCTATGACAATAAATAAACTCTGTCAATTGATATATTATACTTGGATACTCTATTGCCACCTTGGTATTAAAGGGTCATATCTGCCACTTGGCAAGTGACATATACGACCATTTAATTCCAAGGTGATGATAATTCATTCTATTATGTTGAAGACTATCAAGAAGTACCTGAGTGTTAATAGGGTGTTCACAAACTTGAAAAGTGGTGACAATTATATTTCCTAAGCTGGAGACATATTGATTAATCAATCACATGGCAAATACAAAAAATCGTCATATAATAATATGTCAATTATAAGAGACCAGTTTAGCAGCACCAGAGTATTTTGTAGTGTAGCTATTTATAATTACATTAGTCATGTTAGTCTAAGCCCTGTTTAATTTGTTGATATGTAATTGTTTAACAGTGACGACGTCCACATGTACATAACAACCGAAGAAGCCGTGCAGTACATTGTCAAAGAGCTGGGCGTATCGGAGGAGAGGGCGAGCAAAATGGTTGACAAATTCAACAAGAATAACGACAATCAAGTGGCTAACGAGGAGCTCACTGCCTTGTGTAAAACCGTTAGAGAAAGGTATGGTTATCAGGTTAAAGGTGCAAAGTCTTGACAGCGAAATATAAACATGCGCTTAAATTGAGCTAAAATTGGCTGTTCTTCAGACCACATCTTATGTGGAACTTTTCAAATGTCGCTTGTTGTTGCATGGTCAAATCATGCGATCACGCACGTAGCTGATCGTAGTTCATCACCAAATTAGATTTCATGGATATTATATTAGCCATCAATATCATGGCTGATATCAAGTACCAGGTCAACATGCATACAGAGAGAATTCCCAGTAGACAAGAGGGATGGAGCCAGTGTTGTTTAATTGCTGGGTCAGCGTCGGAGACACTGGACCAGCATTAAAACAACATTGGCTGAACGCCTCGTGTATGGTGTGAAATGCTCTCGACTGGCGGCGTTGCAGTCATAGAGGCATCCTCGCACAATATGTGATCACCAGTGCCGTGCGTTACTTTATGACATAGGCTTCATGTAATTTCAGTATTATCTAATATACACTCTATTCAATATACATGATATAGATTTGTAAGAACGTTTGAGTACTTTACCATTCAACCCCAGGATAATTTACATTTATGGTAACGATACTGGGAGTTCTCTGAAAACGAACTTTTAATAGACTCTTTATGTGGATTCTAGAAGCATAATAATATTGTTGGGTTTGTAGGAAAGCTGAAATACGTCAGAAGTTCCAAGAGGTTGATACTGATGGTAATGGTTACGTGACAGCTGACGAGGCTAACGTGCTGGTTGCCCAACTGATGAACGGTGTACCAGAGTCTACGGTCAACGCGATTGTCTTAAGATTTGACACGGAGGCTGATGGAAAAATCAAATACGAGGCTTTTGCTGAATTCTACGCCCATATAGCTGCCATGTAAGTTCGTCTGTTTTATATATTTATTTCCTGTTATTTCCTCAAAGCTTGCATCTTTAAAGGTGATCTATCATCCCTTATATGGTATGAATAACTATGTCATTATATGGGGTGATTGGCTATCATGTGACCCTCTCAGAGGGTCACATGATAGCCAATCACCCCATATAAGGAAACACTTGTGCCACATCTTATGGCAACTTTGATTTATTTTTCACAAATTTATTCATACTATATAAGGGGTGATAGATCATCTTATGTATGAAGGACAGTGTCATCTTATTAATCTCAACATCACATTTCTCATTGAATTTACGCGGGTATTTTTGACGTAATTTGCACATATCTTACCAGATTGATCTTGTCCACAGCGTATGCTGTGCAGGATATCTTGATAGCTAAATCACCCTCTCACAGCGTCTAGATATATCTAGGCCTACATAAACATATTCTTCATATTCTTTGCAACATAAATTTACTTACTGATCTACATGCTGATATAGGTCAAAGGGTTGTTGTCTTGTGACTGATTTAGAAGGCGAAATTATCCAATCAGATTCTAGATCAATTCTTAACCCCTTACAACGCTGAGATATTTGTATATTTTTTTTATAAGAGACCAAGAGACCGAAGGTATTTTTTTTCAATTTTAAATCATCATAAATGTCTAAGTTAGCTCTTTCTGCTTCTTTTGAATACCTATGTTATGGTTGTACGGGAATTATAAAACAATTACTATTTCAATGAGGGGATCAACTTCAGACGTCAGACTCTGACGTCTACAGACGTCCGATTTTGACGTCTAAAATCGCCGCCCCGCGCTGAAAGGGTTAATGCACCATTAAAGCTACATAGTAGTATTGGCTATTCAGTGTATCTACACAGTGGCTATAAGTGGCTTATTGCAACCTAATTGTTTTTTTTTATATTTCAGGAAAGATAACTTGGCTGAACGCTACAACCTACTGGATGAAGATGGTGATGGAAAATTGGACACAGATGAATTGAGAGAGACAATCATATACACCACCGGCATCGATGCAATGTACGCTAACTGTATTATAGAAGATTTTGACAAAAATTCCGACGGCAAATTTAGCAAAGCAGAATTCAACGAAATGTGGATGAAACTTGTTGGCAGTGCGTAGGACAAATATTTATTGAAATGTACATACTCCCTCCCCCCCTGGAGATTAAAAAGACAGTTTATGTTACTTTAAAAATGCATGACCCTTTAATCCCCTGAGACAATACATAAACACATATATACACGCAGTATGTATATATCCATTCCACAGAATAATGAAAATACAGCTCTTACAACCTGCGTGTTGGAATTATTCAAACTAAATTCAATTAAACAGGGGCCTACCTGTCTCCATACAATTTAAAAATGCACCATATTTAAATACAGTTGTGTTATTTGCTGCGTTGATGCGAGGTAGATTCGAACCTGTAATTTCGAAATTACTATTCATCATAACACAAACATTTTTTGTTATTTTAAATGTTAAATCTGATATGCTTGTCATTTTGGTATGTATATAGTGTGTTATAATTATTGTATTATATGATGTATATATCATATTATATATGTCATGTATGTTACAAATATATACACTGTATATAAATATATCCTATAAAAGGATGCTACACTCTAAAAAATATTGGTTCTTTAGAAGGAACCCTTCAGTACTATCACCATGCAACCCCAGGAGAACACTTGCAGGGTTCTCCTGGGGTTGCATGGTGATTGTACTGGATGGTTCTTTTTAGATAACCTATATTGTTTAGAGTGTACTCCAAGGAACAATAAAGTATAGCATTCCTATGACGAGAATGCATATTATTATTATTATCATCATCTTCAAAATAGTTATATTTTATAAACCTTTCAGTGTACCGGTACAAATGAATCTATTTAGTGTTTTAATTGTCGGGTTGTCTCTGGTTTAGTCCACAGTAAATATGTTATCATTATAATATAATTTTATTTGTAGCTTGTATTAAACAATTGCGAGCCGGTCATATAAGCTCTAGATGGCTCAAGTTTTGTTCTCTACCCTGACCAATTACTGGGCGTGATATAATCATGTTACCTTCCAACGAAATTGGTCGTAGTACAACCTTTAGACCAATATTATTTTCAGAGTTTGATAACCTTGATATTTATATACGATACATTCTGCTTAATTTTCCCCAATTTGGTAATCGTAGACTTAGCTGATTAAAAGAAAAATAACAAGGAGTGTTATGTATTATTCAACAGGCTTAGCTAAATTGTAAGCATGTTATTGGAAGAATTCGTGATGTTGTCCAATCAGACAACGAGGATTTATCGCAACATATTCGTAGCTTGATTCTTGGGAAGTAATACTGTGATACCTCACTCAGTATTAACATGTAATGATGTGGTGTACCTTTGTTGAAAATGGTTAGGAAAAGGATTGTCAGCAAATAAATTTGGTTAATTTTAATTGTTTGTTTATGTTACTGATTATAGCATTTTCATTATCGCTATAATAATGATAAACGTCTGAAAACAATACGGGTCAGTGCCCTTCTCTCTATAAATTGCACCAAGGAACCTATACAAGGAAAATATCGTTATATTTTCAGACTTGGGTGTTAAGGTTTGGAGTAGAGTAATATTATACTCCTTCTATATCACATACACTCTAACTCTTTAAATTTATATATATTGATGATTATTAGTGAAATTTAAAGTACTAGAACATGTCATTGACCCTTTCAATATGGCAATGGTTGAAAAATATTGCAGCAAACTAAATAACGGAAATATATTGGATGGTTTCCCAAATAAGGCAACAATAGTATTTCTGTGCACTGATCTATTGTGCTGCGTATATCCGAAAGGCAGTAACTGCTTGAAAAGTAAGCAGTTTACTTGAAAAGTAAGCAGTTACTGCTGTTTGGCGTTTCACGACTGTATAGTGTCAATGTAAATATATTCGTCATATTTGTGCAATTATATATATTATTGTACCTTTTCCAGCAGCTACACATATATTGCGGTTGTGAAGATATATGTGTCAATGTAAATAAACTATAAAATGGGGCTTTTCTAGCCTCACAAAATCGTGTACCCAGCAAACACGAGGCGTTCATCCGATGTTGTTTAAATGTTGGACCAGCGCCTACGGCGCTGGTCCAACATTGAAACAGCATCGGATAAACTCCTCGTGTGTGATGGCTATATCGCCATAGCAACATCACCATCATTGGAACATTAATACACGATACGGCGACCTTGGGGAGGCAATACGACACGTCATGACGGTCATTAAATTTGTATCGAGCAGCACACTTACAGTTGACACAGACGATTGTAATCGTCCGCCACGAGTGAGGATTCAGCCGGCACGAGTGAAATATGCCGGAAAAAACAGCAGATCTCTCCGATTTTGTCCAAATTCAACACATTCAACGTCAGTGAACAGCAAATTATTAGCTTTTGCATAATTATGTCAAGACTCATTCTCACATTTTTACAGCGATACAATTATCCACACTTTAAGCGCTACAGTTTCTAGTTATATCAGTAGATTTTGAGGGTTTTCAAAGGTTTGCACAATTTATTAACTACGGTTAAACCGACAAAGACAATTTTATTTTTACAAACCATTATTCCATCTTGGTACTGTAAAAAAATCATCGAGCTGGAAGTAGTCGTTCTGTTTCAAAAACCCGGTTTCATAGGACGACTCTCAGTTGTTTCTTAATCGTGCTCGGAAGAGAGGACTTTAGTTCTCAGACGATTTCATCATATTACTACTATTTCAAATGTCTGTGCCTAAGTCGCAATGAAATGGACATTTCTAGTACAAAAATGGTTGACTTGTCTATTTTTCGCACCGAAAGAATTACAATATTTATATTTGCCATAGACGCATAACATATAGGTATTCAAATGAATCAAAAAGAGCAAACTAAGACATCTATGATGATTTTAAATTGAAAAAATCCTTTGATCTTCTTGATTTATACACAAATATTTCAGCGTTGTAAAGGTTAAAAGCTAGTCTCTATAGCATATGTACATGTAGTTGGTTGGTCTCTATATTTAGTAGGCCTATATAAAAGTAAATGTCGCTCTTCTTTTATCTCATTATTACATTCGTCACAGAAAGCCTTCACGTGTAAAATGATATAGCGCATGATCTGGTTCTGCATATTACTCGAACATCAAATTTGTGATTGACATGAACATGGTTCAAATCTCACGGAGAATGAATGGGGATTTAGGGTAATTTAGTGCACATATAGGCTAAACTGGGTCACGAAAACCTCCTGAATGAGATGGCACTGTAGAGGAGGCTCCCCAAAATACTGAAACATTACAAGTGAGCGGAGAAGAAGCTTTTTGTTTCTTTGAAACCTGAATGCCAGAGCGGGGGACGAACAAGCAGGTAGATTTAACTACTGCACCAGTCCCCCACCCTATCTCACTGAGAAATAACCTTACGCAAAACGGTGGTAGAAAATTAAAAATAGACAATCAACCGCTTGGTGAACAATAATTTGGTCTGCAACCTATGGGCGGACAACTGTGTTTTCAATATCAGCAAAATAGGGTGACGACTGGCCATATATCAATTATTGTTTTCTCAAACCTGCATCAGATTCACATTTCAACACCTAACCAGCATAATGTAGAAATTAATTGAACAAACTATATAATAGATATGACTGTTGCTGCAATTCACTGATCACAAGTAATGTCATTATATCACAAGCAATTGTTACAATCACATCACATTTTAATTAGAGTTACATTATCACAGCAATACAATACACAGCAGACATCGAAATCAGCTCATCAGGCCTATAGAAAATACGAGGCAATATTTAGCAGTTTATATGAAGATACAATTAACCCTTACAGCGCGGGGATCGACTTTAGTCGTCAGAATCTGACGTCTGTAGACGTCAGATTCTGACAACTAAAGTCGATCCCCGCGCTGTAAGAGTAAAAATATTTCTACTGCCCGTAGACCCGTAACATAGGTATTCAAATGAATCGGAAAGAGCTGACTAAGACATTTATGATGATTTCAAATTGAAAAAAACCCTTTGGTCGCCAAGTGTTTTTACAAAAATATTCAGCGCTTTGAGGGTGAACACAGACCAGTGTTTTCGTACTGCACTATTAAGAAAAAAAATAAAGTGGTTTCCTGGTAGCTGAAATGAAATGAATAGGGTTTAAGGCCACCTTTGTGCACATATAGGCTAAACTGGGCCGGGAGAACCTCTTGAGCATGGTGATATGAATGAGATGACACTGCCCTCCTGACACAGGTTTTGAAATTCGATCCCTGGCTGTCTGAGGCTGAGCACGCTACCTCTCGGTCACGTGAACGTCACATAGTCAAAACGTAAACTTGTTTTCGTTAAGACCTCTCTTATTTATTTAAGGCAAATTGTTAAATTTATCTTGCAGAAGAATTTCAAGAAAATGGGTCGTCAAAATTCGAGTAAACATTTTGGGGCACGATGCAATGGCAGTATGATCTACGTCCACATGAGTTAGTCCATAGCAATGTACACATTATGGTCCAGTGAAGCAGAGTGGGGCCCGAGGGCTCCCACCAAGAGGGGGCCTCTAACCAATAAAACCGTGATAACTTTTGTGAAAAAAATAACTAGACTAGGAAGCCTTTAAGCATGGTAAGTCTAAGTCAAACCAATTCAACTTTTAGCAATATCAAAAAACTGCAGACTAACTTCGTGCTGCTGCAGAGAATATCATTATGTCTTATTCAGATGACTTGAACATTACTTTTGTTGGCGAACTTAATCAGCTTGAAGCATTTGCAAATATATTCATAGACGAAGAACCACAAAGATGACAATTTTCCGAATAGTTAGGCTTGTAAAAAATGTTCATTCAATGATAAAAACACGACATTTTGCATGCTAGAATAACATACCATGACGGTAAGTTTTAGCTATGGGGACATTCCGATCTTTGACGGCCATTTTTAATAGCGGTCATTTTTCCAAATTGCCGCCGGAATATACATGTTTCAATATCGCACTTACGAGGCACTTATTAATACGCAAATGTGATATTTGACCTCAATGGCAGTCTTTTATAAATGGCCGCCAGAATATACATGTGTTTAATATCACAGTTTCTAATTCACCTAGAAAAAAGATCCTTTGTGATTTACTAGATAGCCTGTCGCTCACATATACTAGACCCGTTGTGGAGACGTGTATTCTAGTGCAGAAGATTTGTGGTCCCTCATTAGGGACAATCATTTTAATGTCAAATATAGGTAATATTGATCGAAACAATTGAGACGAACATTTCCTAACTCTAAATCACGCAGAAACCAGAAATTGTGCATTTATGTGCAACAAAAAATATAAAAAATGTGCTTTTGGTTCCCATTTTTTGGTTGGCTTATTTGAAGGGGAAGGACATCAAACATAGAATGTCATCCAACAGATTCACATTTAGCCCACCCAAATTATTATGAAAATACACACATTCCCATAAAAAGGCTGCAATATAACCCATCATTAAATAAAAACATTTATAAATCCAAATAACCCTCAGTTTTACGCATACAACTGCCTTAAGTTAAAATTGTTTTAACGCATGATGCGGCATGTTCTTCTCACGCCTCAGACCTAATAGACAATAAAAAAATAGTTTCCACATAGTAGCAAAGTGTCACCCTTAAATCTATTTCTATGGCACTTTTCAGATTCTGCCTCAAGGCTATTGGAGGTATTTTTCAACTGAGCAAATGAAATGAATCGGGCTTTATGCCACCTTTGTGCACATATAGGCTAAACTGGGCCAGGAGAACCTCCTGAGGATGGTGAGATGATTGAGATGACACTGTTCTCCAGACACAGGATTCGAAATTCGTGCCCTGGCGGTCTGAGGTCGAGCACGCTACCTCACGGTCACGGAGGCTTCCCACAATACTGACTTTCACACGTGGATGGGGAAGAAGCATTTTTGTTTCTTTCAAACCGCCGAGACCGGGAACCGAACCCCGAACTCGTGAAAGGCAGCGGTGCTAACCACTACCCTAGGGCCCCCGCTCTTCAACTGAGCAAGGCTTCATGTTTTAATCTTTAAATATAAATATACAATAATAACATTTATTTATCTGTTTATTCAAGGTAAAAATGTTAGCGAAAACACTAAAAGCCCTGACTAGGCCTCTGTGAAACATATAAACAGGGAGTATAACATTGTTGTAAACATGATGTAAAAAATAAACATTACGGGTAATCTGAAATAATTAAGAATGGTTAAAATGTTTGTAAAAAACTTATTTCTTAAAATATGTGGCACATTATTCCATAATATATTACATCAGCATTTAATTTAAACAGCTTGTGTTAGCTTTAGGTGAAACGATTTACTTGTATAACATAACTAACTGAATGACGACGTTGATTTGCGGATCTTGTTATGAATATTTGCTGTCTACATTTTTTCCCTTACATTCAACCCACTAAAATGTGCGGCGATCTCCAGGAGTCCCTGTCACCGGCTGGGCAACTCTTCCATTCCAACTTAGTCCATAATTTTCAGTAACGATGAATATCGGAATTAAACCTTGTACTGCTAAATTTTTTGTTTCTATTTTCCATCCATCTAAAGCTGGAATTTCTAACGCAAATTCCAGTATTAAATGGAGAAAAATATATCTGTTTATGAAAAGTTGTCTACCTTTTGATTACCTGAGAATCTCTCACAAATCATTTCATGGATTTCAGTGGTATTTTATTTGGTGTGAAACTTGCTGTAAACCGTACATATACGGTCCCAGCAGCACAAGGGTTAGCCATTTCAATCCTGAATTTACCATAGTCATCTTCATCCACTACAAGCCGCGAATTGCTGTCGCAATTCTCGACTTGTAGTGGATGATGATGATTTGAAGTGGGTGAAAAATTAAAGAAAATGACCATGTACTAGTAAACCAGTTTCATGGAAATTTTCATTTTTAAACCCCTAGTTGTAGGGAAATCAAGTGTGTTTTCAGGGATGTAAAATGATGATTTAATGCATCGTGAGGGCTTAAAGGGTTAATATCGGAATTGACCCCCTACTAGAGCACTCATGTCGACTATTGCCATATTTCTCTGTTTTTTATTAGCACCCGTGCAAACCGTTTTCTAAAGTTAAGTATGTCCCAAATCTGTCACGCCGGTAGATATCTCCTATTGGAGTTAGAAGGTGCTAAACTGCCGTTTACAAATAAAAGTGGCATCTCCCCTCGTAAGGCTCGCTAATTCGTCTGCGACGTCGGGAGTAGCGGGCCTTGCGGGGGAAGATGCAAAGTGGCAGCTTAGCACCTTTCAACTCCTCCAATGTCTTCAATTTCACAAATCTAAGTACCGTAATTTTGGTCACTTGAAGCTGTTCGCAGTAGCAACCCAGCAAACACACTTTGGTCCAACATTGTACAAATGTTATACTAATGTTTTTTTGTTCCCTGGGGAGACACAACTTCAAGAGATCTAAGGGCTAACGCTTGACATTCACCACTTTCCACCTTCTTCTATACTAGTACCACCAGTGCGTTTCATGGTGTTATATTAACCTTTTCACCGCCGGCGCCGCATATATTCGGGTTTTCATTTTTTATTGGCACATTAAGTACCACATTTTAAAAATGTTAAATATAAAATGTGACATCCACTAGCAAGATTTGAAAACAGATGACCTCCATTTTGTCAAATTTGAATAATTTTCACTCACTTGAAGTTGTGGATCGCGTCAGCGAGACACAACTTCAAGTGGGTGAAAATTCAAATTGAATAATTTGGCGGTTAAAGAGCTAAAAAAATAAAATTTAACCCTTTGAGCCCTCACGATGCATTAAAGCATCATTTTAAAACCCTGAAAACAAACTTAATTTTCCTACAACCGAGGGTTTTGGAATAAATATTTCCATGAAACTGGTTTACCAATACATAACACTTTTATTTACTTTTTCACTCACATCAAGTCATCTTCATCCACTGCAAGTCGAGAATTGCGACAGCAATTCGCGGCTTGTAGTGAATGAAGATGACAATGGTAAACTTAGGCTTGAAAGGGTTAATCGAATCAATTGGCAACGCAAATGGTAAGGTTGATAATGTTAACTTCATTTGTATTCGCTAAAATGGACATAAAATTATACAAACTGCTTTGCATAAGTTCAAAACATTAAATGATCATATTCGCTAAGTTGTAAAATAGCAAATAATTATGTCTACTTCAACTCATTAAAATGGACACGTATATAAAAATGCGATGTATTAACCCTTACAGCGCGGGGATAGACTTTAGTCGTCAGAATCTGACGTCTGTAGACGTCAGATTCTGACGACTAAAGTTTATTATAATTTCTAATGGCCGTAGACCCATAATATATTTATTCAAATGAACCGGAAAGAACTAACTAAGACATTTATGATGATTTCAAATTGAAAAAAAACCCTTTGGTTTCCATGATTTTCATAAAATAGTTCAGTACTGTAAGGGTTAACCTTTGTCCTGCTGAATTGTGTCAATTTTATTTTTCGTCATTTGAAGCTGGAATTGCTAACGCAATTTCCAGCTTCAAATGACGAAAAATATTTCTATTCATAAAAAAATAGACATCTCCCAAATTAAAATATTTGATTAACTGAGCATCTACCACTGAATATTTTATTAATTTCAGTGGCGTTTTATTTCGTTTGAAACTTTCTTGAAAACGTATATATCCGGGTCCAGCAAGACAAGGGTTAAGTATGTCCACGTAAACCCTCCTAGGAGGTTAAAAGTGCCTACGCGCTGCCGACAAGTTTCATCCACATTTCGATGAATTCTGCTTTGCTAATTTTCCCGTCGGAGTTCATATCAAAATCTTCTACAATGCAGTCGGCGTACTTTGGGTTGATACCAGTTGCGTTTATGATTTCCTCTCTCAATTGTTCTGCGTCTAAGTTTCCATCACTATCAACACCTAGTAGATTGTAGCGCTCCTCTAAGTTATCTTGCCTGGGATAAAAAGATTATTGTATTAAGGTATTGTGTTAGAACAGATTATGTGAGCATGTGCAACAATATAGTCATCAGTGGAGTAAAGGGCGTTGACAAAGGCGAGTTTGGTGTTGCGATTTGACTTCTAATCCCATCAAAGTCGAGAGGTTAAGCCAATGCTGGGTTAATGTCGAGCCAGCGTCGAAAACGGTAGTCCAACATCAAACCAACATTATCTTTGTTGGTATAGCATATTATCTTATTTAAATCTTCGAATAAGGCTATGCTGTCACGCAAATCCAAACGGCAGTAACTGATCACATGAAAAGTAAACATTTCCTGCTTTCTCTCTATGTACCACAGTATAACCCAATCCGTAGGTTTGAACGTGGTTCGTTATGAGTGGGCGTTTCACTCTTTTTACCACATACAGTAAAACCCAAACCGTAGGTGTTTACGTCGTACGCCATGAGTTTTGTTCTCTTTGTCTTTATAGATGCGATATTTCGTTAGGTTCATCTGTATAATGTTGTGTTTCTTATTAGAGGAGGTCTCCGGTTGCAGCCCAACCTATGGTTTTTAATTATTTCAATCATATTCACTGGTAAAAGTGGTAATGTATTTAAGACTTTTAGCGGGGGACCGACTTTAGACGTCATAATCTGACGTCTGTAGACGTCATATTCCGACGTATAAAGTCGATCCTGGCACTTAAGTAGTAAAATATTCATAATGGGCGCAGACCCGTAACATAGGTATTTAAATGAAGCGGAAAAAGCTAAAGACATTTCGTCCCCTTGGATATGAAAGGGTGTATCTGCCACTTTGTAAAGTGGCAGATACACCCTTTCATACCCAAGGAGACGATTTATGATGATTTTAAAGTGAAAACCCCTTTGGTCTATACAAAATATATTGGTCTATACAAAATATATTTCAGTGTTGTGTGGGTTAGTAGGTGGAATTGTAGCCCTATCAGATAGTATACATCGTTTGACATGGCGCTAACTGAATTGCTTAATTATCCAATCAAGGTAAATAACGGATAATACATAACTAAATCAAAAACACTTACATGACAACTATGTGTGAGTAGAAGTCAATAAAAGCCTCGTATTTAATTTTTCCATCAGCCTCCGTGTCAAATCTTAAGACAATCGCGTTGACCGTAGACTCTGGTACACCTTTTGTCAGTTGTCCCACCAGCACGTTAGCTTCGTCAGCTGTAACATAGCCGTTACCATCCGTGTCAATCTCTTGGAACTTGTGACGTATTTCTTCTTTCCTAAAAACCCATTAAACAAATTTATTATATATGTATACAATCCATAAGGTGGAGTTTCATAAAATGTAATTGACAGAAAACTTTCAATATATTTACGATGTAAAAGGCCATATTTGTGCACATATTAGGCTGTGACATTTGAAAGGTTCCCCATAAGATGTGACATAGAGAACAACCAGATTTAGATGTATATATTTAGTCATGACTTCGCACATTGTTTTCATCTATGTAATCTTACCTTTTTCCTACGGTTTCGCAGAAGGCAATTAAGTCTTTGTTAGCAACATTATTGTCGTCATTCTTGTTAAATTTGTCAACCATTTTGCTCGCCCTCTCATACGAAACGCCCAGTTCTTTAACAATGTACTGCACGGCTTCTTCAGTTGTTATGTACACGTTTGAGTCATCACTGTCAAAAATAATATTTCAGAAAATGTATAGGTCTAGCAATGTAACTGCTAAATAATGCTTATCCGGTTACTGTTAAATGGTCCGTTCTCGGTGGAATAATCATAGAGCCGTAGGTGTTATATGTCTAATATTCTCAAACGTATCAATAAACACTTTCTCTCACTACTTTACAGTTGGTGGCAATCATGGCGCTAAACCTTTTGATGCATGAAAGCATAGCCCCAGTGGCTGAAACAGGTTTCAGCTACAGATTGTCTCCGTACAAAATCGTTGGACATTTCTTTGTACGGTTATATTATAATATTATATCTTATATATTATAATTAATAATCAGGTCGAGAATAGTTTTTTTCAGAATCAGTAACATTTTAGCTACATGCCCGCATGCTTGGCTCATTTTCCTCACAGCCATTACAAAGTTATGGACATTTTTCGGACCTTGGAGTTGAGATCGCTCTCAGTCACCGCCATGTTGACAGACGTTGATTTTTTTCGGGTAAGACGATACAGCAATCGGAAAGGACGACACGACTACATTTACATCTCTGAAAACATACTTATCTTTCCTACACCTAAGAGGCACTAAAAGGAAAATTTCCATGAAACTGTTTTACCTATACATGACAATATTGTATTGTATTTTCCATACAGAAATAATACTGAGAAATAATATTGAGAATAATACAAATCGATGACCGAGAAAAACGACTTTGGCATTTGACCACGGGCTTAGTTGACCCGCTATGGCATGTTTGGCAGTCGGTGCTGTGGGAATTTAATTATGCATAAGTACTTCTCGTACAAAGTCAAAAGGCACTAACTGATTACTACTCAAGTAGGCCGTTATTGGCTTTTCTGCTTTTCATGGCAACGTGTACCTCAACCGTTTTGTTGAATTTGTATGGAATCGTGTGTCAGAAATGCGAAATAATTTGTTAGGAATAGATATCGAGCAATATCATTAATTAAAGAAGTAAATAATAATCAATGAATTAAAGTTTCGTCCAGCTGTAAAAATGACATCTGTTCAATATTCTGAAAAACACTTATTTCCAAAAAAACAGGTTCCCAGTTTTATAAGCTTAGAAAATGATGATGTTGAAATAATTGGAAAATCATATTTTTATAACTGTTATCACACAATACAGCACTTTCATTTAAAAAAATGCTAGTGGTATGCTCATGGATAATCTAGAAAGTTAACCCTTTCAGTGCGGGGACCGACTTTAGACATCAAAATTTGACGTATAATGTCGTTCCCCGCACTTTGAAAAGATTAAAATATTCAAGTACATGGGTATGCAAATAAAGCGGAATGAGCTAACCAAGACATATTACGAGGATGCTTTCAAATTGGAAATAATTACTGTTTTCTTGTTTTATTTAAAAAAAACATTTAGCGCTTTAAGGGTTAAACCTTTCAGCAAGGGACTATTTGTATAGGCCTACGTCAGAATCTGACGTCTGTAGACGTATACAGACAGCACTGAAAGAATAAAAACATTTCATTTTTCCGTAGACCAATATCATAGGTATTCAAATAAAGCCGAAAGAGCTTATTAAGCCATTTATGACAGACAGAGAGATATTTTATTGACAGAAATAAAAGTAATTACAGAGTTCTTTGTCATAGTAATACGAGAGATATATGTACATGTATATATACAAGAATGTTAGTTTGTTAAAATCATATATGACAATATACATGGTATGACAAACAACTAAAATCATGTTAAGTGGCATTGCCATAATAACAACTTGGTATTTCGCTAATATAATGACTACTTCTTAAAATAAAATTAAAAGGCATAGCCAAGATAACATGGGGGTCTATCATTTTGTTTCCCGCACCAAAACCAGAGATAAAATAGCTACTATGTATAACATACTAGTTATATATAGTAGCAAAAAGACTCTGGAAAGCGTAAAAACCAAAAATATATACAAGTACATAATTATGCTACAGTAACTGGAGTATGAAATAAGACAATGGTAAAAATTATATGTTATTTAAAAAAAACAAATATAATATAAAGCAGTACAATTAATGTGGCAATCCGCGAAACAGGTAGCTCCGAGCCATGTGACCATGCAAGCACAGTCGCTATGAACTCGGAGATTCCCTGATATTGACTAGTGGTGTAAACTTAACAACGTAATAACAGTACTACTACCGAAACACAATATATACATACCAATAAAAGTCGGACATGGTGGTTCGTCGACTGCCAACAAAGTATAGCATCAGAACCATCCAGATTATCGAGTGTTCCAGACTTAGTGATGTAATAACAATGACAATTACGGATAATTATTATGTGTGCCATTCACGCAGGACATGGCACTCACACAATAACATTAAAGTTTATTTAATAAACTAGTGATTTATTACCCATATGGCCCTCGCACAGAAAAAACATTACAGCTTATTTTAATTCACTATATTGGTTAGCTCATACCATTTCACTCACGACCTAGTTAGTACCACATACTCAGAGTTACAATCGAAGAAAAACATTCCCGACCTCATAGATAAAATCAGTTGACTTAGCAACTCTGAAATCCTCCATAAGGCCCCACCTCGTCTGCTAACAAAGGCGACGGAAACGTCCCTAACCGGCCCTAAATTTCTAATAGGAATTAGGATTTTCCGTTCTCATATTTTCCAGCTCACTAAGTTTGGCTTGCTGGTATTGTCTTTTCTTTCTTTGGATTAATTGTTTATATTGTCGTAACATTATATTATATTCGCCATGCCGTGCGTTAAAGTCTCTATGTTTAGCGATAGTATTAACAACATACTTCAAGGATTTACATTCTTTATCATACCAGGGGTTAGAGGGAAAATTATTGTTCTTCCATTGCTTCGAAATATGTTTCCTTGCTGGGAATAATGTCGAAATTACATTTTCTAGCATACCATTGAACATAGTCACATAGAGTGTCAGTATTACACCCATCGGTGACGGCACACAGCATTTCCTCAAATGCATGACACATTTGCTCATTTCGTAAAGCTAGTTGATATTCTTGCTTTTTCTCGTCTTGCCATATGAAAACATTAGAGCAAGAAGCTTTGTCATTTACACAGGTATCTATTTTTAATGGGTTGTAATCATCATGATCATCGAGATTAGTATTTGAAATATTGAGCTGTATGTAGTATTAAATACAAAATACAAATACAAAACTTTAGTAAAAGTTGACCGTATTTGTTAATTACTTTATCTTCATTAGAACGTTGATTTGGAACATTTACATTGGTATCTATTACCCCAGCTTCAAAGTCCGGAGCCTGCCCAGTTCGGCTATTAAAGTCACCACATCATAGGATGTGGTGCATTTCTATATACCTAGCCACTTCCTCTTCTAGTATAGTAAAATAATCATTTCTTACACCGACATATGTTGATTATTTTATATTGAAAAAGCCCCTTTAGTCTCCATGGTTTAAATAGCGTTGTAGGAGATAACAGCTTAGCTCAAAACAGCCATCCTATATCGTCTTCAGTTGTATTCGTCAAGTACACCCTGCCAGATGACAGATTGAAAACAGCCAGTTATAGTCAGGGGGAAAAACTGGAATATTCATTTGAACCCCTCAAAAAAACTAGTTGTTGAGATTATTGCATTTTTGAGTACTTTAGCATCCCTAGAAACAGATTCCGGATGATGACATCAAATTCGCCTGGAGTATTTTTTTTAATTAGCATAAATTCAAGATGGCCGCCAACGATTCCGTCAAAACAATGAATTGGCATATCTCTGTAAATACGAGGTCGATTTTGACGATCTTATGCGCTATATTATGAGATTTGATGATGCTGAACGCATTTATTGGGTCATTTCAATGCATAGAAATTAATAGAAAGTCAAAATATTTAATTTCAAGGTCATATTAGGCCTAGATAAAATTAGAAAGCGCTTAAGTAGTGTCTCTTATCTATTTGATTTCAAGAGCAGAGAATGCAATTCTGGACACACCATATTTTCATAAGTAAACAAACAAGAAGATAGATGAGTGACCAGGAAATATATTTAATGCAACATTGAACAAAAATTGCACTTAATACTGTTATAGTGGTAAAAATTAGGACTCCACTTGATGTAACCTCTTTGTCCTATATGATTTTAACTGCCGAATTCCAACTACTGTTCATCATCATCATCATTTATATCATCATCAACAGGTACTGATTCTTGCGATTTCTTTATGAGCATGTTCATGCTCAGAAAACATGTGTACAACCAATGGTGCTACATTTACAGTGGCCTCCTTTACAACCAGATGCGCACCCACATCGCATCATCTCCAAGACAGCAACTAGGGCAGACATGGTTCCCTCTGGCACAGTCGTGGGCTTTAAAAAGGATCCGTCGTGCTCCCAACCATGCGTCAGGGCATCGATAGGGGGCACTGTGCCTTCAAGTGATGCCTTCCAGTGTGCAGCCTGCAGGTGAGCACGTTTGACATTCTCAGTAAATGCCTCGGTGGTACGTTGCAGACTGCACAACTTCAAAGCAGCACCAATATGAGTCTTTTTTCGCCACATATCCGGGCTTCACTCATGCTAGCACATCTGCTGAAACCTTTGACATTGCAAGCCAGTATGAATGGCGTAGCTTTCTCGAATACAATAGCTTCATCTGCTTGTGTATCTCCAATAGCATGTAGCGGGAGCCTAGCAGTTCTGGCCACCTAGAGTGCTTTGAAACTTTCAATGCCAAAAGGAGCTGCTGATATGTCTGCCCCTGTAAGGGCATGAAAGGCAAGCAGATCTGGCACAATAGATGTATATACCTTCACACTCTGTATGATGTCGATTACAGCACGATTTTCACTGTGGAGCACATGCAGAGCTGGCCATTTGGCTTCATAGCTGCCACAACGTGAAGGAGTAGAGCGAAGACATCAGTGTCATCGCAGATAACGGACACGACTTCCCCAACCGTGCAACTAGTCATAGGATGTTGCACAACTATTGTATCAGCTTAATCGTGACTTGACGAGAGGTCCCTCCTCTCAATCACTGTGGCACCTACTATTTCAACAGGGACATCTTCGGTACCAGCAACACTGAGGCTGTGCATCTGCCCCGCAGTGGCATGCCTTCATGGCACCAGCAAGCATCTTATTAAGCTGCACCTTATTTTTAGTGACGCCGTGGATTGAAGTTTTAGGTGGTAAGGGCATTTCAGCAGTGAAGATGTGTACACGACCTCCACAATTTTTTCCTGACGGAGCATGCGCATGTATGATTTCGAACTGTTGGTGTAATACCTGTCAAAAACCAACACAACATTTCCCTGAGTAAGGTCATGTTTAACAATTGATTTAAATTTCACGATGAAATCACCCAGAGTACCTGCATTTGATAGCCAAGATATTGTCCAAAGCAAAGCTGAAACGTCATAAATAACAGTGGTTTGTCTCTCAAAGGATCTCCCAGATACATTTACGCGGAAGTCATTATTGAGTGTCGATTTTGTGGCAGGGTAGGGAGCCAGTTCCGTGTGTAATACCTCTTTTTCATGGAATTTTGACTTTAAAATCCAGCTTTGGGAAATGGGTGTGATAAGGGGAACACAAGGCGTTAATCACAAACCCCTCCCCCACCCCACCCCCCAAGGGTGAAATTGCATACTTGCAATGTGTGGTGAAATGGTACCCGGCCAAAATGTGTCAGCAGCAGTCATTTGTAATAATCACCTGCACCCCAAATGGGTTTGGAATATATAAAAACCCAAAAAGTCCTGGTTTTTTTCAGTTTGACCTTGCCAGTGATCTTGAGATGACTTGGGGTGGTACCCCAGTAAAGCACAGCACCAACTCATGTCATCTTTCATACCCAATTCTGTATCCATATGTTGTCATGGGGGCTGAAGCTAAATTTTATTAATTTTGTTGATTCACTACAACGTTGGAAAAGGGGTGTGAAAAGGGGAATACCAAGGGGATAATCACCCCCTCCCCCCTCACCCAAGGCTGGAATGGCATACAAATCCCTTGCGATGCGTGGTGAAATGGTATCCGACCAAAAATGTATCAACAGCAGTCATTTGTAAAACTCACTTTCACCCCAAATGGGTTTGGAATAGATAAATCCCCCCAAAATCATGTTTTATCAGTTTGACCTTCCAGTGACCTTGATATGACCCTGAGGTGACCTTGGGGGATACCAGTTCATGCAACCTTTCATAACCAATTCGGTATCCATACTTATGTTGTCATGGGGGCTCAAGCTGCGGTAGCACACTGCTACATTTCAGTAATTTTGTTGATTCACTCCAGCTTTGGGAAAGGGGTGTGATAAGGGAAATATCAAGGGGGTAATAACCTTTCAAGGCTGAAATTGCATACAAACCCCTTGCGATGCGTGGTGAAATGGTACGCGACCAATATAATAATGTGTCAGCAGCAGTCATTTGTAATACTCATCTGCACCTCAAATGGGTTTGGAATCGATAAAAAATCATAAAAATTATGTTTTTTGCCAGTTTGACCTTGCAGTGACCTTGAGATGCCCTTAGAGTGATTTTGGAGTGGTACCCCAGTAAAGCACAACACCAGCCTTTGGCAACTTTCTTACCCGATTCTGTATCCATCTGTTGGCATGGTAGCCCAAGCTGAAGTTCCACACTGCTACATTTTAGTATTTTTTTTTCATTCATTCCAGCGTTGGGAAAGGGGTGTGATAAGAGGAATACCAAGGGGTATTTACCCCAGCCAGGCTGAAAATGACCCAAAAACCATCGAGGTGCGTGTCGAAATGGTACCCGAGAAAGAATGTGTGAACAGAAGTCATTTGTAATACTTTCCTGCACCCACATCAGTTTAAAATAGATAAAAGTAAAACAAATTACGTTTTTATACCAATTTGACTTTGAAATGACCTTAATCTGACCTAGATGTGAACTTGGAGTTGTACCCCGTTAAACCACAACATCATCACATGTCATTATTTGCTCTTAGTCTGGGATCCTGCTGGTGTGCTTAGAAACATCGGGCAGTACAAAATACCCAGCATTTTTTCTCCCCACCTCCCAGGAATTTGGCGGTTGGGGTAGGAGTGGTGCGTGGAGTTCGGCGCTAAAAGGGTTAAGATGAGGGCAAAACCCTGTATAACTTGACCTTGACCTGCGAAGTTCCGCCCTGAACCTCTTTTCACTTCTAGTAGTTATATAACACATTCATACGCTCCAATAACCAAGCTAGATATAGATAATAACAAATGATGGCTTGTTTGGTCCACACATTGGCTAATCTATCCTATTTTAGCACCGTGTGACCTTGAAAATGACCTTTGACCTTGAAAAACTCATCAAATCACTAATTATATCATCTAAATCTATTTTCTGGGTCCAAATTATGGGAAGAAGTGGTATTACATAATGTTCTATGTGGCGTGGTTACAAAGTTGTGTTTCAACCTATGTTAATGGCGGCCATCTTGGATTTATGCTAATAAAAAAAAATACTCCAGGCGAATTTGATGTCATCATCCGGAATCTGTTTCTAGGGATCCTAATGTACACGAAAATGCAATAATCTCAACAACTAGTTTTTTTAAGGGGTCTAACGAGCATTCTCCTTGACTATTATTGCGGTGATTTAACACAGTGTATTTTCTCTTATCGCAACCGCAGCACATCTGAAACTCGTGCCTCAGTAATATCAGACAGTGTTCTCCTGTTTTGCAAAGGGCATGTGAATTTGATAACTTTAAATACAAATTACGTCTTTTCAACGTCGATCCAGCGGCATCCGACAAGGTGAAATTGCCCTTTAACCGCCAAATTATTTAATTTGAATTTTCACCCACTTGAATTTGTGTCTCGCTGACGCGACCCACAAATTCAAGTGACTGAAAATTAATAAGATTTGACAAAGTGGAGGTCCACCCTTTTCAAATCTTACTGATTGATGTCACGTTTTATCTTTAACAAGTTTAAATTGTGGTACTTAAAGGTACATACTTCGAAGTAACCAGAATATAAAATTGGCTATAAGGCCTGGTTTGTCTATTATTGATATTTATTTTGATCAATATCGCCGCCAAAAGGACTTTAAAACGCAGTATTGTCATTCAACAATTCTCTACTGTGGCCCACACTTAGCGTGGTATCATAGATCATACATGTCATGTGCTGATCATGTGATGTAGGCTCAGTAAACAAACAAGCATGACAAGCAATGACAGAGTCATGATCATAGGCCTAGGTTTATGATTTTTCAAGTGAGCCTAGCGTTTTCAAAGTCGAGCAGTCTACAGTACGTTATTACTGTTAGATGATATGTCTTACTTGAATTGAGATAGGAACCTATATAGATCATGTAGATAGAAGCCCGATGCTGTCTGCGACAAACTCGACACCAATGTGTGGTCAGCTGCAGCTACAACTGCGCTGGCAGGTTATGTAAAGCCAACGCTGCGGCCAGACACCACGTGATATGATGTATACACGCGCCATGTATGTGGTGTGTGGCTGACCGCCCTCAGCTGTCAAAACTCTTAGGCGTGTGTTCCCACAGACACAGAGTCTCAGAGATGACGATGAGTTGTTGTCTGGTGGCATTTTAAGTGGGTGTTATAGTGGGCCTAGTCCAATATTATAAATTAGATAAAAAAAGATTGCTCAGAGAAATCATTCACTATCGTTCCGCAGAGACAGCACTACATGCAGCATGCCCTCAGCATCTCGTTTCTGTGACGGGCTGTGACCAGCCACCTCTGTCATCACCATATATGGTACGCATAATCAGTTACTGTGCGGTTTTACTGTGTAGTAGACTACTGGCCACTACTGTAGGCCTACACGAGTTGTAGGCCTATATCATTTATGTACACTTATCAGTTTAGACCCTACCTTAAAATACACTGTGTGCATTGGAAATTAAGAAAACACCTTAGTTCAATAATAATAGCCTAGTCTTTTGAAATGTGTTGGTTCTCAGTAGTAGGCTTGGTCACGTGGGTTGATTTGTTGTGTCTGCGTCTTATGTTGTTCAATCAGGGGAAGGGATGTGGAGTTATATAGGGTATTGTGGGCGAATATAATTGATATTGTTGAATAGGCCTTGGGCTAGATGCCGATTGACGGATTTCAACACACCCCACATTGTATAATAGCAGCAGAGATTTCCCTCTTGTTTGATGACATGTGGATGGTGTGTGTGGATGGTGTCTTTACAACTGAACTGTTGTGTCCTGCTCGCTCGGCTTTCGTACGCCACGTTCACGTATCTAAAATTAGCATATGGCGTGTTTACACAAATTCAAATGGCGACAGTTCGAATATCATTCGGAGATACAATCATTAAAACATATTATATGAGAGTCCCGAATGATGCAGTATGACCACATATATGCGGCAATTTGTATCATAATTAAACTGAAAGTCATGTTTTGGAAACTCTATACCAGAATATACTTCAATGTAGGAACCTTTAATGTGCTAATACAAAAATGATAAACCGAATATATTCGGGACCGGCGGTTGAAGAGTTAATATCGTGCAATCTGATAAGTCGGCCATTTTAAATTTCCTATTTAATGGTATTTGTCCGATAACTGATTATTAGCCTACACCATATGTAGAACAAATGAAAGCAGAACATATGAAACGTGTCATCACTTCCCTATGTTTTACTTACGTAGCTTGTTGCTGTTGTTGATTGCCTTCACCGGCATCCTGCTGTTGCTGCTGGCCGTTGCTGTCAGGTTTTTCTGGTTGTTTTTGGTCTGGCTTGTTGCCGCTGCTGGCGCCACTGTCGGCTTTACTTTCTGAGCATCCCATGTTTGTGTCTGCGATGAACAAACGATGAGGTTGAGCGAAATATAAAATACAACTGACAGAAGGGGATCCTGGTGCGACAATACAATGCATAATATACAAAAATAAATAAATATTTTCACAGCACGTCTTGGTATTGGTTGGGTATACTCTGCTTTCAAAAAAAAATTCAATTAAGTTGACCAGAGTGAACGACAAGGAGGCGACACACATTTTGCTTCTTTCAAGGTGGTATTTATCTGCAACTTCTATTGCTGTATAATTCTGTTTGATATATATAGGTGACATTTGACAGCATGGCAACTGTTCTCAAGCACACAGCGCCAACTGATTAAATGCCAGTCACGAAAAGGCATTCACTAATCGTACATATTATAGGAACGATGATTTGGTAGCATTACCTTAAAACGTTGATTACGACAAAAGTCGTTTTTAATTTGTTTTATCATCCGATTAAATTACAGTTATTGGGAATTAGATGTGTGTTTAAACTATAGTTTTCAAACACTTAAAGTTTTGGTTCGAGTCAGCGGGTCACAACTTCAAGTGTGTGAAAATTAAAATTAATTAATTTAGCTCTTTAGGTGTTAAATACAGTGTTTTGTTTGCAAAAGATGATTGGTTTATTCATTTGATTGGATTTCACAAAATGATTAATTTTAATAATCAAATGTATAGTCTGGTATATTTTAAAAGTTAATTATATGGCACCAATTGTAAATAATATGCCAGATCTATTTTTTCACTAGGAGTAATTGTTATTTAGAGGTGATAATTGAGTCTGCACTACTAGTTTCAAATGTATAATAAATCAAAGAATAATCCAGTACTTGGCCACCAGCTGATATAGCTTCGGTAAATAGGCTACTTCAAACACTTCTCTAATAAAATAGAGTTTAAGTGATATCAAAACATTTCCGTCAAGTTTTACCTTATTCAAATATAACTAATTATTTACCTGATAGATCAAAATAGCCTGCTTTGCTTCTTTTATATTTTCTGATAACTGGCTGATAACAGCTGTAGTGAAGAAAACGGTTTTTGTAGAGCCTGGGAATGTATGTATTTGAATATGATCATACAACGAAAAACAATGCTGTACCATCGTGTTGTCGCTATGGCGAAATCAGCTTAATATTTACATGTAATGCTATAATCGTATGTAGCGAACCAGTGTGTTATCATATCCAGTAGTTGTGTATAAAGTTATAAGCTGATTGTTAGCCCACTGTATCAATGTACGTACCATGATATAGGGGCCTACGTTCATGCACTGTGTTTTTCCGCGCAAAATCCCCTACATTCAGTATAACGTCCGGTTTCAAAAATAGATGAATTCGTGCATTGCGACATGGGAGGGGTCGAATGTTTTGAGTCTATTGTTAACAGGGGTATATAAAAACGTCTTTATGTTAATTACTAAATTACAAACCCCGGAAAAAATGTGAAATTATGTCGGTTTGCTGGAAATGTGGATGAAATTACTAATATTACTAATATTGAATGTGGCTCCGAGGGTAGGGTTACAAATAAAAGATTTGAATAGAATATTAAACCAAGTAAATTGCACCCAATCCCCCCCCAAAAAATAGCGACTTTTTAATTATTAGGGAGGCCTAATTTTCGGATTACGCCACATCTTGACTTCTGGGGACCTTGCACTTTATCCAATCACATTTAATTTGTTTTCATTCTATCACAAGATTTACGATCTTCCTTCTGAGACTGAAAGTGTAATACACAATTATGTAATAATAAAATGATTTATTAACCCTTTAAGTTATAGCTGTTTTTAATCCGTTTTATTAGCAGATTAAATCACATTTATTATGCTTAAACGACACAAACAGGCTAAAATCAGCAAAAAATCGGTAATTTTATTTTGGCTTCCTAATAGGATCATATGATGTAAACATGTCCATAGACTATAGCTGCAAGCGTTTTTTAATTCTTGCCTGTCCGAAATAAGAAACCGGAAAGTTCGTGTCTAAGATATCTCGCTTAACTGGTAAATGCGCAACACAAAAATTAAAAACGTTTGCAGTTATAATCTATGGACATGTTTACATCATATGATCCTATTAAGAAGCCAAAATAAAATTACCGATTTTTTGCTGATTTTAGCCTGATTGTGTCGCTTTAATTGATTTTTATTTAATAATAAAACGAATATTGTACTGATTGATTGTGGATTAGAACAAGGCTGCTACTGTTAACAAAGATTCACTGTGGTTCAAACAAAATATTAAAGGGTATACCATAGAAAACTAATTTGACAGGGCGGGAAATAGCTGATGTGCCGTGTGATCGTCGGACAAAACCCTTTATTGGTTAAATGTGGACTTGAGATCTTGTAAATACACCAATGCCAAGTACAAAGCAAACATAGATGTCTTAAAAAAGAGATATATATTTCTTAAACTATACATGAAACTACTAAAATAAAAATCTTCAATAGAGTTTTTCTCTGATTGAAGCTAATAATAATAGAATGTCATCTTAAACTTCTTTTTTTTCACCCTGAGATACCCAAAGTAGCCACTGAATGTGTAATCAAATTAAAATTGTAACTTTCCCACATTTAAAAATGAATATATGTTTTTGCTGGTATTAACGGTAGTCTCGTGGCACGACTTGTATTGCAGGTCCAATTATTTTCAGTCTGGAGGCACATATCTAAAATATGGCATAATTTTATATCTAGCTCACCGAGAGAGAGTAAAATTATTCACCGTGAGGATATTCTAAAGTATACCCAGTTCAACAAATATAGGGCGCTGGTCACCTTCCTAGACCACAAGTAAGGTCGCTAGAGGTCATCAAAGGTCATAAGGTAAAAAAGTATAGCAACTGCTTAATGTTGGCCCAATGGTTTTGTAATTTATATCTTCTGGATGATTTTGTGTCAAGAAATTCGTTTCTTGGGTCTTTGCGATCGTGTAACCCATATTTCACCCACAAATCCAAGATGGTCGCCTTTTTTCAATTGATAAAAATAATATTGCTTTACCACCTAGATCGTGTAGATACCATGTATGTGTAATTTATGTTTTCTACATTATTTTTTAGTCAATATTTTTTTTTTCAACGTAATTGGACCTACATTTTATTCAGAAATCCAAGATGGCCGCCGTTGTAATTTTATTTATGAAAAAGTCTTTAACCCCTTGATAAAAATTATGTGTGATTAATCGTTGCTAGGTAATTTTGGGCGGATAATGTTTTCATTGTTGATTTTGAATAATTTAACCAATATTTCACACATGAATCTAAGATGGCCGACATTTTTTATTTTTATTAAATATAATATTATTAGTAAAATAAGAACAAAATATAGCTATAATAAAACATCAAGCCTAGATCAACTACAGACGGATTGTCACAGTCGATGTTGAGCTGACAGACAGACATACATACATACATGTATACATACATACATATATTTTATTGAAGTAGCTGGACTCATTACAGATTTTTTTGTCTTAGAAATATTATGTACATGTATATATGCGAGATAGTTAGCTTGGTAAAATCACATCCACAAATGCATGGTACTGCATACATAATCAAAATCATTTTAAGTGACATTGTCATGATAAGACACTGGGTATTTTATAAATCGTCGCCTCGGAGCTAAAGGATCCTATCTGCCACTCTAGCGAGTGTCAGATAAGATCCTTTAGCTCCGAGGCGACGAAATGTCTACTTTAAATTAAATTACTTTTTTAAGATACGTGTGCTAAGATTTGTATCCGTATACGTTTCCCGTAACAAAAGTTATTAGAGTTGACATTGAACAATAATAATTTTAAATTTAATTTATAACAGTAATGAAATGGCTGACAAGTGGGATGATAACCTATATCATGGAATATTAAACTGTACTGTGGATCATTTATAATCTTAGGAATTTTGTTTATACCTAATTCCGACACATTTTTTCTATATCACATTTCATGCAAATGTAAATTAATGACGAAAAGCTTGAAAGTGTGGTACATTCAAATAACTGTTTTAGTAATATCCACTTCATAATATTTTCATGATTATTATCTATTATTATAAAGAGACTACATAATGATGATTAATCTATGCCATATTGGTCATCCTGTGTGCAAAGTTAAGCATACAAAAGAATCATAAAATTTTGGTGTGGTATATTGGTGAGATATATTGTCACAGAAAATGTGTGTTTTTACACGTATCCATAGAATTATCACACATCAAGTGCTAAATGATTTAAATATGTAGGAGATATATCCATTATTACCCACCCCGTCTCTTTTGGAGCAATTTCCTTTTCATACAAGCAAAGGTATTTCTGCAAATAAGTGCGTCTGGCGATGATCTTCAGCATCGATCATCAACCATGGGCTTAACAACGACTTTATAATCTAGAGCCTGTTTAACTCATTCAACCACTGCTATACAATAGATCTGAGCTATATTTGAGGTAATAATAGATAACCACCAATATATGTTAACAATAATAATGGTATGCTTGACCAATAAATATTATTTTGTTCTTTCTAACACCGGTGACTATCTTCAATTCTGCCTGTTCCAAAAAGATTGAATGGTATATCACAATTTCCAGTCTCAAATGTTGAGAAATAATTTGAGCGACAATTTTTGGTTTACAACTAGAAGACATGGCGGTCATTTAAATTTGGGTGTGAAATACTGATCAAAAACATTCTCGACCACAAATCACACATTAACCAGAAATTATACATATCTAAATGGTAAATCAATCAAAATGAAGAAAACGGCAGCCTTGTTGAATTTGTGGGTGATATATAGGTCAGAGGCAGAAATTTAGTTCGTGCCTCAAAATCACTTAGAACGGAGATTAAAATTTGATGCACCAATTAAGATTTGTTTTTAATAAAATTAAAACGGTTGCCATCTTCTATTTGTCAGTAAATGTAGGTCAAATTACCTATAAAAACAGGAAATAAATTTCCCGACCCAAAATGATCTAGAAACCATAAGTTACACATATCTAGGTGGTAAACAAATATTTTTTTCTTCAATTAAAAAACGGCGGCCATCTTGGATTTATGGGTAAAATATGGGTTAAATTATTTTAAGGACCCAAGAAATGAACTTCTGCACACATAATCACCTGAAAAACTCAAATTACACAGCGATGTAGGCAAAATTTAAAATTTGGTTAAATATTTACTTGATGACCTTTGATGACCTCCAGCGACCTTACGCATGGTCTACAAAGGTGATCGGCGCCCCATATCTGTTGAACTAGGTATTCTTTATGATTTTAGCATGTTGATTACTTTTACTCTCTCGGAGTGAGCCAGATCTAAAATTAATGCTATAACTTAGATATCTGCCCCCAGACTAGAAAAAATAGGACCTGAAATAAAAATCGTATCACGAGACTGCCTTTAATACCTGCAAAAACATGTATTTATTTTTAAATGTGGGAATGTCACATTATTTAGTTGATTGCACAGTCAGTAGCTACTTTTGTTATCTCAGGGGGAAAAAAAAAGAAGTTTTAGATTACATTATATTATTATTAGCTTCAAGCAGAGAAAAACGCTATTGACATTTAAAATTTTAGTAGTTTCATGTATAATTTGGAACTTATATATCTCTTTTCTGAGAAATGCATGTTTTCCATGTACTTGACTTTGATATATTTATCACATATCAATACGCGGCTACTAAAAAAATAGCTTAAAAAATAAATTTGATAAAATTTACACTTGGTGACCTTTGGTGACCTCTAGCAACCTTACGCATGGTCTAGAAAGGAGACCGGCCCCCCCATATCTGTTGAGCTAGGTATATTTAAGGATAATAACATGGCGGTCGCCATTTAGCTTTCAGGGAGAGCGAAATTAAAAAAAATAACAGTTCGCCTCCAGACTATAACAGTGAGAGCACGACAGGCGAGGAGAACTGACATTGGGCCACTGGGGAGAAGTAGTGTTTTGATTGATTAATATTAGTTAACTATACACGTTTGCTAGGGTACACAGCAATGATCGGACTCTATGACGTATGTTTAGGGACGCACCATTAGATATCTGGGGGTGGGGGGGGCTAGAGTTTTTGTTGCTTGCTAACTTTTTTTTTACCTCCCGAGAGAAAACAATCTTTTTTTTTGGCTAGCAACGTCCGACAATTTTTTTTTTATGTTTCGTCGAATAATTTTTTTGTCGTATGCTTTCCCTATTATGTATGTTACCATCTGGTGTTGTTTTCTGGTCAACATATTTTTCATCAATTTTGACAACAAACTTTTTTTTCTGCCCACATTTTCAAAAAACTTCTTTTTTTCTGACTTTTATGGCGACAAACTATTTTTTTCAATTTTTTTCTAGCCCCCCCCCCCCCAGATATCAAATGGTACGTCTCTTACTCTACGTCATAGAGTCCGATCATTGCTGTGTGTACCCATAGGCACCCCATTTCCACAACCACCCCCCCCCTCTACACTATATAACAAGGTGGACAAAAGAATGAGTCGAATAGCATACGACAAACTCAATACTGCCTGTATTTGATAGTCGTTCGGATTTTAGCAAGTCACTATGACAATATATTTAATTCATTCGCAAGCAATATATTTATTTTTAAATTATGCCACAAACCAGTCCACTGTGATTTTATCTAACTTACTTCAAATGACAACTTTGTATCTGGCCTGACCATCAAAAAAATTTGGTTGACACCGAACGTACGTCACCCGCATCTGCGTCGCTGATTGGATGACCTCTGGTTTTGCGAAAAGAGATGGTCGATTAGTGTTCTAAATTTACATGTTTAGAATAGTTTACTTAGTTAATTATGCAAACATCATGGCATTATCAAATAATAATATTTTACTTGTTTGTTCTATGATTTAAGACATAACTGTTTGCATTACATAAAAGACAATGATCCTAAGCGTGATAAAATATCACATTAAACCATATAATATGCTGAATATGCTGTGTTGTCCTAATCGATGTATTACGTGTCAGTGTGGGCGATTAATGTATTGTCACTCAGATTCTCACATTCTAAGACCATGACATTATACTGATAATGCATTGCTTCTGGATCATACATTATTATTTGCCATACATCGATATCATTATTTAAAAAAAATGTAATTTATCAACATCATACGACTTGATCATAAAGCATTGATTTGCTATTCCATATATAATTTAGATCTTTACGGCTTTTTTTAATATAAATTTAGAAACAAAATTGAATCAAGATACAAGTCTAAAATTGCTTAATTCATTGCTTAATTCATTTCGTATAATGGGTTTTTTAAAACTGGTGTGACATGAGCAATTTTGAAGGCATCTGGGAATTTCCCTTCTGCCAGTGAAAGATACATGATCTTTGTGATTGACCAGGCCAAATATCAGCGATGTCCTTGATGATTTGGGTCTAGGAGATTTGGGGCAGCTGGGGGAGTGGGAAAGAGTTGGCAAGTTTGTCATTGCATGAACTCTCCGGATATGATATTCAGAGTGAAACATAATAATAAAATGGAAGGGTGAGCTCGCGTTTTCTGAAAAGTATCATAAACGATAACGATAACGATAACGATAACGATCTTTTTTTTATTATTGTGACCTGTGTTACAATGATTTTGTTACATAAAACATAAATTTAACAGTTTTAACACCCAGCCCAATGGGCTTATAAGTCACTTTAAAATATAATTATAACTGTGTGTACTTGTAAAAATTACAGATTTGGCAACACACTGAGACGCAGTAGCACTGGAACCATTCCCAAGTTGGCCAACCTGAAGAAAAAAAATCCAATACCCCGCGCCTCAGCGTATTGATATAATATTTCATATAGACATATATATATATAGAATATATATACAATATTACATTGCTATTATAAATATTATAATCATGAAAATTCGTAATCAATATAATCTGTTGAACATTTTATGAAACATACAGTGCTTCTCGGCGTTTTTGAAATGCTTTATGTATATATTTAGCCAGTGGACGGACGGCCTGCTGCATAAGAGCATTCAGCTTTGCTACATTATCACCTACTAAATTGGACAAATATACCTCTAATAAATTCTGCCTCTCTATATTGTATTTCGGACAATGTAAAATAAAATGAAACTCATCTTCTACAGACTCTTGGTCACAAAACGTACATTTTCTCTCACTGAGTGACTCATTTTTGAAACGACCTGTCTCGACTCTTAGAGGAAGAATACCACACCTAAATTGGGCTAAATACGATCTTTCCTGGCGTGAAAGATTAAAAGCTATGTAATTATCAAGCCCGTAATTAGTTTTATATTCTCTGTAAATACGTAGTTTTGGTTTACTCATTACACTTGCATGCCAGGTTTCTGCATAATTATTAAACAGAATATTCCTAGCGTAACTAATATCACACGCTTGAACATTAATATAATCATCGAGCTCCCCCATAGATTCAAATATACGGCGAACCTGTGTGGGCCAATCATTTACCTTGGGATTTGAATAATTGCACAAATTTTTTTCTTTGCCAGTCTGCTATTATCCATTAAAATTAGACGGTTCCACAGTCGAATGATTTCCAATTTATGACGATAATATGTTTGCAACCATCCAACATCACCTTCTATGGCGGGAATAGGCGCAAACTTATGCAACCCCATATAGAATGGTAGAGCACGTTTTTGAACAGCTTCCGTTTTTTGGTATAGTTTATGGCCCCATACTCCAGCGCAGTAATCAGTCACTGGTATAACCCCTGCATTATACAGAGAACTGAAGGTACTGAATCCCATATTTGTAATTGATTTAAATTTGCTGATATCATAACTTCACCTATGTTTCGTCCGAGATGTATTTAATGACAAAATGCGGCAAGAGTGGTATTAAAGCTGTTTATAGCTATAAAAATAAAAAATATTATTACAATGGGTCGACAAAATGTAACTAGTGAAAGTACCCCATCCAGACCTGTGACCTCATAAGACCTTCATGCAACAACTTATGGGATCTTAAATGGGACATAGTGGTGCTAGATGAGTGATGGACCAAATGAGGTAAGCATAACTTTGCATGCTCATAACCATGCAAATTTACAGGAAACGGAAAAGCATCTGGAGAACAAAGCTAGTTTTAATTGGGATATTGCCTTTCAGCGCGTAAAGGGTGGGTTTAATTTTTCTGAAATATTTCAAAACTTTAGTAATATGTCATTATTTATGTAATAAAAGAGAAATAGGATTTACAATGATTTGAAGATTGTTTAAAAGTTTTGAATTTTGAATTACATGGTGTTTAAAAAAATGCAGTATTTAGGCTCGAGGGTACCCTTGAACATCCCTCATTTCATGGACTTTGATGCCACAGTAAAGTTCTATGCCCACCCTATTAATGTCATAGGGATATTTTCCTGTCATAATAAGCAAAGTGACACGTTACAGGACTTGGCCCAGACTATTGAGAAGACTCTAATAGATCATGCTTAGACACAATATAAGTGACCACATATTGTATGTTGGACTACTTAATGTTTTTGTAACATTATTTCAAACATTTTTGGATAACAGTTTAATTTTTTAGTTTAATTTTTTTTTAAATAACTAGTGGTCAATTATTTTTCTATAATAAAACCAAATTCCTGGCAACATGGGGATGTGTACGTGATAAAGATAGAGATACTAGGGCCTACCAAAATTCAAAATAGCCGCCAGAGGTCAACTCCATTATTATTGTGTGCGCAAAAACATTAAAACTTAAAGGCATATAATTTTTAAAATTTTACTATGACATTCCCCACGATATAGAGATGTGCAGCTGATTTTTTCAAGCTACTACCGAAATTCAAAATGGCAGCCACGGATCAACTTCACTTTAAAATAACATTCCTGGCAACATGGGGATGTGCAAGAGATTTTTTAAAGATGCTACCAAAATTTAAAATGGCCGCCAGAGGTCAACTTTATAAGTTTTGTTGGTGTAAAAACTTTTAAAAAATAATTTAAATCTTCCTATTATATTCCCCACGATATGGAGAAAAGCTGGTGATTTTTGTAAGGTTTTACTGAAATTCAAAATTACGCCACAGATCAACCTCATAAGGGCGGGGGCCCTAGGGTAGTGGTTAGCACCGCTGCCTTTCACGCCAGAGTTCGGGGTTCGGTTCCCGGTCTCGGCGGTTTCAAAGATACAAAAATGTTTCTTCCCCATCCACGTGTGAAAGTCAGTATTGTGGGGAGCCTCCGTGACCGAGAGGTAGCGTGCTCGGCCTCAGACCGCCAGTGCTCGAATTTCGAATCCTGTGTCTGGAGGACAGTGTCATCTCAATCATCTCACCATCCTCAGGAGGTTCTCCTGGCCCAGTTTAGACTATATGTGCACAAAGGTGGCCTAAAGCCCGATTCATTTTATTTATATCAACCTCATAATGTTTGTAGACGCAAAAATTTAAAGTCAGAAATAATTCAAATTTACAATCACATCACCCACCAAATTAAAATGTGCGGGTGATTTTACTGAAATATAAAAAGGCCACCAGAAGTCGACTTCTAAAATATTTGTGGCCGCAAAAACTCTAACCTAATTTATGGCGGGGGTTGATATAGGACTTCAGGCCTCTTGTTAAAGTGGAATATTCGTTAATCAAAAAAGCCTCAAAATATTCTAGTAAATCGAAAAATCGCATTTTGGACTTGGTTCACTTTATTTCTAGGCCATTCGTACATTGAACTCTGAATATATTGAGTTGAATTGAGATGAATTAAGAGTAAATTGAGTTATATGCATAAAATTGTAACAAACATGACATATGATATATCAGGAATTTATAATCATGCTAATGAACAATATACATATCATATATACACATATATTTATAATTTATCACATAAGCTGCCATTTAAAACCTGTGACAGAACAATATACATATACAATAAAATATTATCCGATTATACTATGTGTACACGTGTCAATTAAAATAACATAACACTGTTAAACATTTGTATTTCAAAATAATAAATATTAGAAATACAATTTCAACTTAAATGACTATAGTACTTTTAACATAATTGTTAAATTTTCTTCAATTTATGTAGTTGCATAAATAAATAAACAAGTATTGCTTAGTTATGTTACCGTACAATATCTGAAAATAGATTTAATGATGTGGATATATATTAATGTTAGAAACTGTTATTCATGTAAAAAAATATTCTAAATACATCTCTGGAAGCGAAGACGTTTGTAATACAATTTCGGCAATCAGATATAGTAATTGATGGCCTTGTCCCGTCGTGCACAAAACCCATATCGTGCCATATGCTGTCGTATCAGAAATAATTCCAGAGACTGCAATTATTGCTTACAGATGACACTATAATAAAATGCAGTTCAATACTCCAGGTAAAGTTGTTTTTATAAATACATTAGCCGAATAAAGAGTCTAACAATTCCATAAATTCGTCTCTGTTTAGTTGACCGTCATGGTTCTCGTCATAAGCTTGGAGAAGAAAGTCAGCTTGCCAAGTATTAATGCCACACGTGTACATCAAACGGTCCTTTAATTCATCAGATTTTAATTTTCCATCACCATCAACATCCAGAGCATTGAATTGTGTCTTCAGAGTACTCATCCTGTAAGGTGAAGAAATAAAAAAATATGAATAAATATATAACACATACTAAGTATCAGAATTCATTTTTCCATCATCCACATCATTAAAATACATGTAAATTTGTCAAACCTAAAATTCCTACGGTATTACTTTCTGTACAAAAAACGGTGCACGTTTCTTAAATACTAATTTTAAATTTGATATATGTTGTGTTATACAACAGTACTGTTTGAATTACTATAACATTTTTGTCTAGTTTATTATGGGGAATAAAAGGCCTTGTGAGGCATGAAGATTTACTAAATTAAAACTTCAACGTGTATAATATATTTTATGAGGCCAACCTAATCAATACAGCGTTACTATCGCTGTATTTATTCCGATAAATGTTGTGTTTTAAGTAAAATAAACCTATCAAACAATTCTTTATGATAATTTATCTCGTACAAGTACTAACCTTGCTGAAACATGGGCAAAGAACAGCACAAATGTCGGATAATCCACCTTGTCCTCGTCTTCTTTGTTAAAAGCCTTGATGATTCTGTGGACTGTTTTTTCCGGTATTTTTGTCATGTGAGTCTGTATGAACTCTTTCGCCTCATCTGCTGTAATATAACCATTGTTGTCGACGTCTTTCTCTTTGAGCTTTTGCATCAGGTCTTCTTTTCTGAGATGAGATGAATCGTTGTTATTAGCTTAATAAAATATGTTTTTATGACCCATGTAGCTCTTATGAATAAACCATTAACGTGTCAAACCACAAATAAAAAACATGACCTTTTCTACATATATGTGCATGTATAGTTACCGACAATCTGTGGAGCTTTTCGTTGCTATATATTCGGTAAACATAAATATGATTTGTGATGAAAAATATTCCATTATTGGATGCGCGTCCCAGCAAACATGAGACGTTAAGACAATGCAGTGTAAATGTTGGACCAGCGTCTACGACGCTGGCGCTACGTTAAAAGATCATTTGATTAACGTATCGTGTTCACAGGGGTGTGCGAAACCTTTCAGACACGATAGGTTTAAAGTTGGGCATAATAGGGAAAACACATTATCTCTTTCAATGTGGATCATGTTTAGCGTATTTACACAATTAGAATAAAATAGCCCAATAAAAGTAGTCATTGTAATAAAGAACTAAGTTAGCTTACATTTTCAGGATGGTGCTGCAGATTTCGTCCACCTCTTTTTTATATACTTTATTGTCGTCATTTTTGCCTATGTTCTCTACCATTGAGTGGGCCTCCTCTGTGGATACACCCAGCTGGCTCACAAGCTGCTGCTCAGCCTCTTCTATTGGTATGTAGTCATCAGTCCTGATAATAGAACATATGAACTTCAATGTTTTTGCTAGCACATGTCATGGCCGTAGATGGCGCCACCTTCGTAATAAAGTATCATATCGGCCACTATGTAAATTGGCATATACGACTCTTTAACAGCAAGGTGGAGATGCATACAGAATACGGTTTTAATTATTATATATTTAAATTTACAAATAACAGTAACTGCTCAAGTAAGCAGTTACTGCATTTAAGATTTTGTGACATGGTCAGTTCTGGCCATTCACACAATTAAGTCATATATTCTCTGTTCAATAGGACCACAGCTGCAATATAGAGCATAATAATTATTGTTGATTATACCTTGGCATATATTTACAAATATGTGTCGTCAATTTAAAGCTGACATTACGCCAGCACAATAATTTTGTCCACTCACCCCGCTGCGGCTGTCTGTTGTTGCTGACTGTCATTTTCGGCATCCTGCTGTTGTTGTTGACCGTTGCTGTCGGGTTTATCTTGCTGCTGTTGTTCGGGTTTGTTTTTGTTGCTGTTACTTGTGCCGCTATCAGCTTTACTTTCTGAGCAACCCATATTTAATCTGGAAAAAAATGATTGTGTAATCCTTGTTCAGCTACCCTGCAAAGGCAAAAGGCAGTATCTGCTTACTTGTAAAGTAAGCAGATATTGCCTTTTGCCTTTGCACAGCAGTACACTACCTATTAGGAATATGTTTTTTCATATTTCCTCATACTGTTCGGGTGATCGATTTTTGATAATTCTGTTTTCCAGCTAGGGGTTGTTCAGTGCAGGTCACCCTTTTTTCATATTGACTAAAACAAATGTGTGCCTGGAAATCTCAAATAAATGTCGAATAACTGCAGGTGTGATTTAGCTCGTCATATATCTCGACTTGGTTCCCGCTAGTAATCATTAATATCTGACTTAAAATATTGCTAACTCAGGCCTTTAGATTTGGCGTGAGTGATTGCTCACGCACACCATAACTCACGCAAGTGTAAAGTCGCTTGAGCGAAATACAGCTCATCTCAGTGTTGTACGATTTTTTTAAATTGCAAATTTATAGTTTTCTTTTCAATTTTCATCAACTAGTTAGCCATTGCACTTAACTATTGTGAGTGACCACTCGCCTCACCACGTTGAGATGAGCATTTTTTAACTTGCCACCAATCTGGCCTGGCTAATTTGTTCCTGCCTCATGTATTTTGGCCATCGTGAAAAAACATTACTTTGAATGAATCGTTTCTGATAAACTATAAGTTAGTTGGAAAAGCACGCATCAATGTGATCATTATAACCACTAGGAACAATATGGTCGTGGGAATAAAATTAGCCTTACCAAGATCTGCAGGTGACTGCAACCATATGTTAGGCGTATAGGGCTAAGTGTACGTTGCCTTACCTTTTTTGTTTGTTAACCGTGTGACGTCCCGTAACAAGCAATTCCCGTGGAGTTGTTTCCTATTTGATGAAATAAGAGGGAGTGCACATCGGTGGGCTGAGAGCTCTATTAAACCCCTAAAGATTGTGTAACAACCGGATCAGAGGCGTGTGTCGACAGGCTGATGGATTAGCAGTGGCCCGGGGAGTGGACTTAGAGATTCACAGAGCGTGTCCGTGTTGTGGTCGTCGTCAAGTCATCTCTGAAGCAGCCCAGGCGATAAAACCGATACATTGACTAAAGCTACGACGCCAAAAGCGCAATATTCACCAGCAATATCAGCAAACGCCATACATTGATCCCAGCAGACACGAGGCATTCACCCAATGTTGTTTCAATGTTGAGCCAGCGTCGAAGACGTTGCCCCAACATTGAAACAACATTGGGTGAATGCCTCGTGTGTGCTGGAATCATAATTACGTAGTTAATGATGGCTCGTCGTTGCAGACGATGGGCCAACATTTAGCATACACAGGACCAATGTACTGCATTTGCTGTTCAGCGACGGTGGGCCAACAATAATCCAATATAAAATCAATGTGTTGTTCACAGGACTGTTTGCTGGGATATATCTGTCAAAGGTTGGGCCGATGCTGGGCTGATGTTGTCCCGGCTTTCTGTTCAACTGGCGCCGATATTTTGATGCCATTTGTTTCCATTCCCACTGACCACTGGTAATTGAATCGTGACCACTTTTGTCTTGTAAGACAGTATTCATCAACAACTCATGTGCACATGACTTACCCAGGCTGACTGATGGGCTGTTATAAAAATAACAAATTATCTGTCAAAGTGTCAACATTTGTAGATTGTGATTTTGATTTAGTTTTCCCATCACATGGAGGCCTACTTTATTAGTTTAACCTTACAACGTTGAAATATTTTAGAATAAGCCATGGAGACCAAAGGTTTTTTTTCAATTTTAAATCATTATAAATGTCTTAGTTATCTCTTTCCGCTTCATTTGAATGCCTATGTTATGGGGTCTGCGGCCATTATACATGTTTTACTCTTTTAGTGCGGGGATCGATTTTAGATGTCAGAATTATTTGTTATTGCTATCAATGTATTTGCTATCGCATTGTATGTTATGTTTTATATTGTTTTACGCTGTACATAATGTTATTTGATATATACATACAGCATCAAGTCGAAAAAATAAATACGTTTATACTGTAATATATAAAACATATTTGTATATATATAATATTATACAGATAAACCTCGGACTTGTTGATCTTCAGATTTCTTGGGTTGTCATGAAGACACTTGAGGTATGTCTAGCTGACGCGATGCGCAGCCTCAAATTAGCGAAAATAACTGAGATTTGTTAAAATGAAGGCCAGTCATTAGACATATTACAGTATAAGGAATTGAATACGTGTTCTACCTTTTATATATATTACCTAATAAAAATGTTTAGACGACTATAATCGTGATTATAGCCGTGTTTCATTAGACTCGTCATATACAGGTTACGCCTACTCTATTGTTACTTGCCATATAAGTATAATGACTTCTATAGCGCCAGTATCTCTCAACAATATTGAGACTCAATGGCGCTCAAGTGGTTGAAAATTATTCAGATTTGACAACATCAACAATTTTGAAATCTTGCTGATTAACGTCACGTTTTATATTTAACATATTCAAAAGCTGGTAGGCCTATTTAATGTGCTAATAAAATAAATGAAAAACCGAAAATAATCAGGACCGGCGGTTAAAGGGTTAAGTTGATTTGTATGCCACACCCTTTCACCACCGAAGTCCAGACAAATGTTGCATAATTCACACACGGGAACTCTAACTTAGATAATTATAGTTTAATTAGCGAGTACAATTTTAAATCATTTCATGGTTTACAATGTTGTATTGAGGAAAACTCCATTACCTCTCTAAGCGAAGATATGTTTGGATTTATTGATGTCTGGAAGCATTAGGGATGAATATGAATAAAAATTGTAAAAAATTAAGTCGCTGACACGCGAACCAAAAAGTCCCCCCCCCCGCGAGATCTTACACAATTGTGTAATTAGTTGCCCCTATTCATGATAATGTTTTCACCTGTTTTTTTCTTAAACTATATACATGTACACTACACAATTTATCTAATTCATTAATCCACGCAAGTCATCAGACATACAGCACCACATTATAATATTAGCCCTTACAGCGCGGGGATCGCCTTCAGTTGTCAGAATCTGACGTCTGTAGCCGTCAGATTCTGACGTCTAAAGTCGATCCCCGCACCGTAAGAGTAAAAATAAACATAATGGTCGCAAACCTATAACATAAGTATTCAAATGAATCAGAAAGAGATAACTAAGCCATTTATGATGATTTCAAATTGATAAAAACCCTTTGGTTTCCACGGTTTTTATAAAAAATATTCAGCGCTATAAGGGTTAATTGTGGATTAATGGATCAGATTTACAACCGGGATCTACAAGGGTGGGGATTTAATTATACAAGAGGAAGATTAGCTTTACAGTATGTGGATCATAGACAGGGAGATTAGGACTGGATTATCGACCGAACACCGCTTTCAGTATCCCGCATCCCGCCTTGTGTACGTTGCAACGGGTGCAGTGTTTTACCGTTGTCAGGAACAGAAAGCTGGATAGATCGAATGTAAACAATGGACGGATCGTTTTGACCGCCACTCGGATATTACGGCTTTTAACCCTTTTAACCCTAAGGTGTCTGATATTTTTCTTTCACTGCCGCATTTCCCACCTCAAGTTGAATGAAAATGACTTGATGTTATAACATACCTGATACAGGGACAAAATCCAGAGGAGACGCAAGCGGCACACTTTTTTTTCGCCAGTTTTTTCAAAACTCAAAAGGCCTTTAAATTGTCTTCAATCCAATTACAGATGACGCCCCCCCCCCTAGGTGGATTCTCAACATACTATTCTGAAAATTAATTAACTCTTAAAGAGTCAAATTAAAAATATATTAAAATGTCTGCCCATGTGAAATTGTGTCTACCACAACTTCAATCAGATAAACATGACTTTAGGCTTAACTTTTATTATTGAGTTCGAGCGCCTAATAATCAAATTGATTTGACACAAAATTACAATATAAAAATGATCTTTGAAGTACACCTATAAAAACTGACCAGATAATGTACTAACACATGATAAACGCTTGTTAATTACAAAGGTACCTTTTTGTTTATAAGTAGTAATCAGCACTCATCGCCAAACCGAATGCATGTAATAAACCAGCGCAAAAGCAATCAGCAGGGAATTCACTACAATCAAATAAATTAAAAATGGTATTGTTTCATTAACCCTTAGCACACTGATGTCGACTACAGTTGACTATAGCATTGTTTTCTCATGTTTTAATTGTCTTGCATAACCAGGTTATTAAATATGTCTCATATCTGTGATAATCATGTACATTTCAACCTAGATTTTGCCAATTAAACTAATTTTTAGTCACTTGAAGTTGTGGATCGCGGTAGCGAGACACGACTTCAAGTGGCTGAAAATTTTAATTTCTTGGCTCAGCGCTCTAAGGGTTAATCTGTCACCTAACAGCGAGCTCCAATATCCATCAGCAATGCTAACATAACAGAACATCAAAAAATATTGGGTCACCGCCTCGTATTTGCAGGTAAACTGACCGTACGTTGCGTGGGGGGCGGGGACCCTAGGGTAGTGGTTAGCACCGCTGCCTTTCACGCCAGAGTTCGGGGTTCGGTTCCCGGTCTCGGCGGTTTGAAAGAAACACAAATGTTTCTTCCCCATCCACGTGTGAAAGTCAGTATTGTGGGGAGCCTCCGTGACCGAGAGGTAGCGTGCTCGGCGTCAGACCACCAGGGCTCGAATTTCGAATCCTGTGTCTGGAGGACAGTGTCATCTCAATCATCTCACCATCCTCAGGAGGTTCTCCTGGCCCAGTTTAGCCTATATGTGCACAAAGGTGGCCTAAAGCCCGATTCATTTCATTTTTACGTTGCGTGGAACATCCGTGTGTGCACCAAGCAAGTCGTGATGAAGAGAAATCACCGAAGCTGTCGTGTTCTTGTTTTATTTTTATATTAAAAAAAATGTTATATTAATGGGAAATTGACGAGACTTTGTGTGCTTAAAATATCGCAGTTTTACACATAGAACATTTCTCAAAACCCATTTTAAAAAAAACAAGCTCCCACATCGGTAAAATGATGTGAGATTTTCATGGATTTACCAATAATGACGATGATAAATGCCGATATTTTGAGGTTCGAATGTGTATGTGTGTTTTTATCACCTTTATTCCTTGTTGATACATATATTTACATTTCTTCACCGTAAATCTGTAAGTTTTTACACTGTTTATACCTTTACAGAAGAAACATATTTCTGGTTATGCCCAGGCAAATATTTTGCACTTCAAAGCGAAATTACGGTATACTTAGAAATACAATTCCAAATTGCAAACTTAAGTTTTTCAGAATTTGAATGAGGTTATTTTCAAAACCAAAAATATCCTTATAAATTCTTTAATTAATACACTTACTATTTACGTAAATATCTTGCATCTAATTTTGTATATAGTGATCTTTTAATATAAGTTTTAACATATTCTTGAAAACAGAGACATATTGATATTTTGATCATTAAAAAATATTATTATGAAAAACCACGATCATCAAGAGTTTTTTTTATAAACATCAAGCAACTATTATCGAAAGTTGGAATCGCTGGGGTGACGCCTGATGGATCAACATATGTTCGCCCATACACATCTACTGCCTGTGTTTTAATCAATTTTTACGGTAGTTGTACATGCCACGGCACCAGTAGCTCCCCCTGTCGAATAAGAGCAAACATCAAGAGTGGGTGCTTGGAAAAGGGGTCTAGATGCTTAATGTGTAATGTCTTTTTTATGTCTTTTTTAGAAATTTTGCTTGTGTCTAGGGATCCCACTTGTATTTTTACACTTACAAGAGTCAAAACACCGACCACAGGTAGTTCATGCACATCGCGGGCATATTTTTTAGACATTCACTATATTCAGTACTATACTCAGCACCAGAACATATAATACAAGCTCAATGTTTGTTGGGGCAATAATAAACATTTGTCTGCCAATCGTCATAACCATTTGGCATATTTAGTGGCGCTGATGATTATATTACATACAAGCAGAAACATACTCCGGCTTCCTACGCTCATGGTGAAAATTTATTTGTAATGACATGTACATACCTAGACGTGTTGATAAAATTATTCAGTAATTACGAAAAAACACAGAACTAAATGTCTATTTTCGCGATGATGCAGATGTCATTGTTAATTTTTAGATATAATATTAATAAAAAATAGAAGAGGAGTTCCGAACTCCGAGGCCCGGCTTTAGGCTGTATGAGTGCTGTAGACAAAAATTCGGCTGATATATTTTGTAAAGATAACTGTATTGGTCTTTGCCATGGGCAAGAATCCTGAATGTCCAGGATATAATTAAGGAAAGGACCAAGGAGAGACGTTCAAATATATATCTTCAACGTTTATTCATTCCACCACCATCGCCGGTTCTGGCCGACATCCATTCGATACTTGCCAGTGAATCGTGCTGCGCGTGTCTCTACGATACACATGATGTAGGCCTACCCACCCAATTTCTGTTCAATGGTGGGTTGGAGTCGCAACCTATTGCTGGCTCAATGCCGGTCAATTGTGTACGACGCTGGCTCAACACCACTCCAACACTGACCGAACGCATGATTCTTTTACACCAGCGTCTGCAGCAATCACTGGACGGCTAACCAATATTGCTTCAATGTTGATCCAAAATGTCTGACGATGGCCCAACAACAGCCCAGCATTCTGCATACATATGTTACTTTGCGGCAATTGCAATAGGGATGACAATTTCATCCCCCGTGGTCAGAAAGTCCACTACTCAGATACATTGGCCCAATTATGAAATAATGTTGGGCCACCGTCTGCGACGCTGGGCCAACATTATTCCAACCAAAATCCTTTAGGCTCTTATTATTAACTTAACCACAAATATAATCGTAAATATTATTATTTCTGAACACTTGTTAAAGACAAAAGTACTTGACCTAAAGACCTGAAACGTTATATTCTTCATGTTCATAAGGACTGGTGTACAGAAATGTCAATCGTTTCCCACACACAGCACCACTCTTTCCCCTCTTTTTAAAATTGTACACATCAATATATCCTGCAAAAAATCATGGACAGTGTATGTGTATGGTTAAAAAAATTGTAAAATCACAGGCTTAAAAGTGTACATGATCACTACATAGTGAGACATAGCCAGAAAATTTAATTAAAATTAAATATAGCCTTGAAGAATTATGACTATAGGCTATATAATTTTTTTTTTTAATCAGTGTTTATTCGAAAGATTGCCACCAGCTAGAAAGTATTTGAAGAGTAACTGTACCTCCTCAGATGGATCAATAGTGGTATCACTATTTGAAATGCTAAGGGAATACTGTGTGATTTTAAAACATGAAGATTATTAGACTGCCCTTAACGCCGTCCATCCGACTAATGTGCGTGGAATAAATATTTTGTCAATCAGAGTTTCTAATGGATATCATTGATGATGGCAGATCTTTGTGTATTCAACCCTTTCAGTGCGGGGACCGTCTTTATACGTCAGAATCTGACGTCTGTAGACGTCAGATTCTGACGTATAAAGACGGTCCCCGCAATTAAAGGATTAAAACATTTATAATGGCCGTAGACCCATAACATAGGTATTCAAATGAACCAGAAAGAGCCAACTAAGACATTCATGATGATTTCAAGTTAGAAACACTCTTTTGTCTCCATGGTATATATATAATTACTTCAGCGTTGTGAGGGTTGATAGGGAGCATCGTCTGAGCTGTTATTCATAATGGTCCATTAGGCATGACGATGTTTTGCTTTATTTAGTTAAAAATCGTTGTACATAAACTGTTCATTTGATTGACGCATACGTCAACATAGACTTCCTGTCGTCAATGAATATTTATCTATCATAAAGATGACTCGACTACTTTTCTAGATAATTGATTATACGTGATCGTCATTGCAGGCACGACAACACAGTTCACCAACATTAACCCTTTAACCGCCTGTGTCGCATATATTCGGATTTTCATTTTTTATTAGCACATTAAGAACCACCTTTTAAACATGTTAAAAAAATAAAATTTGACATCAATCAGCACTATTTGAAAACAGTTGACCTCCATTTTGTCAAATCTGAATAATTTTCACTCACTTGAAGTTGTGGATCGCGTTAGCGAGGCACAATTTCAAGTGGGTGAAAATTCAGATTGAATAATTTGGCGGTTAAAGGGTTTTTCTGTTAACAATGAATAACTCCACGATCACAGTAGCTATGACTGAACCTGATTCCATCAACCAGACAGTTTTAGGTACTGAATCCGCTCTGCTAATTATTTGACCCTGGGTACATCATGCAAACTGACACTTTTCGTGTGTGCATCCAATTAATAGAGAAAACATACTACTATCTAATTCCGATGGCGGTGGTGTTCAACATATTCTGTTTTGTAGTGCTTTCTTCGCGCCTCTGAGAAAACCCTGCCTACATGTTTATGGGCAGCATAGCCATATCTGATATGCTCACAATTCTCTTCAGAGGATTTTATTCTCTAATTACCAAGTATAACTGGGTGCTAGGTGATAATGGATGCCGTATCTATTCATTATTAATGGACTTAACTCCTGAAGTGGCCGTCTGGTTGGTGGTAGTGCTCACCTGACACGAATGGCTTTGCTTGTTTCCGTTTCATTTGTTATTATCTTTGTGCCACAATGCATATTTAACGTCATCTTGATATTCTGGAAATACACCGCTACAAACGAAACATTCAGAGGGTCACATGATAGCCAATCACCCCATATATGGGGGTGATCGGCTATCATGTGACCCTCTCAGATGGTCACATGATAGCCAATCACCCCATATAAGGGAACACTTGTGCCCCATCTTGTGGCAACTTTGATTTATTTGTCACAAACTCATTCATACTATATAAGGGGTGATAGATCACCTTTAAGCAGTCGCCGTTTTCGACAGGATGCATCTGCCCTGGTTAATAAGTGCTTTTGTCGCCACAGCACCAAAACTAATGGTTAAATTACTTATGGCAGAGAACTATGTAGCTAACAAGTAAAATGTAATGATAACAGGGCCGATTTTGACCGACAAAATATTTCTCTCAATAGTTAAACTGGAAATGTAGCGTTTTGAATCGTTTGGTCGCGCGATAGCGTAATAGCTCTTCTTCATACTTTGTCTGTAAATAACCTGTTGTTGTGATTATTATAGTATATATGCATAATGTGTTGAACAGTGTAAAATGTTCAAATATGTCGAAGAATGCCAATGTCCTCACTTGAGGGACGAGTTTGCTATATGCTTTTTCAAATACATTTAAACTTAATAATACAATAATTTTGAAATATTTCTTGTGCTATGAAAGTGAAAATGATTTCGGGTGACGAGAACTAAATTTCTGGATGGTTAGGCTTACCTTTAAAAGAAAATAATGAATCTGCTACTATTCTGTTGAAAATGATATTTGCCGGTTGACCTTGGAAAAATGGTGGCCATTGCAAATTTTGTCCACAAAGCAATGTCTACTTTCTGACCCCATCATTATGCTGAGCATGTCCAGAAACCCTATGGTTGACAGCGAGCTGGATTCTTGAATCAGCTTCTATTTTGTTTAAATTATATCAATTTATTGTTTGACCTTGTACAAATGGTAGCCATCTTGAATTTTACCCACAATGCAATATTCAATGTATTTTTTACCATACCACAATGTCGGGCATAGCCGAAAACCCTATGGTTGACAGCGAAATCATGAATCTGCTTCTATTCTGTTCAAAAATGATATTAATTTATTTTTGACTTCGTACAAATAGGGGCCATCTTGGATTTCACACACAATGCACTACTATGTCGGGTATGTCCGGAAGCCCCATAGTAAACACCAAAAAAATAAATATACTTCTATTTTATTAAAGATCATATACATTTTTTGTGTGACCGAGCACAAATGGCCACCATCTTGAATTTTGCCGCCATTTTACAAATTTTGAATGTCCAACATATATTCCTGAAAAACCCATTATTTGAACAATATCTGTGTAAAATGTCATCTTTCCATCAGAATTTTAAAAATGTATTTTAGTTACAAAGCGCACTATCACGTGTTTCTATACGTCTTTTGAATTGAAATTTACACTCAAAGCACGCTCATGGCGGCCATCTTGGATTTATGCAAATTAAAAATTATCAACAAGGGTTCTACTCCGGCAATCAACCTATGCTCCATATACATGGGAAATCCTAAAATACTAAAAAAAAATAATATACTTCTCATGACCGCAAGGTAGTCAAATTGGCAACTGAATTGTTATGTCACATTGTAATATGATAAAAACAGCGCATGTCATTGTTGAGATGAATGATGATATTATATATGATGACATAGGGCAAGGTCAGTTATTGAGAGTGTTTTCCTTCATTCGTCCGATAAGGGTTTCTGGTTCTATATCACACTCTTGGATGGACTGAATGAACTTTGTATACAAACGACGGATGTCTATCTTCTCACTAACAAAACAGAGACATCCCTTGCAATAAATATCAAGTATAATACACAAGCCACTACTTTGTTCTAACCTTCTTCTGTGCCTGCATCCCGACTGAGTGTGACGTTTACCTATTGTGTACAGACACGAAGCAGGCTTTCTAGGTTGCCACCAACATTTTAAAGCACATGGTGCCCCTTGCCGAATAATTATGGAAAACCTGGATAAATTATTGATGTTACATACAAGGTCAATTACGCATCCAGTCGACTCTTCTTTCGCTTGTACGATCACGAGGACTGCACTGCTACACTTGATGCATTGCGTGCTCACCTTTTCGCCAACACCAAAAGAGATTTCCAACTAAAGAGGATGCATTTCTCCTCCTTGCTCTCCAGTCTTCTACTGGCAGGTTGTCTGCCAGTAGGTGTAAGCCGACATGTCTAAACTATCTCATCGAGCGACCACAGACATTGGCACGTAGTTAATTGGAAACTGATAGCAGCCATTATGTTCAAGTCTGAACCATGTCATTTGAAACAAAGCAAACCACTGAAGCTGCAACAAAGGGAAATATCTTTGAAGATGTTTCAATGCTCCTTGACTGATCAAGTTTCTAGACTAGCTGCGAGTGTCTATTAACTGATTAAGCCTACATATCTTTAGAAATAACAAGCACGAAAATAATGGCAGCCACAAAACAATTTGTCATAATTGTGGAGACGATGGAGAATTGAGAGACAATTATCTTATAGCCTACCGGTTATGGTTGTTCATTATGTTTCGGAATCATTCGCAAACAACGTCAACAGACGAGAAACATCTTCCATCATATTTTGTATCAAACTTCACTATATTCATCACTAGATTGTTTTATATATAAAATAATTACGTACAAGTCTCTAATACAACCTCCGCGGCCAAACCCGCACAAGATAATTCTAGCTAACATCTAATGAAAGAAGTTTTAATCGTTTTCCCTTTAATATCGCTCACTTGATTTCCTATTATCACCAACTGACCTGGTCATAAAACCCATAAAATAATGTACCCCATACTCTGGGCATGCTCAGTCGCGGACGAATTCTCCACATATAGATGTCGCTCATGTCGCACTGGCAAAGATGCAAAATATATATCGCAGTGAATTGTAGCTGTATTTTACCTAAATTCATCCAATATGTCACATATCAACTAATGAATCACATAAATGTAAGTAAATATATTTATTATAGACAAGATGATGTTAGATTGGCCACAGCTCGTCAGATTGCGTTCAGAGTAGCAATCGACAAGACCGGGAACCGAACCCCGGACTCTGGTGTGAAAGGCAGCGGTGCTAACCACTACCCTAGGGTCCCCGCCTTGAAGAAATAAAATCCAACATAATTTGGTATATTCAATTGGTGAGCACCAAATGAATTAGTGCAAACCGACTATTTTTTCAATTTGTTTGATGCGCACCATATTATTTCAAATAATTATTTGTTGCGCACCAAATCATTTTTATAATTATATGATGCACACCAAATCATTTGTTACGCACCAATTAATTAAAAACCCGCGCCAATGAAATGTTCCTCAACAGTTCCGTAGATCTTCGATATTAAATTATTTTATTAACTGAGCATGTGCAGCGAACTATTTTATAGATTGACATTTTATTTAGTTTGAAATTTATGTGAAAACGTATACAGTCCTAACAGGACAAGAATTAAAAGAAAAAACATAAAGTGGATGTATGATATGGAGTAAACTTTTAATGTTACCTGGGAAGCAAGTCATTATCATACCCATACAAAGCATGCCATGGAATCCATCCCTTGTTATAATTTCGTGATCAATTGTTTCTGTAATGATTAAATTACCCTATTTAGGTTCATTATTAGTTTATTTTTTATGTTTATCTTACTCATAAGGATAACAAATGAGCGGTGGTAGTTTGAAGAGTTAGAAATAGCAAAACTACCCAGCAAATACGGGGCATTCACTTAATGCTGTTATAATGTTGGGCCAGCATCAATGTTCGATGTTATGTTCTACGGTTTTCATGGGATTTAAATCCGGGATATTAATAGTGTACAACTGGCCTACCAGATTGAAAAATCCTTGGACTGCGAGTCTAATTAAAAGTCCACGGATTTAACAATCTAACTCATTCCAGATTCAGCAGCATCGCTGGATTTAATAATGGGCCTGTTGTAATGATGACAAACTCTCGTGCTGGGCCTCCTGGTCAGAATCATCTTCTCACCTCTTTATTAATGCGTACAATAGTCAGTCCTCACTGTATGGTGGTTCACGCATCTCTCTCAGAGCTCTCTCGCTCTAAGTCTCTGGCTGTCTCTATGTTATAAATTCTGCGCCTGCGCACTGGTAGACTTCTCCAAGCATAACATAGAATAACTGTGTAATTGTCTAGCCTTGTTCACACAAGTAACTCAGTTAACAAGGACATTGAGCCAATGCTAGCCCCGACGTTGGTCCGACGTCGTAGACAGTGGACCAACCCAAAAACATCATTCTTTGGTCCAGCTGCTCACAATCATCTCTGTCACCATTTTACCTCTAAAGTGGGGTCTCAGAGATACGTTTGCATTACCACTATCGACCCTTTTATTTGAATCTAATTACTACTCACCCCTGCCTACTCAATACTATAATAAGGATTACATAATATGTGTCTTATTAATGTGTAGACCTGTAGCTTCCACTGACAGGTTGTAGACCTTGTTGATGGCCTTCCAATCGTGCCCTGGATCCACAAATGTCAATCCCCGCTATCAATGATATAATGAGGTATGTTCCCACCTATCCTAGTGGCAACGCTGGCACAACGACGGCCCAATGCGCCCAATGCTGGCATTGCTGACCCAACGTTGGCCCAACCTAATACATAAATACAATGGTTTAATAATAACTGTTTTCCGTTATGCATTCAGCTAACATAACACATTGCTAAACTCAAATAATTCAACTGCATTCTGAAAGTATTATTAATGTTACTACAGGTTAATAGTTTACAAGATACTGTATTTCGCACTCCATACCGCTGAACAGTTCGAATCACTAAGAATGCAAAGTGAAATAAAGTAATAACACTGTGGGAGGCCATAAAAAGCTATATAATCAGAAAGAACACGACACTTATCTCTATGTGCAATATTTAATACAGATGTTAAGGTATATTAAAAACCAAGGCCACGTACAACATATCTCTATAATTCATAAAAGCCAAATAAAACAGGAACGCGGAACCGTTAGATTGATCAACAATTCTCGTACAAGTTACGATATATCGTAGGCTTCGGATTGGTCGAGATGGTCATCTCGACCAATACGCATCTTCCCGGCAGCAAATCTTGACACAGCGAGGCCGTCAGGCCAACTCGGGAGTGGTGAGCCTTGCGGGGGAAGATGCCAATACGAAGCCTACGATATATCGTACGGGCCCTGGTCAGCATTATGACGACAGACATGCTCAGTGTAATTAGCTACTAATTGATGTAGGGTTGATATGCACAGCTAATGATATCCAATATACTTGAAAATCAGACAATCACTGCCTTTTGGCATGGGAGTACTGTTATGTAAACACTGGTAAAGTGCTGCACCAACAACATTTTTGTGTGAGGATGGTGTACTTTGGACCTCGGCACTTGTCAGCGAACACGACTGACCTAATGCTGGCTTATTGTTGGTCTTTGTTGGTTCTGTTCCAATACAATCAGCTACTGCAATCATGCGTTGTATTGAATAAGCATTATCTAGCACCAGTTTCCTACAGGGCTTACTGTGTTAGGTATGGTATGACTTGCATGATTGTGCTTAGCATGCAGTACGTGTGACATGTATATGCTCATAGCTGACTGGGTGCCATAGGTTTACTTCACTGAGCCCCAGTGTCTCCCACGTAAAACAGAGCTTCAAGAGATGTAATAATTATGTTGCCCAGTCGGACAATAGCGCTATGACATACTACTTTGGCAAAACTACTCAAAACTACATCAAGTTGTATATAGGCCTATAGACTGTGAGATAGACTGTGAGATAGCTGGAATTACTTAAGCTACACTGGGCTGGATTTTGATGATCATGTTGTTCTCTGTGGCTGTTGTAGGAATCGTCACTTTATTCTTCTGTCTGGTGTGGATGAAGAAACATAAACCATTGACTCTCCCTGGTCCTAAAGGTCTGCCCTTTGTTGGAAACATTCTACAACTTGACAATAAGTCACCACACGCTCACTTAACAGAATGGGCCAAACAATATGGTGGAGTGTATTCTATCAATCTGATGGGAGACAACTGGGTGGTGGTGTCCAGTTATGACGCCTTACATGAAATACTCGTGAAAAGAGGACCTGAATTTTCTAACCGACCTACAATATTTCGTAGTAATTATTTTTTCTTTGGTAATTCAAGAAACAGCATCTTTGGGAGTAACAGCGACAGTGAATACTATAGCACAGTAAAACAGTTGATACATCAAAACCTAAAGCAATACAGCATTGGCTTAGAAAGAATTGAACTAGTTGTTACAACCATGTTGATAAATTTCAAAGGAAAACTAGACAATACAAGAGGAAGAGCTTATAATCCCAAAATAGATATCTATAATTTTACATTGCAAAGTCTTTTGTTCTTTCTCGTTGGGAAATTCATTGAAGAGGAAAGTGATATTTTTAAACAAAGTCAAGAACTGGAGCGTGTGACTACAACAGCACTCTCTGTGGCCGGTCCAGGCAGTGAACTGGACGCTTTCCCCTTTCTCAGATTTTTCAACAACAAAACTTACAAGCTCCTCACAAGAGGGAAGGAACTTTTGACATCTGTATGGGAAACATTGAAACCGGGGGTCATGGAATCACTGGATCCAAATGACATCCGTTGCCTTATGGAGTCTATGATACTTACAGCAAGAGAACAAAAGGAAGAAGTAATTAAAGACATTAACTTCAAGGTAATAATAGGAGATATAATTATACCAGGTACAACCACAACCTTCAACACTTTGTCAGCTTTTGTGAATTTAATGGCACATTATCCAAAAGTGCAAGAGAAGCTACAGAAAGAAGTGGATAATATAGTTGGAAGTTCGCGTGATGTATCTATATCAGATCGTCAAAATATGCATTACACACGTGCTACTATCTATGAACTGAACCGATTTGTGTCTGTGGCACCACTGGGTATACCACATTCCACTGTTCTAGAATGCCAGCTTGGGGGAGCTACATTGCCAAAGGGTACAAGTATTTTGCCCAATGTTTGGTCTCTGCATCACGATGATAAATTTTGGGGTGACCCTTGGCAATTTAGACCTGAGCGCTTCCTAGATGACCAGGGAATGGTGTTGCCGGCCGACCATGGCAACAGGAAGCATTTGATGCCTTTTGGAGCAGGATGCCGTGTCTGTGTAGGTGAGGTGTTCGCTATGACCCGTATGTTCCTCTACATAGCGTCAGTGTTACAACACTTCACAATCAAACCGGCTCCAGGAGAGAAAGTCACCTGTGACCCTCGTGATTACATACTGGGAATAACTCTTTCACCACCGGATTTTGAAGTCTCTTTTGTACCAAGAAATTAGAACGCTGATAAGTGCACGTAATATGTACGATTTTGTGGTTGATTTTTGCTGTGTGTTTTACTCTGTTTTATTTACCACTGCAGAAATGCTTAACCAGCAAACACAAAACATTTGTGTAACATTTGTACAAGGTTAGCCCAGCGTCGAAGACGTAGGGCCGACGCTGTACAAATGTTATACAAATGTTTTGTGTTTGGTGCTACCAAACGTCCACTGTATGATTGTTTACTTATAAGGAATTGAATTTACATAGCCAAACACGTGACCATAACTTTCAAATCAATGACGTTTTGCTATGCAAACCTGTTGAAAGAGAGTTCGCTTTTACTCTTAGAATGATATTGTAGAAACTTTTTACCCGCGTACCTGACTCGTGGAGTTACATATTAATTTCCACAGGTTTGTTTAGTGGCAAATATAGTAGTGGCAAATATGCTAAAGTTTGTCAACACAAAAGGTAAACTGTCATATGCATTTTCATCTTCTTGATATGGCTCACTTATCTATTAAACAGAGTAATATCAATTTGGCTACAAAATGCATGAAGGTCGCCAGATTAGTAGCAATATCATGTTTGTTATATTTATTTTCAGATAAAACAGGTTGAACATTTAAGAATTTTCGCACATGACGAGTATCGTCACGTCATTAGTACGACTTATTTTCCACCATAAAATATAGGATACTACACTGCAACTAAATTGTATTGCTTCTGTAAAAATACATAATTATATTCTTATATCATTTGTATATTGTAAATGCTGATATATTAAGAAAATATTATGGTGATTTTCATTTTATTATCTAGTTCTCATTATTTTTCCTTTTTATGGTCACATGGTTGGTCGGTCTCTTATACTACATCTAAATTTAGTGTAAACCTCATTAATGTAGGCCTACTTTTAGTTCCGGAACACCAGCCTGACAATACACTGTAGCCTGACAATACACTGCGGGGTGGAATAAATTTGTAACAAGCTAATTGTTTTCAAAATCGACTCAGAAAATAGTCCTGAAAAATATATTAAATGTCCCCAAGAATCTCAGTTAGGGAAAGTACTAAAATTCAAGATTGCCACCAAAATGCAGTTTTGAATGAGCACAACTTGTTACGTACATACATATTTTGTGTGCATCAGGTCCTATTGGTGGCAGAAAATATGCTAATTACCGTACTATATTTTGCAGAGTGAATGAAGTGGAGAGTGAAACTATTTTTTGTTTATTTTTAATAATGTTAAAATACCGTGAAGTGTCCATTTTTGTTAATTTTAAAAATTTATGTTGACTATTTTCATATCGATGTTGAGCAGAGACAGGCTAAACTGGGTCCGAATACAATCGTGAGATTATTTACCAAATAATAAGTGAGATAGGACGCTACTGATCATGCTGATCATTATACATACACATCATATATCACGCCAACAAACACATTACAAATTAAATTTGGCCAAGATGAACAGTAGAATATATTTAGAGCAACAATTATTTTCATTTATCTTATTGATTGAACAACATTTGTAATATCGCGCATTTCACACACCAAGATAACAACCTTTAGTTGCAGGTGGGTTCTATGTGTATGATATGAAATGTGAGCAGGCTCTGCGCTTCACCTGATATCCCTGATTAAATCTTCCTATATTGTATCTTACACCATTTCGATTTATTTATTAATGTAAATGTTTCATACATTTTTAAAGCAGGTACACTGTACGCAAATATTTTAAAAACATATATGGACAGTCTCTAATGTTCGGATGTGTCTTTTTCCATATTTAAATGAAAACATCAGGCTTATTAGTAAATAACGATTGTTGTGAACTACAGCGTACACTATAATTATAGCCTGGAGTAGAATCTGCTCTGAACAGCCAACCTTGCGACACAGGAAAGATGCCATTCAAGACAGGTGGCTGTTCACAGGACGTTCATTTGTATACAGAATGTCATTTGGGGGAGTGACCAAGTGGCTTCCCAAATGAGGTTGGCTGCTCATATAAATAGTGACTGCTCAGTCTACTGTATATGCTTATGCAAGAAATGACAAGGCATGCATGTGTTTTTTTCTAGGTATTTAATCAGGAGTTGTTAGCGTCTCACTATTATATTTTTCATCAACTTTCAGAAAATTGCTTGTCACAGGGCCGGATCAAGCATGTGGGAAGACTGGGGCGCAATAGAAAGATAGGCCCCCTTTTACAAGTGTCCCTATGGCATATACCACACACCAGTGGTCTGGGCTAAATCCTAATACCGAAACTAAATAAGAAAAACTGAACAGATAGTTTTCGTCGAATATTATATTATATACAGGTCTAAGCAAAATGAAAGCACAATTGAACTGTTCTTACCAAATGTATATAGACAGAACACATTTGTGATTTATCGGCCATTTGCATTTATGAATTCAGAGAGGTAGACAGCTGATTGGGAGATATGGCTTCATTCAACACTTCACTTTAGTCCACTGGCTGTGTCCATTGCACCACCACGGCCGTATCTAACAAACACAAAATCTTTCTTTCCAGGTTCTTCTCCTTCTTTTCCCTACCAGACAGCTGCAACTACATAATGTAAGTGGAAGGCTAAAAAGGACTCATTATATTGAGATCCTAACTTATGCAATTATCTCACTCTCAGAACCCTTAGAGAACGCAATAGCCTACGTTGATCCAACATCGGATTTACATTGGTCCACCGTCTTTGATGCTCGCCCGACATTAAATCAGTAGATGTGCCAGTATCTAGCGTTTTGACTTTAGTAAATAGTATTATAGTTGGAAATATATTATTTATTTCATGCAGTCCGAAAATATTTATTTCAAAAATACTCCATCCCCCCTCCCAGGGATATAATGGTGGCCCCCTTACTGTTTTTGATTGATTTCAATGAACTAGCAAATACTTTTATGATGATTTCAAGTTGAAAAAATCCCTTATGTCTCCATGGTTTATACAAAAATATTTGTTGTAAGGTTAAATGTTTCAGCATGTTAAGCTTTCATCAGAGGGTTGCCTATAGCCTCATATTAAGCAACTTTTTGCAGCAGAAATCGCGCGACATTACATTTTTACAGTATTGGTAAATTTGCGAAATATGGAATAATACATTCCTTCCCTCGTTATCTGGCTAACTTCCACTCGCGTTAGTGACGATTGGGAACGCAAGCTCTGATTATACCAAGCGCAGACGAACTGTTGAGTGCTCACATATTTTAAATTTTAAACATAAAGGTTATTGCAACCAAAGTGTCGGATGAAGTGTAAGCGGTACATCACTGTTCACACAATAGGCAGGTTGCGTTCAGAATATTAAACTTGTGATTAATGCTGGTTGCGTGTTGGGCCAGCATTTGTGCTATGAAAAACAAAAACTCATGATTGTAAAAATAGTAAAATTAGATAATTAAGAGAATAATGGCATTAAGCTTATAATAGTGTCAATTTATTGCAGTTTTATATATCACAGTACTGTATTTATTGAGCAGAAGAATGTATGGCATGGCTAAACAATAGCAGGGTTTGCACAATAAAAATGACGTAAAAAATCAACGTTTCTTTGTATGTTGCGCTACCGTCTGCGACGCTAGCGCAACATACAAACAAACGTTGGCGCAACGTCTCGACTTTGCTGGCTTGGTAGCTCAGTTGTTAAGCTGGTGAACAATCATGAACCCGATTATCACCATCCAGAAAATACAATACTTTGCCAAATATTGGGCTGCCGTCCGAATCTCTGGTCCACCATTGGACCAACATACAAGTTTTCCAGTTTGCAGGTAACACAGTTGTGTTGCTCCTGTTAAACAGTCATTGAAACAAAGACCGATGTGTTCAATGTGAATAAAAAATATAAAAAAGGAATGATATATCACGTGGTGTTACTGTTTAATCGTTAATAGCTTCAAGGTGACTTGAACATATGGGCCGAAAATACAATTACATATCCTCCCCTAGCAGAGAAAGTGTCACATGTGCCAGTACCACTCAAATGAGTAACACATATGACACTTTTGCTGTGCTAGGGACGATATTATATATACTTCCGTTAGAATAGTATTTAATACTTTCTGGTTGATTTTCCTAGCATTTCCTAGCATTACAAAGTGTCACATGTGCCACTCAGATGAGTGGCACATCTGACACTTTGGATGCTAGGACGCCATATCAGATCTCCTATACGCTCTCAAACACTTCTGTCAGCATGGTATTGAACTCTTCTCTGTTGATTTTGCCGTCATTGTCCACGTCGTAGAGTTCCATCAGGAGGTTGGCCTGCCACGATGGCAGTCCACAGACTTGACTGAGGGTGTCTGACAGCTCTTCACGACTCAGAGCCCCATCTGAGTCTACATCCAACGCGTCAAACTGACTTTTCAGGTTGTTAATTCTACAAAATATAAAATAGGATCTAAGAACTCTAGGAACGCCTCAAAAAACTCCTCGTCGTAAGATAAAGGTACAATCATTTTATGAACATCCTAAAAACTGCTCAGAACGCTGTGGGAACTCAGTGAGAACATTTTTTTGTTTTATTATTATTGGTTTTAAATGACACAGACAAATCTGCGAACCTCGTACGTAGTGCTAAGTTCTTAGACTGTTTCAAAGGTGATTGTACGATGCTCGTAGATTTTTCACATAGTTTGTTTCATTTTTGCAGCCTTATTACGAAGTTGGTAAATGGCTATGGTGCTCATACGTGTATGGGTGCCGCACGAATTTTTAGGAAAATTTGAAAACTGAAAATGTGTACGGAATTCGTACAAACAAAAGTCTTAAGATATATGTGCAAGACATGGCTACGAGCTTAAGAACGAGATAGGAATTACAGAGCTTAATAATAGCACCATTATTCTTATCGGTATCGTAAGATTGATCGTAAGATTGCCGCAGTGATTCATCAAGTTGTTATTACAGGCCTCTCCTGGCGTTTGTATGGACACCATACGAATGTAGCCAGTTGTACGACGCTCATACCAACGCCTCCTGGTGCGAAAAAGGTGGTCGTGAGGCAGAAGTAAAGCTGCTCGTGTGAGCAAAGGTAAAAGGCAGTATCTGCTTACTTTACAAGTAAGCAGATACTGCCTTTTGCCTTTGCACGACAGTGCTGAGCTCACCTGGCGGAGATGATAGCGTAGAAGTGAACGAATCCCTCGTAATCCACATTGCCCTGGGAGCCTTCCCTCTCAAACCTCTTGATGATCACCTTCACCGTCTTCTCCGGGATGTTTCTCATATTCTTGTGGATGAACATCTCCGCCTCTTCTGTGCTCACGAAGCCGTTGTTGTCTGTGTCGATCAAGCGGAATTTGTCCGCCAAATCAGTACACCTGGATCATTCGTGAAAGTATTGTATTAGACAAGTGTTAGCTCAGCAAACACAAGAAGTTTGGGTGAATGTTTCGTGTTTGAAGGAATGTTACAGAATAGTATTGTTTGATATTTGTACTCCACCTTACATTCAGGAGGGGTTAGGCGCTTCTCAGCAAGCACGACACATTCACCCAATGTTGGTGTAATATCGGGTCACCGTTGGAGATGGTGGGCCAACAGTAAAACAGCATTGGGTGAATGTTTGTGTTTGCTGAGTTGTAACTCCATTGGCAAACATTTTGTTCAAATGCATGTGACTTTAAAAAAAAACCGGATCACCCACTTGAGGTTGTGTATCGCTACCGCGTCCCACAACTTCAAGTGGGTAAAAATTACTCATGAATATTTCTTTAATCTGAGACCAAGTATTCACAAATTTTGTTTAAAAACTTATTTCACTCCCAATAACCGTGCTTTGTCCAGCTAATAAAACAATCTGAAAACGACTGTACTCGTGATTAGCGGGTGGAGGGTTAACCTAGACCTTCCTATATATAGATGCTTTCAAGGTACAAACCAAGTGAACTAATAGTAAAATTTTATAAAACGCTTTGTTATAGACACTCGTTTAATTAAATAATTCACATCGGAGAAATAATTTCCCTTAATCAAATTATTTTCTTCAATTAAGTTATTTTTTTCAATAGCGTTAGGAACTCCAGATTGAAATGAATTTAAAATGCTCAATGACAATTCAGCAAGAAGTATAATTATATTCTCGAGCATTCAGTCAGGAAATAAACTGTTTATAACAGTTTGTTTCAAACTTAAAGCGTGCATTGAATTAGGGGATGATATATACTCCGTTTAATAAAAAAATATTCACAACTACATAAAGTTGCGGACAAATTTCAGTGGGTGACAACATTAATTGATTGATTGATTGATTGATTGATTGATTGATTGATTGATTGATTGATTGATTGATTGATTGTTTGATTGTTTGATTGATTGATTGATTGATTGATTGATTGATTGATTGATTGATTGATCGATTGATTGATTGATTGATTGATTGATTGATTGATTGATTGATTGATTGATTGATTGATTGATTGATTGATTGATTGATTGATTGATTGATTGATTGATTGATTGATTGATTGATTGATTGATTGATTGATTGATTGATTGATTGATTGATTGATTGATTGATTGATTGATTGATTGATTGATTGATTGATCGATCGATCGATTGATTGATTGATTGATTGATTGATTGATTGATTGATTGATTGATTGATTAATTGATTGATTGATTGATTGATTGATTGATTGATTGATTGATTGATTGATTGATTGATTGATTGATTGATTGATTGATTGATTGATTGATTGATTGATATATTATACCACATGTGTGTACATATAGGTTGAAGTATCATCTGGTAGTATGTTTTACATATACCAATTAGTGTGATTTTCAGAAGATCCTGTATCAAAAAAGCTATGTTGTGTTTCATTTAAAACTGAAAATCAAGATTAAATTTCTAGCATAAAACTATTGATTTTACAGGACTAAGAATAATGTAAACAGTAAACTTTCATGATTGGATAGTCTAATATTAAATAGAAAATGCTGAAAATGTTGATCTTATACATACATACATACATACATCACATAACACTAGTGGGGCTTACATTTGATTGACCATATCGCACATATCAGACAGTGTCTTCTTATAGATGTTCCCTTCCTGGTTCGTGTCCATCTTTCCCACCATCTTCTTAGCGTTCTCTTCGCTCATATTCACCTCGTTTATAATGTATTGTTCCGCTTCCTCCGGGGACACGTAGACATCAGTACTGTAACGTATAGTGCATATCGCTATGTAGCTTATCACAATTCTGTGTCATGTTCATGTTGATTTTGACTGATGATTATTTCTCACATCTATATATCCCAACTGAACAAATAAAAACTGTTTCCATTTTTTGCCCATTAATGAAAAATCCAAGATGGCCGCAACTGATAAGAAAAAATCAGTTTTCCGCCATAACAACATAAAATCAATGTCATTTAGTGTATCTGGTCCATGAAAACGGCCAGAATATCATATTTCGATGACAAAAATATAGAATAGATAATACTAAATTATGGACTAAATTGTATTAAAATACCTATAAACTCGTGCATACATTATAGAGGTTACATTCCATCAGGAATAATAATCCCTGCAGGAGTGTCTCCGAGCAATGAAATAAGATGTTAACTGTAAGAAAATAGGGTCGAACTATATATTTTACCGCATATATGGGGATAACCCCAAACCTGTCTAAAATGGTAGGGTTACCATGGTTACGCAAACGTCTGTCTTTGCTCGGCATTTTAGTCTATATTTTTTTCCGCTTGTTTTGCATAATTTGTGTGTGTGCTGAACTCGAATCTGTCGGCTAACATTCTATATTTGGTGTCTTTCGCAGAGCAAAAAATGGTTGCCAAAACACTATCTTTTTTGTTAAACATTATTGCACGATTTCTGGTTTCTGTATGATTTGGAGTTGATAAATTTATGTCTCATATTTTTTCGATCAAAATGACCTATATTTGACCTTCAAATTCAAAATGGTTACCGTCAACACACAAATAAAAGCGATTTTCATGCGTGTGAACTATGATATCATAAACGACATTCGTTTAATGGAAAATTAAAAAATAGACTAGGTTACAAGTCATTCGAAACTGTGTTTAAGCACAGTGTATGCTAACATGCTTTCATGTGCTTAGTATTTAGAATGACTTCATTATTTTAGTAAAAAATATGTAAAACGACGTCCATCTTGAATTTTACGATAAAATATAGGTCAGACAATGAATAATAAACATCAGAAATGATTGTTTCGGCCCCCCAAGTCATACAAAATCAATAAATTGAGCAATTCCGAGCTGCAAATAATAAAGAAAAGGTTTTATTCACATTTTGATAGCCATTTTTTTTTCTTGTTCATATGAAGATGAATTTCGCGGCCATTTTGGATTTTTTTAACTTTACTCGTCAATAACGCTTATTCTTAGTCCCTTAAGGAATGCCAAATACGTCATATTTCCGTCAACATGTTTATCAGTATTCTTATAGTAACAGTAAATACATAAAAAACTGCGGATATCTTGGATTTAAAGGTCAAAGAAAAGTAATTTCTCCTCAGAGACACCAGAAAAAAATTGATCAATTAGAAATCTCGCAGAAAACAAGAATTGTGCCTTTATGCGCGACATATTTTAGAAAAAATAGGGTTTTCTTATCATTTTGGTGGTTATTTTGTGTTTGGCTAATTTGAAGGTGAAGGTTACCAAATATAGAATTTTATCTGACAGATTCGAATTCAGCACACACCAATTATGCAAAAACAAGTGGATTAAAAGTATTCACCAAAAACCCGAGAAATGTTCCATGTTTCAGATTTAAACCCAGGCTAAATAGACATATTTTCATGAAACGCTGCAATGTACTTTCATTAAAAAATATGTATGACATTAATTTATATAAAAAACACTCATTTTTAAACATACACATATCTAGATTCAGAAAACATAGACCAGATATGGATATGTTCAATAACAACGATTTATTATATCGTTTCCTTTGACCATGCTGACTAGTTCGTTTTGTTCATTTTGATCATTATATAATAAAAAAAATATGCTTGAGCGTATGTGGAGAGACGACTATTCACTCTACTGCAATGGGTGATATATTATTAGAAAAGGAATTTAATTATCTGTTATATGGTATCACGTGTGCTGATTGGTTAATCAGAAAATCAATGACGGACGCTTACGTAACTCTACCCCCTAATTCTAGATGTTCGAGGGTACCCCCATAAAAGCGGTCAAAATATAAAGTTCGTTCTTATTGTTCACTGGTAACATATCATGTCATGTTTTGGACAAATCCACAACTTCACACAACTTCAAGTGGGTGAAAATTCAAAATGAATAATTTGGCGGCTAAAGGTTTAATGGCATAACGTACATGATATAGCTATTTTTTTGTATCATGTTTGGCTTCACTTACTTTTCTATTTCCCCTTCTTTAGTTTCACACTCTGGCTCCACTGGTTTTGGTTCTGGCTGTACATTTTGTTGTGGCTTATTGTCATTCTTTGCGTTTGGCTCCGCCCTGCTTTCAGAACAACCCATAGTTGTCTCCCTCCTGATAACAAATCATTCGATATCATTTCGCACAACACAATTAGTTGAACAAACAAATAAAAAATTCACAATTTTTGGCTAGAACTTAAATAAAACGTATCGATCAAAAGCTTTACAAGACAATACCAAATATAAAAAACGGGAACCCCTAACCATCGACCCTCATGTTGATTTAATGCATGACCACCGTCTGCGACGGTGGCCAACATCAAACCAGATTATAGAGTTAACGTCCCGTGTTGGCTCAGAAGAGAGAATCAGAAAACAAAGTACAAATAATAAATTCACTAACCTGTTTCTGCAGGAATTATTCAAATTGTCTCATGAATTGCTAGTTGTGGAAACAAACGGTATTCCTCCAATAGTTTCGGGCATCAACAGTTTGAGCTTGCCGAAACCTACTGCTGCAACAACGAGTAACGTTGACTGCTTAATAGAATTATAGAATACTTATATCATCTCTAAAGTAACGGCGAGCCAAATGTGGGGTTGTCCAGCGATATTTGAACAGTAACTGTTGAGGACTCCGGTGCAGCGTGCTTGTATGGAGGGAGCGGTCTGTTGTTTATTGTATACGATATGTGTCATGTATCCGTGCTTGGTATGGCTGCTGAAGCTGGTATTTATTGATGAGCCTTGGCGGCGACTCCTCGTGTCCCCATGCAGTGGTCACCAAGGTGGCAGAGTCACAACAAGTTAGCGCAGTAATAAATATGACCTATAATTGCTGTTAAGTAAACATACTGTCTATGCTATGTATTGGCCTGCAATTTGATCAACGTCGGAAACACTGGATCGGTGCTCATATAGCGTGGGACTCAAATGTCCAGTTGGGCTGCGTAATCCACTACGGCACCATTGAGACACGTTGAAAAAAGTCGGTTTAATGTTGGGCCAGCGTCTACGACGCTGACCCAACATTAAAACAACATTGGTCAAATTCCTGTGTTTGCTGAGATGACTTTTCATTGGTGTTCATTGAATACCGTGCATCAGCCTAACGCCGATTATATTCTGTCCCAACGTCCGCGATATTGGCCCGTCATTAGACGACCTGGCATATGGACAATAATGGACGACACTATGTCAACACCACAGTGTTTGTGGTCGGCGCCTAAAATCGATGGAGTTAATCAGTAATGGATGATATAATGGTGACACCTGCATGTTGTTGCCATCTCTACGATACGCTGTTATTTTGACAGACGTAAACAGGTGATGCAGATTCTTGAGAAGTGGAAAGTAAATTGGACGCCTTTATGCACAACTAGACCATCCCCAAAAAGCTCGTTTTGTAATAAATGCAGTTGAAGTTTATGGTCTACTGTTAATTCAAGAAAACGAATGAGGAAAATATTGAGCTAAACTAACACACGACATTCACATTCCCTATTCATGGAAAATATCCACATCTTTAGATACCTCCGGTTTTGAGCCTCGCTGCCTAAAACAAGCTGTGGTCCAGTTGTGCATAAATAACAATGATCATTTTGCTTTATGCACAGCTGGACCAACCCACATTTATTGTGAATTAAACAAATACAAATATATGTAGAAAATTTACAATAATAATCACATTACAGTCTATCTATCTTCTGTAGATCTATTATAATAAAAATATATGTACCTTTCTATAGTTTTGGTCAAATCACGGGGACTGCGAGGATGATTGTCCAGTTGAACATAAATCAAATTTAACATTTTAATTTTTGCACAAGTTGGACCAAGCCACATTCATTGTCAATTTAACAAAAAATGTAGTAAAATACTTCAATAAGAATATTACAGGTTCTATATATCTTCTGTAGATCTAGCTGTGACATGTCTTCAGTAAAATACGTGTAACTTTTATAGCTTAGGTGAAATCACGAGGACTGTGAGGCTGATGGAAGAAACACATGCGTGGGTTGGTCCAGTTGTGCATAAATCAACCTTAAGGATTTTACATGTTCTCTTTTTGTCCGTGCCACCAGGAGGCGTGTTGGGTGCAATTTGGACTTTCGGTTAATTTTTAAATAAAGGCTATTCATAATGTCTATCACTTGGCACACTCAACCCTTTAACCGCCAAATCATTCAATCTAAATTTTCACCCACTTGTAGTTGTGTCTCGCTGACGTGATCCGCAACTTCACGTGATTGAAAATTATTCAGATTTGACAAAATGGAGGTCAACTGTTTTCAAATATTGCTGATTGATGTCACATTTTATCATGATTAACAGGTGGTACTTAATGTGCTAATAAAAAATGAAAACTTGAATATATGCGGCACCGGCGGTTAAAGGGTTAACTCATTTCCGAATTTTTGGGGGTTGGCTCAATTGTGCATACAGGCGTCCAATTATGAAGCAATTACAGGGATTAAAATGATTGCTCCAGTTTTATTTTGAATTTATTAATTTTCGTAGTTTTGACTTTCTCTTTATAAGTTCATCTTTTCTCGTTCTTTTTCATCCTCTCTAAGAACCAAATCTAAACATTTCTTTTTACAATGAGCTTATTATTATAGTGATATTATAGTGAAGAAAATGTGAAGGAGCTGATATGGCATGAACATTAAATATGCTAAATTGACCTATATTTGGATTCAAATTGTATATAAGAATGTAATGTTTACCCACTTAGAAGTTATGATTCGCGGTGGCGATACACAACTTTAAGTGAGTAAGAAATGAAATTATATAAATTAGCGTTTTAACCCTCAAAGGCCTACATTAAACATTTAAATTCCCCCATGAAGTCATGTCTCACTAGCGCGATGGGATGGCAATTATTATTATTATTATTATTATATACGATTCTTCTATAGCGCTAAATCCTATTAAATGATTCCTAACACTTTACAAATAAAAATCTATTACAAAATGTAAAAAAAAGCATTAAAAGAAAATAGGGTGTCTTTTTTTAAATCACATTTTTCGACCCCTAGAGTTCATGACCCATAGATTTCATTTTTTTTTGAAACATATTTCTTACTAGTAGTCTAACACATCAAAATAACACATCGAAATTGCTTAGGAAATATCATCAAAATTGAAAAAAATTGACGAGGTCATTTTAAGGTCAACTATTGCAAAGTTTCCAAATACATGTATACCTATTGGTCCAGAATTAGTCACCATGCACCCCCCCCCCACTACTCACTCACACCAAATTTGTTTAGTTTTTGATATCTCCAAAACATGAAATGAGATGTTACCAGTAAAAAAATAACTACCAATCTTATATTTTGACAGCTTTTATGGGGGCACCCCTAAACTTATTTAGGGGGTAGGGTTACGTAAGCGTCCGTCGTTAATGTTGTGATTAACCAATCTGCACATGCAATAGGCATATACCATATAAAAGATAATTAAATTCCCGTTCTAGTAATACATCACCCATTGCAGTAGAGTAGATAGTCGTCTCTCCACATACGTTCAAACATGTGTTTTTATTATACAATACTAAGAATGAACAGCAAAACAAACTAGTCAACATGGTCATTAAAAACAACATAATAAATGATAGTTATTGGGCATTTTCATATGGCCTATGTTTTGTAAGCCCAGCTATTTGTATGCTTGAAAATGTGGGTTGTTTATATTTATAAATGTCATACATATGTTTTAATGAAAGAATATTGCAGTTTTTCATGAAAATAAATTTATTAATAGCCTGGTTTGAAATCTGAAAAGTGAAGCTTTGCTCAGGATTTTAGTGTATACATACTTGTGTATTCACTTGTTTTTACATAAATTGTGTGTGCTGAATGCGAATCTGTCGGATAACGTTCTAGATTTGGAAACCTTCACCTTCAAATGAGCAGAACACAAAATGGCCACCAAAATGTAAAGAAACCCCTATATTTTTTATAGTTTGTCGCACATAAACGCACAATTTATGGTTTCTGCAAGAATCACCGATTTTTGATGATTTTAGACCTGGGCATGTCCCTTTACCTTAACCTTTATATAAACAAGAAACTAAATGGCTATCAAAATGCAAATTAAACCTCTTGTTTTTATTTGTGGTCCAAAATTGCTCAATTTATTGATTTTGTGTGACTTGGAGGCAGAAACAAGCATTTCTGGTGTTTATTGTTCATCGTCTGACCTACAGTTTATCGTAAAATCCAAGATGGGCATCATTTAGCATATTTATTTTAAAATACTTATGTCATTCTAAATACTAAGCACATCGAAATATTCAGCGTTGTAAGGGTTAGAAGTTTACCACTCCTGCATCAGGCATATACACGCGTAGCATAGCACATACTTTTCAATAAAAGTTATTGCATGAAAAATGAGAAAACCCATTGACATGAGGAACTTCTAAGCTTATAATTATATTGATGTATCAACTTTGGACAATATATTTTGTTGAGCAAATTTGTATTTTGAATCACCGCGAAGTCGGTGCATTGCAGTAGCAAATAACAGTGAATTAAAATATGACGACATTTTATTGTAGTACAACCCTTAAGGGTTAGCACCGCCGGTGCCGCATCTATGCGGGTTTTCATTTTTTATTAGCACACTAAGTACCACTTTTTAAACATGTTGAAGATAAAATGTGACATCAATCAGCAATATTTGAAAAAAGTTGACCTCCATTTTGTCAAATCTGAATAATTTTTACTCACTTGAAGTTGTGGATCGCGTCATCGAGACACAACTTCAAGTGGGTGAAAATTCAGATTGAATAATTTGGCGGTTAAAGGGTTAAGGGTTAGCACCGCTGCCTTTCACGCTAGACCTCGGGCCTGAATTTCGAATCCTGTATCTGGAGGGGAGTGTCATCTCACTCATCTCACCTTCCTCAGGAGGTTATCCTGGCCCAATTTAGCCTGCATGTTATGTGCACAAAAGTGGCCTAAAGCCCGATTCATTTCATATCATTTCATATGGGTCTGTGACCATCATAAATATTTCACTCTTTCAGCACGGGGATCGATATGAGAATGACGTGCACAACAAATTAATTTGTTGGCCAGAAAGATCCATCCTGGACACAATCTATTTCACACCATTTCATATAATGATGTATAGTCTGCATAAATGTTTCGTTGTTTGCATAGTTGCGACCAGTGGCGGATCCAGGGGGGGGGGGGTATTTGTATTTTCGGCAAATACTTTAAAAAGTCCCCTAAATTGGCTAAAATTTACAAGAAATCTTGGGGGCAAACCCGCAAAACCCCGGGCGCCCCCCTATTTCAGATCCTGGATCCGCCACTGGGCGACCATTCTGCATTATTGATCACCAGTCCCCCCCCCCTTCACAGGTTACCCACAGGGCACACGATGTTGTTGCGACGTTAAATCAACGTCATTGGCGTTGATTTAACGTCGGAACAACGTCGTGTCCCCTGTGTGTAGTTCTTGAGTCTCAAATATATAATAAATCATCTAGTCAAGCTACATCAAATATAGGTCAAATGATTCAGCTGTGACAGTTTGACTTACACGTGATTAACACGCGACGGTAAATTCACGGCAAATGTATGACTGGGGCTTTATGCCACTTTTGTGAACATACAGGCTAAACTGGGCCAGGAAACATTTTTTTCTTTGAAGAGCTCCGCGTGCCACACGGCAGCGTTCAACCATTACTCACGGCCAAAATGTTTTGTGATGCTCTCAATCGATGTTTACATGTGTGATGTCACAGTGTTTAGTTGCTATATATCACAATCTTCACCTGAAAGAAGTACTTTATTTTTGTTTTGTGCCCATAACCTTGGTTTTTGAAATATGCTGGACGTGTTACGATGGTAATGTCCTTTTTAAATTTTTGACACTGCATGTAAACGTATTTATTTTTATTATAATTATTAAATTGGATATTGGATCTACAAAAAAACGATATAAATGATCATTAGTTGTTAAACGTTAAAAGCTATAATGCTTTAGAGAAGGCAAAAACGGAAAGTCATGGCTCCTTTGCGACAGTGTCACGGGCTCTCAATGCTAGCTTTCTATTGTGTCACGGTTCAGTGATGACAGTTTTCTATTGGTTTCAGGATAAAAAATGTCGTTGTTTTTGTTGCCACCACAAGTCATGTCTCACTACCGCGACTTCAAGTGGGTGACAATTAATCATATTATATTTGTTGAATTTTCATCCAAGCATTTGCAAATAGTGATGTTTGAAGACCAATTTCATTCTCAATAACTGTGATTTAACCTGATATTAAAGCATATTAAAAATAACTGTAGTCGTGCTCAGCGTGTTAAGGGTCAACATGTTTGACCCCTTGAGTGCGGGGACCGTCTTAGGAGATGTCCAGGAACATTATGCATGCGTTTCTTTATTATCCAATTCGGTTTATGTATTGATGACAAAAGCTGATTAAAAGTAGTATCCATTTACTTAAACCCAGAGTGAACAGCTTTAATAGAGACGATGATACAGATATTGGCTTATCATTACACACGTTATTTTTATTTTATTTAAACAAATAGGGATCAGAATAGCTATTTTCCAACTTGAGGGAAAACTCCTTGAACCAGTGACAAGTTAAACGGACCGGCAAGCTCCTTTAACCGCCGGTGCCGTCCATATTCGATTTTTACATTTTATATTAGCAAATTACATATCAGCTTTTAAACATATTAAAGATAAAAAATGACATCAATCAGCAAGATTTGAATTTTTTGACCGCCATTTTGTCGAATCTGAATAATTTTCACTCACTTGAAGTTGTGGATTGCGTCAGCGAGACACAACTTTCTTTAAGTGGGTAAAAATTCAAATTGAATAATTTCGCGGCTAAAGGGTAATATCCGGTTACTAATTTTATATGGGTCGACAGCTTTGGATACACTTAGATTTTTTCGAATGTTGTACATATCTGCTAGTGTTAGAAAATAAGGTTTTGATTTTACTATCTGTCAAATAATTAAATTCTGGTAATGGATCGTTTTGTGCAGGGTCTAGTTTTCATTGTTTAGTAAACTATTTATTAAAAGCTTCAGCTTTTTTTGCAGTCTGAGTATTGAGACGGTCGTTCACAATTTAATGAGGTTTTGTTTGAACATGTTTAGTACCCTACACCAGTTTTTTCGCCGATATATTAAGATCACCTAATTTATTGGCAATGCTATAATAAAATTTAACTCGGCTTGTTCTGGAGATCTCTCCTTTTGCTACGGATGCGGAACTGCTCATGTTGAACATCTTATCCGATCAAGACGTGCTTCTTTATCTTCTCCTTCTTCTTTTTTTTTTTTCTTCTTCTTCTTCTTCTTCTTCTTCTTCTTCTTCTTCTCCTTCTTCTTCAAAATACAGCTCACTCTTCTGTATATGGAGTATTATAGTGGTGATGTGTGTGCTTTGTGTGAGTCGTAGGGTGTAAACAGTGTAAAAGGTGCTTAGTCCAAAATAAATGTCTTGTGCAGTTGTTTTCTTGGCTAGGCCTCGGAGCCTGTGCGGTGGTGCAGATTAAAAACAGTCTGTTGTTCACAGGGTCAACATCGCTGGACCAACCTTTGATAGAGAGCTCTTGAAGCTCTCCAACGGTGTATGGCTGGTCAGTGACTGTGGACAGCAGTTCCATAGGCGCACAGTTTCTGTAAAAAACGAGTGTTTGTAGGCCATGACAAGCGTGTGGACCTGGCTGAAGTGATGCGCACTGCCTCTCGTGCTAACTTTCACCGGTGGAAGATGGTCTTGTGGGATGTCAACAAGACCATGAGTGACTCGGTAGAGCATGGCCACTCTGCTCATTGCACGATGGTGAGACAGTGAGTGCCATCCTAGGGTCTTACTTAGGGCGGACACACTGGAGGTGCGTCTGTATGCCCCAGTTACAAAGCGGGCGGCACGTTGCTGGACCATCTCTACTGCAGAGATGTTCTCACAGTAGTTGGATTCCACACACAGGAGGCATACTCGACTGAGGGTTTGATAAATGTCTTGTCGCAGATTTACTTGATGTTAGCATAACATCTGTTGATGTGTCGATGGTGACGCCCAGATACTTGGCACTGCTAACCTCCCTCAGGGCAGTGCCGTGGATGGTGTAGTCACTGTCTATCCTCCTCTCCCTTAGTAATTGATATCACCTCACATTTATCCGGTTGAAATGCATCAGCCAGCTAGTTTCCCACTTTTGTAGAAGATCCAGATCTTGTTGCAGAATAGCAGCATCAGCTGGTGAGTTTATACGCCGGTAGAGAAGGCAGAGTCGTCCGTGAATAACCGTGGGGTGTGGAAGAAACACAATATGTCAAGTCAATAAAATAACAGAGGAAGAGTAGTGGACCCAGGACTTAGCCCTGAGGTACTCCTGATGTGACTGGAGCACTAGCTGAGGTTTTCCCTCCAGGACAACTTGTTGGGAGCGTTGAGAGATGAAACATTTGATCCACTGCTGGGTGTTTCCTCGTATGCCATAATAACTGAGCTTAGCCTCAAGGCGCGCATGTGGCACTTTGTCGAAGGCCTTAAAAAAGTCGAGTAGCAAAGTATCAATTTGTTCACCGTCATTGAGGCATTTAGCTAGGTCGTGGGCAGTCTGTATAAGTTGGGTGTCGCATGATCTTTTTTTGTGGAACCCGTGCTGGAAATCTGATAGCATTGTGTTGTTGTCCAGGTGATCCATGGTGTTGCTATGGATGATATGCATTGCTCAGGGCATTTGCATGCTATGCAGGTCGATGATATGGGTCTGGATGGACGAGCTCTCTCCCCTTTCTTTTAGACCAAGGCATGCTTCCAAGCGGCTGGTACTGCACTCTGATCGAGTAAGTGGAGTATCAGACATATCATGCACGTAGACGAGAGAGGGATGATGATAACATGAATATCAATCAGCGGCTGTGAATGACGCCAGCAATCCAGTAGTCTCAGTGTATAAGGACACACTCGGGTCAGATGGCATAACAATTATATATACTATAAGTCACCTGATAATGGCATCTGAAATTTCGTCATTCGTGAAATAAGCTGATAATCTGTAGCTAACAAATACAGTACATTATTATTACGAATTGGTGGATTGATTAGTTGAGAAAGCTTGTAACTTTCAAACAGATTGATATGTTTTAATTCAAGCTCGCTGTCTTTATGATCAGATGTTCAATTAGTACACCAGCCACTAAAAATTAAAAAAACGTAACTAAGTCAACATTGTAGTCATAACAATTATATACTATAAGTTACCTGATACATGTATATCACATGCATTTAATGTGGATTTAGGGACACATTACTACAGTGGATGTGATTGTGCCAACAGCATATATGACTGCCGTCCATTGTTGAATACCAATCTTGGTGAGTTATATAACAAATATAAACAACAACATCTTGGTAGCAATACTAAAAGATGATGACATTATGGATTATATGTTTCAGTACTTTTTATACATGGGATCAAGGATTGATAACACAGAATATACAACTCTGAACATGGTGATATTTTGATTTTTTGCATGTATTTGAAGTACTTTAACTTAGATGTTTTCGGACCGATTTTAAGTATTAAAACGCCTAATTTCAGATAATTATCTTTCCACTGGTGGGTACAGGTGTATAATATATCCAACGCTTTCTCACAAGCAGTCCTGAGGAGCGTACTGGTATATCACTAAAGTCAGTGATCTGCCTGTACCGCGGCCATGTGTCAAGCGGGTGTTTGCTTCAATTTGAGTTGAATCGGGAATGATTATCATAATATATGGCCTAGCCCTCTCTTATTGGAGCATCAGAACAGGTGATCAGGTTGTCAACCACGTGTACACGAGCGACCACGTGGTCATTCTAGGCGCGGCAGTGTGTCTAATTTGAACATACTGACACAGTCCACTGCAGCGGACACAAGACGTTCAATCAATCTTGGTTTAAAGTTGGGCCAACGTCGTAGAAGGTGGACCAACATTAAGCCAACAATGATTCATCGTCTTGTGTCGGCTGTAAGGCCCATTCCATATCAAACACAAGACATTGACCCAAAGTCGAATTAATGCCGAAACAGCGTCGCTGATGGTGAACTGACATTACACCAGAGTTGGCGCAATATCTTGGTTTTGCCAGGTTGTCAGTGGAACACCAGTAAACAAGAGGTGAAACAATGTTGGTTTAATGATGTTTCGGCGTCATAAACGGTGGGCCAGCATTAAACCAGCATTGGTATCAACTACCACTATCTTGGGTTTATTGATTCAATGTATTGTGTTTTCTGGGCTTGCACTGTAGAGAGCTGTACTGGTTACTGTGGCTACATAACCAGATAAACCTGCTGCCACGAGATGTTAACCCAATATTGATTTATTGTTTACTATAGTAAAACTACAGTGACCCGACATTTTTAATTGCTAGAAGGCTACTTATATATACTTGGAATCATATGCTATTTGGAACAAAAAAATACTATAATTTGATATTTGAACTTTTTATGCACATATCCTAAAAAATGCCATCAACCTAAATAATAACTGACGTGGAACTAACTGAATTTTGCAATTATAGGATTATTACATATAATATTAAAGCCCATATCTATTCATGTAAGTTTTTTTTATTTCTATAACATATTGTAGTTACATAACTAGTGTCATTTAAAAATTGTATACTTTGGATATTCAACTGAAGTTGAACACAAATTTATACAATCCGCCTTTTCAGATATTAAATTTACTGCGTAAAATTCAAGGAGGTTTATATGTTTGATGCCTCAGCATTTCTCCTGCCCCAATACTTTGAGTGAAAACTAACGGATATTAAATATAAATATAATAAGGTGTCCAAACATTACCTAGAGTTTTCAAAAATAGTCCACGAGTGTGAGGGTCAATAGATTTCATATCTGGTTTTTAAATACATGCATAAAGCAAAACGTGTAATTTGGGTTTTAACGGGTTAATACATAATAGTGAACCCCGTATTTGTTAATTTGGTTATCATTATATTTTCTCAGTGGCCTAATTAGTGTGATTTAAGTTCACCGAGTTGCTGTCACGATGCCAGTGCATAATGAGGAAGTATAGCCTACTAATGCGAGACTTTCTGGTTTAGTCCGGGGTCAGCATGAGAGGCATCTTGATAAAAAGGGTATGAGACAGAGAGGAGGCGCAAATCCAGGGATACCCTTAAACAAGTTCCCAAGTTCCCAAGTTTCGAAGTTCGTTCCGAAGTTCCCAAGTTTTGGGAACTTCAAGTTCCCAATTTTCAAGTTCCGGGAACTTCAAGTTCCGAAATTCCAAGTAAATGAAAAAATATATTAAAACATTATTTGCAAAAATCGTTTTTGTCGGAAAAACAGTTTGGTGCTGTAGACTAAAGTTAGTTTTTCACATATTTAGATTTTGTTTATAGGCGATCTTGGCAAACATTTTACGATGTGAAATTAACTATATAGAGGCCTAGTCCTACAGGTATGAAATAAAATTTACAATAGAACCGCAAATTTATTATACAAAATCTAGAATGAAGAGTATTACGATATGATATTTTCCCAGATATAGTATATTCGAGTTCGAGTGGTGGTGGCCGACGATAGAACAACATTATCAAACGATTATAGTATTGGGTCTTTGTCGTGCTTGATGGCATATACTATTTAATATCCTGTAGAGCGTATGAGGTCTTCCCTCCACGCGCGACGCTGTTTGCACCGCCCCTCCCCTCCGGCAATCAACCAACCCGTGAGAAAATTATGACATGTGACAGTAGATCTACTTAATAACAGTGATAACAGTATCGATGATATTTTAAGGACCAACGTTGAGACTACGTGGATTCCTAATTGTCATCTGCGAGGTGTGATTTGTAGGCCTAGGCCCTATATATCATTATATATTTTCTATGCATATATAGCGGCATGCTATAATAGTCTTCGAACTTGAAAAACAGATAAACTCTTCTGTGGATGACTACCTAATACCAGCTGTAAATCTCCCATCAAACAGACATTGACCCGATCTTGGATTAATGCTGCTGTAAGGTCACAGACGTTGGGCAAACCTTACCTCAACTTTGGGTCAACGTCGGGCCTACACATAGAGGCCTAATTCGTCATTTGAACATAACAATGAGTGTGCGCGGTCTAGAAAACCACATTTAATTCCATTCATGCGCGCAGTTGGCAATCTATAATGCGTGGAAAGGCACAAGGCAGTGGACCCTATCTAAAATGTTTTTTGTTGAAATATGACAAAAACATTTTTTTGTTAACTTTTATTTCGGAATCTCGGAACTTGAAGTTCCCGGAACTTGAAAATTCGGAACTTGAAGTTCCTAGAACTTGGGAACTTCGGAACTTGGAAACTTCGGAGCTTGTTTAAGGGTATCCCGCAAATCCACGTTAATAACTTTATATTCCAAGCAAATGAAAGGAAATAAATGGGGATTTATGCGACCTATTTGCACATATATAAGCTGAACTGGGCCAGGAGAACTTCCAGAGGATGGAGGGATGAATGAGGTGACACTGCTCTCCAGACCACAGACTTACATTATACATTGATATTCCTTGGTCCAGACACAGGATTTGAACGACATCCGAACCCTGTGGTCTGAGGCTGAGCTCACTAATTCTCGGTCACGGATGCTCCCCACAATATGGATTCATTACGACTGAGCAGAGAAGAAACATTTTGTTTCTTTGAAGCTTGAATGCCAGAGCGGGTTTCGAATCCGCAATCTCCCGACTTTCCAAGCAGGCAGTTTTAACAACTGCACCAGGGTCCCCGCCCTATAGGCCCTATTCAATTTTCAGTGGTATTCGGAGTATATTATCTCCTTTTGAGAGGCACACAGTTATATAGGCTACCTTTAGTCCGAGCTAGAGATGACCTAACCTTGTTTTGTTACATATAGATCCTACAATGTTGTGTTGATGTTTTTCATAGATTTTGTTGTGCTCAATTCAAATCCGATGATTGCCAGCTTAAAATGTTTCGGGCATTTTGATAAATTCAAGGTCAAAGGTAAATTTCAAGGTCAAATATGATATTTCAACAAATAAGGCTAGGAACAAATGTACTAGTTTCATTTCCATGCTAGTTTTACTGGGCAATTTCTGAAATAAGTTTGACTATTCAAGGTCATCTTCAAGGTCAAAGGTCAATTTCAGGGTCAAGTAAGAGAAAATATCATTTTTAACAAAAACATCTAGGCGCATGTGTAATACCCATTTTCATGGGATTTTGACTGGAACAATCGATTTATAGTATTGTTTTGGTGATTCAAGGTCATTTTCAAGGTCATCTGCAAGGTCATAAAATGTCAATTTTAAAATCAAAAATGTGAAATGTGACTTTGAACAAACACAAATAGCAAAAGAAGTGTAGTACGTCTTTTTGATATCCTATCGATTGAATAATAATCATTTACACTACTATTTTAAAGATTAAGCAGTGCTTCTTGTGAAATGGCTTGGACAAATAAATATTGTAGCTGTTTACTTTTTGTTGGTTATGCGTTCTAAACTCTCTTCTATTTGATTTTCATACTTGCGTAGTTGAGCAGATTGATTTTTGTTATTTGTATTTAGATTATTTATCGCATAGCCTAATTACTACGAGGACTTAAAAGCTGGATAGGGTGTTGAACGATGATTCTGTTCGCGTTGGTCGATCTTCTAACGAAGATCTGGTGGCAATATTACGAAGAGTATACCATTTTATGGAATTCTTACTGACCAATTTATTGAATGGCACAATCTTCTCCACAAATGAATCTGGAAGATATCTCACGGCATAAAAAACTGACTTAAATTCGTCTTTTGACACACAAGCACAAAATACATGTGACAGCCCCAAACGTGTCCATATGTTTATCACTTTTGGCATTGTCCACCCAGTTATCGTAATCTTAGAGACCTTTCATCAAATTTATTACATCACCAGCAAGGGATCACCACCAGGGATCAGCTTCCCCTGTTGCTGTAACTCGTACAACTGTACAACACTAACAGTAGCTGGTCCACCACGCTGCGGTGCAATGTCTGCCTTAGTAGGCCTACGCGAAACCTCAATTGCATGGTGCTGGGACAGCTGACCCCAAACTAGAGACCGCACTTGAAACACGAGAAAGCTGCTATTTACATAAGCTGTTGTGCACAAATCTGGATGTATAATATATTTTTTTTGAGTTATTTTTGTTTGTGAAACTATTAGTGGGGATGCTTTTGTGCTTGAATAAATTCCCCTGGTATTTTGATGGTTAAAATATGCCATCTATATCAAAATGTTCATTTCATGGTGGCGATATTGAATTTTGCATGATAATGATGTCGAATAAATGTATCGTTTGTTTTATTGCATTCCTTGATTGCAAAAACATACGGTTTTGTGAAATAATCTTGTCTCTATCTAAATTATTAACGACGATATGCTCACTTCAGTTATTTCATGGCCGCCATTTTGAATTTTGCATGCTTATGATGTCAAATAAATGTATCATTTGTTTTATTGCATTCCTTGATATCGAACATATATACATATGGTTTGGTGAAATAATATTGTCTCTATCTCAATTATTGATGATAAGAGGGTTTTGACACCCATTTGCGAACTCCATCAAACTTTTTCTTATTCTGTGGTCCATTCTGAACATTTTCATATTCTGTGAAACGCAGTGACGTCACTCGGTGAAAACAAGGTTATATAACACCCCCTCCCCCATACTTCATTCTGTGAAACGCAGTGACGTCACTCTGTGAAAACAAGGTTATATAAGAACCCTTCCCCATACTTCATTGTATTAGCCAGCTCGGTGAAAACAAAGGAGGTCGAGGTCATTGAGTTTCACAGAATAGGTGGCATATTTTAACCAGTGAATTCCCACGGGATTACACATGCTCCTGCAATATATCCATGTCGCACTGTTTGATCAATATGTCCCTGTTGTATGTACAATGAGTGGACAAACGAGTCTAACTTACATACACACCACCGCAAGTCAATGCCCATTAAACACTAATGCTGGATTAATGTTGTGTCAGCGTTGCAGGAGGTGAGCCAACCCTAAGACATCATTGGGCCAATATGCCGCGTTTACTGGGTATTCAAATGCATACCAGCTCATCGATATCTGCTCGATCACTGAAGTTAAGCGACGTCGCGCCCGGTTCATAAGTGGATGGGTGATCGCCTGGGACTGCCAGGTGCCGTATACACCATCACAATCTCAGAGAACCACGTAAATCAGATGGCTTGTCTGACTGACTTTGAGTTGGACGTAAAAGAACCTCAATGGACGTAGGCGCAGTTTCCATCCGGCGAGACCCCAAAAAATCCACAATATGGAGTACTTGGCACACATATAAGGCCACGAATGATATCATGAATGATAACAGGCCTTGCTAAGTTACTCCCGTGGCGCGATAGCACAATAGTGCGTACTGCCACGTAATATACAGATACAGATACAGATATAATGTACACTCATATCATCCACATTAGACTGACCCAATGCTGGTTTAATGGTGGTCTACTCACCTTCGACATTGGCCTCACATCAAAACAGCATTGCATTCCCGGCATGCTTGTGCTGTGAGCTTGCATCGCCTGCTTTTTTACGGCAAATTAACTGAAATAGATTTTTCGAAATAAATTAACAAAAATAAAGTAGTAGGCCAACCGTTATAAGCTGCCACAATGCAAGGGGTTCAGTATCGTTTTATAAGGCATATATCAGTTTTTATTTTATTATCTGTAAGTTACTTTTTCACTAAATGTGAGAAAATCGATAAAGCCTATAAAAAAAGAGTTAAGTCAATGTTGGTTACAATACAGGTTTGGTGGAGGGGGGCATCACGTGATCATCATATTGATGGTCAGTAGCGGAGAATACCAAAATACAGCTGCCGGACACAGCAGTTCTGTTTATAAACATAGACCTCATTGGAAATGTGCATAATTAGAGACTGTGGCGCGTACTGGTGGGAAATTGTAGTACTGATGGGCGCTCGACACATGGCTTTGGAGGTGATGAAAAAAGCTGAGAGTGGGTTACTTTCGGAAAAGCTACACCCTCAGATAATTGAGCTACTGGTAAAAACATAAGTCCAACATATAGACGAGATGCCAATCTACAAATTAATATGTTTTTTGTCGCTGTGTGTTTTGTAGTTTTTATCACAGGCGACATTTAATTTTACAGCATTTCGAGTTGTATATCCTGCGTTATCAATTCTTGATGAGATATGTGAATATAAACTTTGTGATATGGATATCTCAGCAATAAATACCACATAACATGCGTTGACATCGATAATATTGATGTTGAATTAAAAAAAAGTAAGCAAAATGTCTGAAACCACAATGAAGGTTATTGAGTGATTACGTAGTTACAAAATATGTGTATAAGTATGAAAATAAAATATAATAAAAATGCAAGTTTATCTCGTACTATCACATAATAGATATAGACACAAATCACATCGCAAAATTATACATACACATGATACAATAAATACAGCCTATATAGTTTATTTACGTGTTATCTCTCTTTTTGTATAATGGGACAAAGCCTCTATTGTTAACGTTTTATTTAATAAAATTGTCAGCAATTTAAAATTAATTTGAAATACGCAGTTGTTTTCTATATTCTGATATTAATTAGAAGATTAAGAATAAAGTTAAAACTTTCTATATCTATATAAAATATTCTATATAAAAATGTATAGTTCTTTAACTTTTTTATGCGCTTTGTAATCCACTCTTGTTATATATGTCGACATGTAGTTTAATTTTGAGTAATAGTTGTTGAAATGTAGAAAAGTTGTTTTTTTTCAATCTAGATAACATTAGTAGATCAAATTAGTATTCGGTCGGTATTCCAGTTTGCATTGAAATTATAATATAACTATTTTGAAATCTTACATGATATAAAAAAAAACCGTTAATATACCCAGGCCTAGCTCGGTTGAGAGAGACATAGCTTGTCTGCCTTGTCTGCCTTATATATTCTAAACACCACATTATTAAATTATACAAATTCTCCAAATCTAACTCCTTCTCTCCATAGTGTACTATCAAATAAATAGCCAAATTCTGATTGTGGTACTGTAAGTTTGAAAGATTTATGCCAAGCGTTAGGTGGAGATACACAATGTAAAGCAAGGATGGTAAATCCATTATTACTGATATCGCGCCTCATATCTGCCAGTCTACACTGACGATGTACATAATAAATGAAGAGATGGCGGCTCGGTTCAGGACATCCTGTTGTATATCTGGAATAGTTAGGCGTACTTTTCATGGGGTTCTTCTTTTTCTTCCGTCTATTTTTGTGTCTGTTGTGAGCCTGATATTGAAAGTCATCATGATTGACTTGAGACGAATAATTGTACATATTACCAGATGCAGCATTCCAGTTCGGCTGACCAAGAGATGATGTTGATTGATACCGTTCTTCAACAAAGACTTGCCTTGTATAATTATGTTCTGATTCACTTCTAGGATTTCGGCCTTTGCCATGACCTCTCTCATTCTCACGGCCTCTCATGTTCGGATGAATATCTGGACCAGAGCTGTTGATATGGTCCCTGTAATGAAAATAATTACCCTGTATAATTAGACGGAACATAGCTACTACCACCACCACCACCACCACCACCACCACTACCACCACCACCAGCACCAGCACCACCACCACCACCACCACAACGACGACGACGTCCACCACCAGTACCACTACCACGACCATCACCACACCACCAACACAATCACGACCACCACCAATACCACGACCACCACCACCACCACACCACCAACACGATCACGAGGACCATCACCACCATCACCACCACCACCACCACCACAACCGCCACCACCACCACTACCACCACAACGACGACGACTACCACTACCACCACCACCAACATCACTACCACTACCACCAGCAGCAGCACCACCACCACCACTACTACCAGCACCACCACCACTAACACCATCACTACCACCACCACTATTTCCATCACCACCACTATTACCACCACCACCACCACCACCACCAGTAGCATCACCACCACCACCACTACCACCTACACCATCATCACTATTACCACCACTACCACCACTACCACGACCACCACTCACCACCACTACTACAATCACCACTACCACATTCACCACCATCACTACCACAACAACCACCACTGCCAACACCGCTAACACCATTACCACCGTCTCCACCACCAACACCACTACCATCACCACGAGCACCATCACTACCACCACTACCACCACCACCTCCAAGACCACTACCGCCACCACAACCACTATCACCACCACCACCACCACCATCATATAATTCAAAAGTCGGTCGCCCACAGAGACGCCAATAGCGGCATATGTATATGTAAAATGTTCTTTTCGATTTAAATTAAAAACGAAAACATGTTAAATATTGTGCAAAAAACATATGCTCATTGTGATTTCAAATTAGCGCGGTATCATTGTAGAAATCGCGTTACTTCCTTCCCATATCCAGTTATAAAAGTTATATAAACATGTCTTATTGTTTTCCAGGGACACTCCTCTGTCACCTTTTTTAAGAAATATTTCTAATTCATTACACGTGAATATATTAAATGCAGGACAAACAACTAGCAGTATTCTGGTGCAAAAAAAAAAGTAAAAAGGTGCACATTTTTTAACAGTTTATCCAAGTAATTGAACTAGTTTGAAAAAATCAAATAATTAGTTATTATAATAACTAAACGTACAAAATGTTAATCACCTCACACCAAAATAATGTTCCTTATCCAGTTATCCGGCCTATAAAGATTCATGATTTCTCTGTAAATTATTTTTAATCATTTTAAGGTGACTTTAAAACAACCTGAGTAGGCCCTAATGATTACCCACAGCAACCGCAACATGGGTACTCGAGTATCAAAGCCTGCTTCTACTTACTTTTCTATTTTTTTTTGCTCCACTGGTTTTGCTTGTGGCTGTACATCCTGCAGAGGCTTATTATTATTATTGGCGTTGGGTTCCACTGTCACCTTGCTTTCACAAAATCCCTTAATGTTCTTGATTCTACAATATAAATGTGACACACGACTGCACACAAAAAATTGCTTTGTACCTCGGGTGGCGGGGGGGGGGGGTGGTTGCTATCTATACGCTAAATGACATGTACTAGCAAAACATAAATTAATGAAATTCTTAGAAGTCAAATCCAAAGGGTTATGAAAATAGTGAAAACTCAGCGTAAATATTTAGATTACTCAATAATTTTATATTTAAATTAAACCAAAGGAGCTACCCTGATGACATCGCAAGGCTGTGACACATTTATCTCCACAGTTCTATACCATCACTAGATATCGCCAGCTGAAAATGGCCTAGTCTTAAAAGGCACTCGAAACATATAAGTATCAGTTTCATTGCACCCGAGTTTTTCGGTAGGCGGTGCGGGTGTCTTTTTACTTAGCTGGCTGTGTTCATGTGTCGTTTTTACACCGCTGGCTGCGTTTATAAAATCACGGTCATTGGGAAGAACACGATTTTGTTTAATTTTTCATAATTATTATTCTGTTTAATTTCCGAGTTCCCAGAAACGCCTACTCCTGATGCCACAGGACCTACATGCCGTGCAAACTTAACTGGTGATCGTGTTCACATGACTTTCTGGCGTAAACATGAACACCTCATCTTTGGTCACATTGCTCACGTGGTTTTGCACAAAAAGCTAACTGGCTTGAATACGCATGTCAAACTGAATATCACTGGTTGAATATGCATTTCCCTGATTGACGTATGCATTTGCAGAAACAGCTTAAAATCAGATTAAAGACTGTCTCGCTATGGCATGTCATGCACCTAAGACAAGGAAGACATACCATCAGTGTTTATATACTACGAAGACCCAGAGGGGACATAGGAATAAAAAATAAATAATGGCAATATCCCGTACGTACGCGATAATGATCCCGTACGTACGCAATCATTATCCCGTACGTACGCAATAATGATCCCGTACGTACGCAATCATGATCCCGTACGTACGCAAACATTTTCCCGCACGTATACGCAATGATAAAATACGGCCGGGCGACTCCCGCACAACCCCCCCCCCCCCTCAAACGAATCCGCTGACACCGGCCGGTGTAATAGTTCAGATAACCCCTCTTCAGGTTACCCCCGGTGGTAATCTGAAACTAGTTTCAAGTTACCCCCTCTATAGTTCAAATTACCCCCTCAATTTTACCGACTAACTTTCAATGATAACAATAAATTATATTTCATATTTTAATCACATGGCATTGGGACATTTATTAGGGACACTTTAATCTTCATAAGTATAACTCTTTGATTTCGCGGGCAACTAACGAAAAGAATATATGTTAACAAGAGCATAAAACCCTTTAATCTTTATGTCAACTAACGAGAAAAATTGCTAGCGCGAGGTCTGGAAACACTTTAATCTTCATAACCCTTTGACTCCTATGGAAACTAACGTAAAAAACTGTTTGTGCGAAGTTTTGAAACAACACTTTGCCCCATCAGGTCTGACAGTCAGACCACCGGTAGCAGACAACTGGATAGATGAAGATGTGAAACACCTAAATCTCCATGTAAAAATTTGATTTCTATGGCAACTAGCGAAAACAAGTTATTAGCACGATGTCTGGAAACCAGTATGTTGTGAATTGAAATTTGTGCTGCAAGATATGTGACAGACAGTATCTGTTAGCATAGGCCTAATACATGTATTCAACTTCTGTAGCGCACACGTCACTTCTGTATAGGATAAAGCCCGAGGAACTCTACATTGTTAGCTGTGAAAATGGTCGAGCCCGAAGGCCGAGTCCTTTTTCACAGCTAAGAAAAGATCTGACCATAATGAGGATCCCTCATAATCAACAACTCGGCCACACCTGACTGATTATAATACCATCTGTCTACCATGATAATTGGTCTGTACTTGGTGAACAATATCTCTCCATTCCCGGCTTAGAATGTAGTGGTCGGACAAAGAAAATAATGTAGTGGTGTGTTTTAATTATGGCAAGCCGTGTGGGGCATAAATCCCACTTTTTACGAGTACCCGAAGATGAAACTTTGGCCATGAATTCAGCTCACCACATTGAACATTTACTAAACTGTGTACACAGCTGATAACAAATTACATTCGATCTACTTTAAGTAGTATGTCTACGATTGACCATATATATACATCTATGCCTGAACTATATGTCTGTTCGGGCGTTATACCATGCTCATTAAGTGACCACGATATTATTTATACTGTTTTCAAACATCCCAAGACTCAAACCAGAGTAATTTCCATACTTGATTTTAAAACATTCGACATCATGGAATATAACAAAGATTTAACATGTTTAATGGACTTATTTAAAATTGTATACATAAATTTACACAGCAGCTTGATCGCCTGGCATCAAAGGGTTCCTAGTTATTATATGGATTATCGGGCTATGCTATGTACTTCGAGCATATGCAGGTGCGACACCAGGTGCGACAAAACACAAAACATTACGCTGCGGAGCAAAAATAGAACTTCGAAAATGTGATATGGCTTCTTCACACCCATCTCTGTGATGAAACATAATGAAAGCGAGCAAGAAATGAATTTAGCAAAAGTTTTCTTCACACCGTTCTCTGTGAATAAGCCTTAAGTGTTGTATTGCATTAACCTTTTCGGACCTACAGTCACAAGGACAGGAAAGTATGTAAATAAATATCACCGGGAATACACTTCACAGCAAATAAACTGCTGGAGTTACTTATTCAGCCAATGATTTTCAAATGTTTGGCCAACGTACGAGTAATTCGGCAACCATGATTAAAACAATTTGAAACAAACTCTCGTGTTTTCACGCGGTCGTTGAGAGAAAATACGAGATGTTTTAACCAATCACGTCATTTATGCAGTGGCGACACGTGATTGGACGGGGCAATTGGGGATCTACCAATCAAATCCTATAGTTGATAATTCTGACGTCACAGTAGATTAATATTCATGAACCTCCTCCCTAGAGCGTAACAGGGGCATCAGATGGCCCGATCTGCCCTACTATGAGTTAATATTGGGCCAACGTTGCCAACATTTGAAAAACATCGAGCCAGTCAGCGTTGTACCACAGTGTACTGCTTGTTGAAACAGGCCTATATATCAGAAAAGTGTCACCGGATTATAATATCATCATATGGACCCAATTATCATTGAACCCCGGACTCTAACCAATCAGACGCGTCATTCAGTCACGTTACCTACTGATGAAATGTGGGGTGGGCGTGGTTTGGAGTAGAAACGAATACCAGTGTAAAGTCTGAAAAAATACCCCCCCCCCCCACATTATACACGGGTAGATTGTGAGCGCCCCAGAATCTACGCCGGGGTAGATCCTGAACTATACCCCCGGGGTAGATTATGGTGGCTCCCAGAATCTACCCCTCCCTCCCAGAATATACCCCCCTTTTCAACAACTATAAGCGACCCTCCCAGAATATACCCCCCCCTCCCAGAATATATCCCTTTTTCAACAACTATAATATTATGCGACCCTCCCAGAATCTACCCCTCCCTCCCAGAATCTACCCCCCTTTTCAATCAATTTATGTGTGCGACAACAACTATATGCGACCCTCCCAGAATACAACTCTCCCCCCAGAATATACCCCCTTTTCAACAACTGTATGCGACCTTTCCAGAATCTACCCCTCCCTCCCAGAATATAGAATATAGGCCTACCCCCCCTTTTGTGCGACCCTCGCAGAATCTACCCTCCCTCCCAGAATATACCCCCTTTTTCAACAACTACATGCGACTCTCCCAGAATATACCCCTCCCTCCCAGAATATACCCCCTTTTCAACAACTATAATATTATGCGACCCTCCCAGAATCTACCCCTCCCTCCCAGAATCCACCCACCTTTTCAACCAATTTATGTGTGCGACCCTCCCTGTCTGTGACGTCCGCTGCCCCTGTCTGTGACGTCGTAGCTTATACCCATTGTCTCTGCAGGTTGGTTTAGATACCCCTCTCCATAATAATGGTAAAAATAACGTTTACACAACGTTGTATAAATGCTGCAAGGCTAAACGGCGTCTAGACATTAGACGAACAATTACGCCTTCATTTGAACTACTACAAGCAAGAACAAATGCTATTGAACTAGAAAACAAAACCCAGTAAATAAAAGTCGTTGACCCAATATAATGTCAATGTTGAGCCATCGTCGCAAACAGTGGACCAACATTCAAACAACATTGTTTCAATTTATGTTGTTTGCTGGGAAAAACAGGAGATATCATGTATAATAATAATTATATCATGACCCAACAAACACGAGACGTTGAGCCAATACAGCATTAATTAATGTTGGCCCATGTTTTAGTGCACTGCCCCAACATTAAAACAACATTAGCTCAACATTTCGTGTTTGCTGGGGATCACCTTGTAAAAGTATTGTAGACATATCTTTATTATTTCAAATAATTGGACATTTTAAATTAATTAGTAATTATTCCTTCATATAAACTTATTGCCCCTGCTGAAATCTCGGCTACACGTAGCCCAGACACCTTCTCAGCTGCACGCAGCCGAGACACATAGGCCCTACACGTAGCCGAGATACCTTACGCGTAGCCAAATCAAGGATATTAAACTAATTATGATTTTAGGCCTATAACATAAACTGATAAATGCGTACGTATCATATAATGATTGCGTACGTACGGGATAATGATTGCGTACGTACGGGATAATGATTGCGTACGTACGGGATAATGATTGCGTACGTACCAGATCATGATTGCGTACGTACGAGATCATGATAGCGCACGTACGTGATAATGATTGCGTACGTACGGGATCATTATTGCGGACGTACGGAATAATGATTGCGTACGTACAGGATAATGATTGCGTACGTACGGGATCATTATTGCGTACGTACGGGATCATTATTGCGTACGTACGGGATCATTATTGCGTACGTACGGGATACATTGCGTACGTACGAGACCATGATAGCGTACGTACGGGATCATTATTACGTACGTACGGGATCATTATCGCGTACGTACGGGATAATGATAGCGTACGTACGGGATCATTATCGCGTACGTACGGTATATTGCCATTATGTTTTTTCTTCCAATGTCCCCTCTGGGTCTTCGTAATATACCCACTAGTGTGTACGTATTATATCGGATGAAATGCAAACTTCAAATCTTACTTTTATACGGTTGATATGATAAATTTATGTGGAACTAGTTGCACATTTGATTTGAAAATCTCGATTTAAATCTTGCTTGGTCAAGACACAATACCATCAATTTTAGATGATTCTTTTTAAGGGAATGATCATTAAATTAATCCAATTTAACGTTTAATTACAAGGTTAATTAGATTTGAATGGCTTAGAGGTAAAGTGAAGCAAATTCGTATTTTGTCATTCTCTTACGGGATATTGTTTATTTCAATTGACAAAGTTCTATATTTGTTTTTTATAAGTAAACTTATTTTCTAATTAGCTTTATTATGTCAAAAAATAGAAACTTATGACAAGATGTATTGGCACAAAGCCCTTTTCTGGCATTTTTCATTTTATTTAAAAAATAAACTTTAAAAATTTTGAAAAGATTAATTTTTTTATGGAAGTCATAAATTAACTTATAGTGAGGATAATAACTACCCAGTATATAATCATCAGGCTTCAGTAATATTGTCTGCCATGTTTGACAAAACATAAAGTAATTCATATTGTGGAGTTTTATGCCATTTTCTTTATCAGTCATTGTCTATATATCCCAGTGGTAAACGGATCCAAGTCAAGTGTTTCTATTTAAACCCATTGACTTGGAACACTCTACAAAAAAGGAAAAGTCTAATAAATAATACAATTTCGGACTTGGATCAGCTTACCTCTGAGCCATTCGCGGTCTCTACAAAAAGGTCAGATATATACTAGTAATACAATACTACCACTTCAACACTAAAACCAAACTTGTCTAAATCATATCTGTTCTTTTAATATTTAGATCTGTTATTTAATATAAGCTTCTACTTACTTTTCTGTTTCCTCGTTTTTAGATTCAAGCTCTTGATCCACGACTGGCTTGGGTTCCGATTGTACATCGTGTTTTAGCTTATAGTCATTCTTTTTATTGGGTTCCACCGTGACCTTGGTCACATGACAACCCATGCTTGATTCTGCAATTAAAAGTGACCCTCTGTTGCACACATATAGAGAGATTTGGTGATAAAATTTGTTCCAGCCAAATGCCACATTTGAGTTTCAATTTGATGATACAATTTGTCCCAGTCCCCCAGTCAACTATACATGTCACGACAGCCCCTAAAATGTGGAAATCAACGGCAAATGTCGCTTAAACTTTCAACGTAACTGCACAACACGTATGGACAGTCAGTCAGAGACTGCAAAATTAATGAGATGTTCCATGGCTAGAGACACACCTCTGATAAAAGTTAAATGCAAATCCGTGAGATCCGGATCGTAATCTGGATGCTGGATTCGAATCGTAATCCAGATCATCCCTAAAATTGGATGAATTTGTCCTTGGCCCGAAACACACCTCTGGTAAAAGTTTCATGCAAATCTGTGCAGTCCGGATTGTGATCCTGGATCCGGATAGTAATCCTGATCATCCTCAACATCTAAACGAGACACACCTCTGCAAATCCGTTTATTACTGTTTAAGTAATCCAACGGGCAGTCAGTCAGACAGACATACAAACCAACACTATCAAAACATATTCCTGTAGTGAAACAACATAAGCTATTTCTTTAAAGTAAAAAGCAAAGAGAAATATAATCACCTACCTACGTCTGTGAGAATTAACAGATTTGCCTCAAGATATATCACATCACTTGTTAAAGCAAAGTTTAGCAGCGCTTTCTTTGTTCACCTTCTTTTTTCGTTCAAAACGTACAACACAAAACACGATATTCACGATAGAAGATAATTAATTCAAGGTATCCCGTCAGGCCTAGTCTGCTAATAGTTAATAACGCACCAGTTTGAGGATACATGTGAAACTCACTGCAGCGGCCAACGATTACATGCACTACACTACTGCAGTTGCGAGATCGATCCCTGTAGACAATGCTTCTCTGTTATGCAAACCGAAACGGCAGCCTATACTGCCTATTGGTTTTGCACGGCGGTATAATACTAAGTTTTTTTTAACATGTTCAAGCCTGTAACAGTTATTGGAAATTCGAGAATACCCTCAGTTTCCCATGTCATATTTGTCACCATTCCAGCAAACACGACACGTTGAAACAATGATGTATTAATGTTGGCCCAACGTCTGCGACGCTGGCCCAACATTAAAACATCATCGTTTAAACGTGTCGTGTTTGCTGGGATTGTGGTTACCGCCACCGACTGTCACGAGTTTTTGGCTGCATTCAATTTTAATTAATATAAACAACTATTTCACCCGCTCACTGGTATACCTGTAAAAAGATGCAATACAGTGGGGAGCCTCTGTGACCAAGAGGTAGCGTGCCCGACCTCATAAAATTATATAAATTATTTTTCTTTATTCAAAAATCAATGGCGAGCAAAGTTCGAAAGAATTCCGTTGTTAATAAAATTACTTTTGTGTGGTTAAAGTGCGGCGTGGTATTATGTTTTGTTTTTAATAACACGGTACTTTACGTCTGTTGTTGTGTATGTAATGCTGCTGAGCTGATATTTAGGCTACGCCAAATTGATTTTATGTCAGATGGATTCGCCGCACCACAATTTTTGATTTTCAATTTCTTATAAAAATAGATTCCGCGCGCACGTCAGGTTCAACCTCGTCGAAAATAAAACATACGTTCCCAACCGCTCGCCTTTTTTCACACTTGGAAAAAAAATATATTAAAATGTCCACCCGCTGCAATGCTTGTAAAAACAAACTTTTTTCGCCCGTGGCTCCGTGGCCGACTAAACCTAATCTGAACTGTGCATCCTTCTTTATAAACAATGTAGATCTGTATCATCTCCCGTATGTCCATAATATCACATTATGTACAAAAGAGAACAAAATATTTATAACGCTAAAGAAAGTCCGCCGGCTCGCACCCTTTTTTAACTGACGAAATCCATGGAAAATAAAATCAATTTGGCGTGGTCTTATTCATGAGTCTTATTGTCACCAAGAAAGCCCAGTCACACCAACTGAACGCGATATTACTTATTTGCATATACATGTAGGGCTTACTAATATATAATACAGAGGGTTATTCAAACTGGTGCTTGACATTGTAGGCCTACTTGAGAACGTCCCTTATATTCTTACACCGCTATTTATCACGACTATAGTCGTTTTTGGTTAGCTTTATTAGCCAAAATCACTGTCAATTATAAAAATTCCTGTCAATAGGAATGATGAGTGTGCTCAAACATCTACATTTGAAAATGTTTTGGCTGAAATTGAACAAATATGAGTGATTTTCACCCACTTGAAATTGTGAATCGCGTAAGAGAAACACAAACTTCCAGTGGGTTAAATATTTTTTGAGGTTTCAATTCAATTTCAATTCAAAAGGTATTCATTATCTTTAGAAATACAATATGAAAACAAAACAATAATATACAGATAAAATATAAACAACATATATCGCATCTAATGACAAAGAGGACAAAACGCCCACTGGCGTATGTGCCCTCAAAAGGTTACATTTTCGAATTAGTAAAAAATATTAAGTGGATAAGTGAATGATACTATCAAATAATGCATAATACATCAGAGGATATGATTTGTAACAAAAAAATATACTTGATTCAAAATAAATGTTTTTTAACGCTCTTTTATAACATGTAAAACTGACATCAGAACATGCTTTGCTTGAAAATTAATTCCATAAAATAACACCATAACACCTGATGGCCTTTTGTGCGGCAGACGTCTTACATTTATGTGTGTGCAGTTTATTTTGCTGGCGTGTTACAAGACTATGAATATCTACATTCCGAATATAATAATTATTAAACAATTTGGGTAGACAACCACGAATATATTGAATATAAATAATAAAATCCTCTGTTTGTATAATTGATACATGTTTAATAATTTTAAATCTAAAAAGATAGGCTCAATGTGAGCTCTGTGGGTTAAAGATTTTATTATCCTAACCATTCGTTTTTGCAATTTAAACAATGACAATAAATATAAATAACAATACGTTAGGTAAGGATAAATAAAACTGTGGTACAAGGTTACTAATGTCGACAAGTTTAAATATTTGTTTGCTTTATTTAATATTCCTGTACATTTGGAAATTTTTATTTTTATAGATTTAATATGGTTTCCCATGACAGTTTTTCGTCGATTAAAATTCCTAAGAAGTTCGTACAAGCAACACGTGTTACCATTTGCCCATTAATCTTAATATCTGTATCGTTAATTATACGATTTCGAGATAAGCTAAAAATCATGTAATGAGTTTTTTTGACATTTAATGACAGTTTGTTTACATTTAACCATTCAAAATTGTTTGTTAATTTATTATTTATAATGGCTAATAATTGCCTCACATCTTTTCCAATAGTAAAAACATTTGTGTCATCTGCAAACAAAAGTGTAAAAAGTAGTTGTGATATATTAGACATGTCGTTGACATAAATTAAAAAAATTAAGATTAAAAAAATTGAAAGGGTGTAGCTTTATAAGGGTTAATTTTCACAGTGATTATTTTTTGTGTCAAAAACTTCAGCCAGGCTCTCATATTTACGTTTTACAGCGAAGGTAGGGGGGAAGGCATGCCTATGAATCCATCAGCAAACTTTTTAAATCTCTAAACACTCCCTACCAACTGTGATGATTTTAAATACATGTATGCAAGAAAAGAAACTTGCGTATAATTTGCATGTATTTAATGATATAATTTGAAATATTTCAATAAGGATCAGTTCCTGAAGAGCTTAGTATAATTATTTTTGTCCAGACAAATTTCAGAATGTAAGAGCTATGAGAAAACTGGAATTACTAAAGAGCTCTGCACATTTCGGAAATAAATGTCTGAAGAATTTTCTGCAGAACTTTGGATTTTCTGTTTTATATTGGAAAAAAAACACATTTAGACAATGTATTTTAATTTTATCAGTGTTCATGGAAAGGATTTCATTAATCAGTTTAATATAGTGTAACATGGGATGTCCGAAGTTCGCCACCCTTTGCATTCACACTGTCATATTTAAATGCCAACCACGTAAACATTGCTATAGGGATATGGTATTATAGAGTGACATCTTAGGTACAAGATGGCAGAGTTTTATGGGAAATTCCTTTATTATTTCATAAAATAGAAGGTGTTGAAGGGGCTGGTTGGAAATGGCGAGCTTGGCACCCCGTGTCCTATATGTTCAGCAACACAGGGGACCATAATTCGCCAGGGTGTCTTATGTTCGTCACAGCTAATTTAGATGGTGCCCTAAGATCGTCATACACTAAAAGTAACACCTAAAGTAACGTATTAGCTATTAAATTGTAATATTGAGGCATTTTCTGATAAAAAACTATATTTCAATTTATAAAATAAGTGAATAAATTTAGAGGTTATCACAAAAATTAGGGTTCATCGCAAAAAATAGTATAATTTTAATTGTCACATCACAACCTTTCTCCTCTCAATGCAGGGTTTGAGCCATTTTATTGCAAAAAAGTGGGAGGGATTGAATTGTTAGGTGAACTTAGTTAATATTATTATTGGAGCGTTATACGAAATATATATCGACTTATAGGAGAATTAGAGGAGTATTTTTTATTTATTTATTTATTGTATTGCGAAAGAATAAACAAATACTAGTTATAGATCGGACTATTCATTGACTTTAAACAGCTATTTGAATGTTTTGGAAACAACATATATAAATAGGCCTACATGCAGTAGAAATAATTCAATTTTATAGGAAATATAGGAGGTCTGTGACCGCTACCGTATACCACTTCATAATCCAAATATATAAGTGTAATATGAAATGTCACGTTATCATATGGCCTAAAGCAGCTTAAGTTGTTGTAATGACCCTTACTATAATAACAATACACATGACGTACATGTAATAAGTAGTAAGTAATAAGTAATAAGTTGTTGTAATGATCCTTACTATAATAACAATACACATGACGTACATGTAATAAGTAATAAGTAATAAGTAATAAGTTGTTGTAATGACCCTTACTATAATAACAATACACAAGACGTACATGTAATGTTCCATATAGTTCATAAATTAAATTTATTATCCTAATAATGGAGCTAGTGACAAATATATTACATGACTATCTAAAGTGCATAAAAGGGCTGTCAGAATAATTAAATCAACTACATAGTTAGCCCAGGCTCAACCAATCCTCCATGCATTAGATATACTGAATATCTATATAATCATGGCCCATTTTTCGAAAAAGTGCATTGCTAAAGTTGGTAAGGAATTTTTTAGTAGAATTTGTCATGCAGTTGTTTTTACACAATTCGGATATGCTGATTCAAAATATGCCACATGCCAAGCTCTATTCTGCCTTTTTCCTACTTCAAATTCAAAAACAAAATGGCCGCCAAAATTTGTGAAAATGCCACAACTGTACATCACGGCTTGGCTCACAATGAACACAAACACATCATTTCGGTGTCTAAAATAACATTTTTGGGGTCAGCGAATTCAGTTATGATGTTTCCGAAGGTCATATATCTACCATTATTATTAAACAGTTGCCGCTAGAGGGCAAAATCCTAAATGGCCGCCACTGCAACGTAATGTGCCCCCACTTTGCTTCCAAATAACGTAGAAATGTGTTTTTGGTGCAGGGGCGGATCCAGGAATTGAAAAAGGAGGTGGCGCAGTGGCTTCGGAGGCTCGCTCCCAAGACGTTTTTGGCCAATTTAGGGGACTGAGGCAAAAAGGAGTGGGCGTGCGCCCCCTGCGCCCCCCTCTGGATCCGCGCCTGTGGTGTGTCGTTTTTCTGGCGCAATATCTGTTTTGTTCCCCATAACTTTGTGAAATATTGATAATAGATGTTATCGCGGCTCTGAATTGATTTCGTAGGTGTGAGAAACCTATATGAAGACACCAAAAACACATGAGTGATTTGGCGCACCAAATAATTAAAATAATTAATTGGTGCGCACCAAATTGTACACGGAAAGTATTTAATTGGTTCGCAGCAAATAAGTTAATGCATGAGACAAGTGATACTCTAGCCATCAGAAGGTAAAAATGGGAGTTATAATTTAAAGATAGTCTAGCCCCAGAAGATTAATGCATGAGGCATGTGATGCTCTAGCCATCAAAAGGTTATTACGTAAGACAACTGACACTCTAGCCATCATAAGGTTAACAGAGAAGTCTTAAGATAGTCTATACCCCAGAGGGTTAATACATGAGGCATGTGATACTCTAACGATCAGAAGATCAATATAGAAGGCATGTGATTGTCGAGCACTCAGAGGATTGATGCACGAGACACGTGATACTCTAGCCTCCAGAGGGTTAATACATGCAACAAGTGATGTGACAACCATCAGACGGTTAATAATTATATGAGACATATTATAATCACAGTCTAGCCCCCGGAAGGTTAATGCATGGGATATGCGATACTCTAACCACCAGCAGGTTAATATAATGATAGTAAATACGCGAGACACTTGATTCGCTAGCCCCCAGATGGTTATTAAAAGAGACATATAATGATCCAGCCATCAGAAGGTTAACATAGGAGACATGTGGTACCCTGGAGAGTTAGTACACGATGAAACATAAGATACTCTAGCCTCCAAAGGGTTAAAACATGGGAGATAACTTTTCAATATTAAATTTATAATTGATTGTAATCATATATAATATCTCCCAGAGTATACCCCCATCTCCCAGACTATACCCCACCCTGAATCTGATGGGGTATAGTCTGAGCATGTGGGGTATACTCTGGGAGCTCCCAGAATATACCCTGGGGTATAGTCTGGGAGCTCCCAGATTATACCCCAGGGTATACTCCAGATTATACCCGGGTATAGTCCAGAATATACACGAGTATAGTTCAGTGGGGGGGGGGGGGAAATCTGGGTGGTTACACCGGTATTCTGTCGTCTTTGTCATATTGTGTATCAATATTGTACTGTATGTTGTTATATTCTATATGTTCTATACTATTGATCAGTTGTATATGTTTGATTATTATCATAATCAGAATATTAATGTCAATGATTTGCTGATACATTATGACAATAAATAATCTTGCATCTACATTAACCTTTGCTGCATTAAGTCACACTTCTTTTCATTCACTTAACTAGTTTCATGTTATGACTTTCTAAGTGTCGCATTCAATAACTTGCAAGTACAACTAGGTTTAAAAGGTTACAGTAACTCCCGACCATAATATATGTATTACCATAATAACAATTTGCGAAGAATGCAATCGTAGGATAGACCTGCATTCTTTTTTGATTACTTTTCAACTGTTTCATTCCAAAATGACGAGTTGCATTTTTATAAATGTGTTGGTAACATTTGGTATTGATTGGGATTGTCGGTCTGAAACAATACGATTTTTTCTTACGTCTGTCATTACCTTGAAGATGTTACATGATTTAACCCTTTAAGTCCTCACGATGCATTAAAGCATCATTTTACATCCCTGAAAACAGATTCAATTTTCCTACAACAAAGGGTTTTAGAACAAAATTTCCATGAAACTAATTTACCAATACATGGCAATTTTCTTCAATTTTTAAACCACATGAAATCATGTTCATTCACTGCAAGTCGAGAATTGCGACAGCAATTCGCGGCTTGTGGTGGATGAACATGACAATGGTAAATTCAGGCTTGAAAGGGTTAAGGTCTAATATTCATCATCTTTTTTCCTCACAATTCCATCTGAATATACGCATGTTGAAAAGCTGTGTGAAGGATCACCTTGATACAGTAATTATATTGTAACCATGTTTCAATCGAAAGTCTGATAGCTTGATTAGGACCTACCATTTAGAGCATTCATGACGTAACAATCACTCTGCGAAGTCTGATTATCTCTGACCCACTCAACCCGGCTCTTTGGTCTCGATAATTTTGATAATATTATTCACAAATAGTATTGGATTTGTGAATATTATTTATTAATTTGCACCTACACATTAACATCGGCAAACGTTATTATTACCATTGTAAAAACACCATCATTTTTTTTTATAAACAACTGATGAAGTAAACGTTATTTAAACGTTATACAACAAATATTTGTGTTAGGCAATGATACACCCTAGACGGCGTTATGGCTAGCAACAAAAAACAAGAAGCTTTAAAGTCCGCTTATTCTAAAGTGGTTGTTTTGAGACCTGGAAAACCTAAAAAACTAAGCACGACGTTCGTATCTTGCAATAATCTGATAATACATGAGTTCGTATTGGGGCTGTGCTTTTACATCTGTAGGCTACATGTTGTAGTCATCGTACCAAGACAATCATATGCCATTTTCTCAAAGATATACGATCTTCTCAATGATGCTTCGCAGGAAACGATGGCCCCTCGACGAACTTTCGCGGATTTGTAGGAGCGGAAAATGTGTAGAGACACGTCTAACTCTTTTGAGCCTTTGTAAATGAAATGAAATGGAATGAATGGGGTTTTAGGACATACACATATATATATATTGGCTAAAGAAAGCCAGGAGAACCTCCCGAGGATGGTGTGAGGAATGGGGTGAGCCTTTGTGAACGTAACTCATTTTTTAAATATAAATCTACCACTTATTCAATTCAATTTAAACTATCAGAACTTGACACTTTCAGAATGTGGTATCCCAGTAAGGACGGAAGCTCGTAAACAATGCTGGGTACATGTTGGGCGGTCATAAGGTAATTAATAGTATCACCGTTAGTTTTAATCTCTACCGCATATTTATAGGCTAGAGAGGGGATTGCGTATACAGTTGACTTGACTTGACTTGTCAGTAACAGTAGACGCCAAACACTGGCCATAATCCTACCAGTGGTTTGATTGTTGGGCCAGAGGCGGTGGTGTCGGTCCAGTATTAAAACAAATATTAATTTCCTACTGTTGGTTTCTCTTGAAGCCACATATAAATACACAAACCTTTGTGATCTCTCCATATTCGTCAACGTCTTCCTACAGTCGACATTTGAACTTGATTTGGGATAGCTTCCTTCTATAAACTTGAACATACGACATTTGAAGCAATCAGAAAGAAAGTTATAATGGAGGTGAGCAATTTTTTGGAAACTTTTTCTGTGTTTGTTTCGAGCCATTCAAAATTAGAATTGCCAATAATTTATAATGAAAGAAGAGTACTTTGTTGGCAAACTTTGGATGTCACTATCGGCTATTTATCGGACTCTCCCTCATTGCAATTGTGCTGTTGAATATAATTATGATCTCTGACAGTTTATCAAACATTTACGTAATTTTCACTTTGAAATGTGCGATTCATCAAATATTTTAGTTTTTTCAATTTATTTTATTTTTCGTTTATTTCAATTATTTTTTCTTCAGGAGTTACTTAGTGAGGTATATTGCCTCCATTGGAAGAGTACACCTGATACGGATATAGTTTTTCTATTCGATCTTGATATCTCGTTCGTGTACTTCCACCTGTTTAGCTACAGCTAATTATCAGTTCAAATAAAATGTCAGATTAACCCTTAAACCGCTGAATTAAATCATTTTAATTTTCACCCATATGAAGTTGTGTCTCCCTACAACGACCCACAACTTCAAGTGGTCGACAATTATTCATATTTGTTTAATTTGAAAGCAAACAGTTGCAGATGTTGACGTTTAAGCACATTTAATTCCCGATAACAGTGATTTGATCAGGTAATAAAACAGCTTCAAAACGACTTTAGTTGTGCTTTGCGGTTTAAGGCTTACATTATAACTATACATTATTAATGCACGTCATTGTGTTTGTATGATATACTTTCTTATAAACACAATTTTGTTTTATTATTGTTACATGTGCGATGTTTCACTGCGGTATGCACTTTGAGTGGCAGATTCAACACTTTAATACCAAGGTAGCGTTGTATGGCCCGAAATTATTGTGTGAATTGACCAACTATGTATAACGATGGCACCAAGACTACGCATCCTATTCATTCTTGATAACACTGATTAAATGTATGCGCCTCGCGTTCCAGGCTTTCATCCCAGAAGAACAGGCTCTGGAGGAGCTTATGAGCAGGTTGAAGGTCACTTCTGAGGAGGCAGAAGACATGCTGACAAAGATCAACAGAAATGAAAAGAACGAGATTAACAACCAGGAGTTAAAGGGAAATATAGAGACAATAACACACATGTGAGTAAACCCTTTCAAGCATAGATTGACCATTATCATCTTCATCAAGAAAAAGCAGCGAATTGCTGTTGCAATTCTCGACTTGTAGTGGATGAAGATGACTTGAAGTGGGTGGGAAATGAAAGAAAGATGCTGTCATTAATGAAACAGTTCCATACATTTTTTTCTTCTAAAGACCCCAGGTTTAGGAATGTAATTCATTCTTCACAGATTCAAAATGATGCTTTGATGCATCGTGAGGGTTTAAAGTGTTAACACTATAAATATAATGTCGTCCCTTCGGAGCTAAAGGGTCCTATAAGTCACTCATTAGAGTGTCAGATTGCACCCTGTAGTTCCCAGAAAACATTAATTATATGTGAAAAAACTATTCAATGGGCTCGGTTTTGCATACTAGCTAAAAGGATAGATCTAGATGATTTGTGATGCCTTCTTAAAAATCTCGCGATCATCTAATGATACAAATAAGATTCTCACTATGTAGGCCTAGAGTACTCTAAGCTATACGTACGTCTTTGGTGATCATAGGAATATTCAGCAGACGATTATTGTACCTTACACCATTGATGTATAATATATAACATAAATATATAATATAATATAAAATATATAAGCATATTTTTAATGTCAATCATTAATTATATTGCGCAGCACGGAATCACTGATGGACAAACTGCAGGCTATGGACACAGACAATAATGGTTTCATTTCGGCAGACGAGGCTCTAGATTTCATCAAAACACACATGAGCGACGTGCCAGAGAAAACGTGTGGTCACATCGTCAGAAAATTTGACAGGGAAGACAATGGTCAAGTGGATTACAAGAGCTTCGTGTTGTTCTACGCCCACATCTCAGCAAAGTAAGATTTCATAAAATTTTTATTCAGTTTATTTAAAGCTATCACTGGAAGTCCCAAAAGGGTTTATGGAAAAGGCTTTATAGAACGACCAATTAGCGGAAAAATTTGACCAGGTAATTTTATCGTAGAACTCCACTTCTTGATTTTATTGAGCATCCCCGATTACTATCGGGATGCTTATAGCGTTTAGAATTTTTCTGTCGCCACCGCATACATTCGCCGCGGGCGAATCCGCAAATCAATCGCAATCAATCTCAAACAAATCGCAATCAATCTAGCTGTCACTAAAAAGCTAACTGGTGTATTTTGCTTAATGTTTACAAATAAGTATGACCTATGTGTCTGGGTATTCTGCCAATATATTTTTTGGGCACCGAACAATAACCGGCCATTTTCCAAGATGGCCGCCCGAAACTTGTGGGCGTGGTATCTTATGAACCATTGGTTGAATCACATTTAAATTTGATGTGGCTGTCCTCTAAGGTATTTTCGATGAATCCGTTGAAACAAAATGACTGACGCCAGCCATTTTGTTAACCCTTTAACCGCCAAATTATTTAATTAGAATTTTCACCCACTTGAAGTTGTGTCTCGGTGAGGGAAAATTATTCAGATTTGACAAAATGGAGGTCAGCTCTTTTCAAATCTTGCTGGTTGATGTCACATTTTATCTTTAACATATTTAAAATGTGGTACTTAATGTGCTAATAAAAAATTAAAACTCGAATATATGCGGCACAGGCGGTTAAAGGGCTAAAATGACATGTCGAGGGTAGGAGTATTTTTTTCTAAGATTTACTATTTGTTCTACACATATTTCACAGACATGACCTATGTGCCTGGTAAATTAATCGCACATATTTTTTTGGCACTGAGCCATAAAAAGCGTCTTCCAAGATGCCTGCCCAAAAAGTTTGTGAACCTATGCACCATTGGTTGGATTGCATTTAAATGCAATATGTTTTTGGTGAAAAAATTTTATTATGTTCAGATCCTTGGTTTTTTATGTAATAATACTTATTGTATCTGTTTCTAGGATCAACAGTCTGAAATCCCAGTTTGACACTTTGGACGTTGATGGCGATGGTAAGCTGGATGCGGATGAGTTGACAGACAGATTAGTTTTCACGTGTGGTATCAAGCCATGGCAAGCAGAGAGTCTTATGTATATATTTGATGACAACCGCGACGGAAAAATCAGCAAAAAAGAATTCTCCAGAATGGTGGGATCCCTGTTTGGTTAAAGACATGTGCATCAACCGTCATATCACTCAGTTTACTGAACTCTAAAACCATTGTTGTGCAATAATGATACATTTTTAGAACCAAAATTGTGATTTTCTAACATTATTTAGCCTGGATATAAGTTGTAGAACAATTGGCCTGTTCATTTATAAAGTGAGTAAAATATAACGTAAATATGATTTTTATCATATTTTAACAAACATGTTTTCAGTAAATGAGCACAATGCGATTAGGCCTGGACGCATATTATATGCCCTTTCAGGATAATGAGCTATTTACAAATACAATTGAATAACCAGATAACCAGCTTATATTAATATTGTTACCGCTCACGGTAGTTCTCTTGCAATTCCCGACCCAGCAAACGCTGGTTGGTTCACTCAATGTAGGTTCAATGTTGGGCCATCGTTGTAGATGGCTGACCAACATTGACCTTACAATGGGTCAATGTCCCGTGTTAGCCCTTTAACCGCCAAATGATCCAATTTGAATTTTCACCCACTAGAAGTTGTGTCTCGCTGACGCGATCCACAACTTCAAGTGAGTGAAAATTATTCAGATTTGACAAAATGGAGGTCAGCTCTTTTTTAAATCTTGCTGGTTGATGTCACATTTTATCTTTAACATATTTAAAATGTGGTACTTAATGTGCAAATAAAAAAAAGAAAAACCGAATATATGCGGCACCGGCGGTTAAAGGGTTAAGGTATTCAAAGTCCCCATAATCCCAATGTTATATAACGTATACTCCCGACACTGGACCACAGTAATCTCTCTCCGAGAAATGGACGGGTGACACTGGAGGGGCGTAATATACTTACCGCTTAGTATTAGTATTAACCCTTTGACCGCTGGTCCCGAATATATTCGGTTTTTCTTTTTTATTAGCACATTAAGTACCACCTTTTAAACATGTTAAAAACAAAACATGACATCCATCAGCAAGATTTGAAAAAGTTTACTTCCATTTTGTCACATCTGAATAATTTTCACTCACTTGAAGTTGTGGATCGCGTCAGCGAGACACAACTTCAAGTGAGTGAAAATTCCAATTGAATAATTTGGCGGCTAAAGGGTTAACCCTTACAACGCTGAAATATTTGTATGCAAACCAGAGAGTACACTTTTATTATTTTAAAATCATCATAAATGTCCTAGTTAGCTTTCCGCCTCATTTAAATACCTATGTTATGGCTTTTAGCCGGCCATTATAAATGTTTTACTCTTTCAGTGCGGTGATCAACCTGAAGTCTAACGTCGGTCCCCGCGCCTAAAGGGGTTAAATGTACATGTACTTTAAAGTAGACTGGATTATAGTTTTAGTTCCAAGTTTTACCTGTATTATAATAATCGCTATTATTACGTAAGCTCATTTTCATACAATCGTGTTATCATGGTGGTATACATAAAAAAGCTACTTTAGTCATGCTTGTGAATGTCAAATCGTGCACCACTTGTTATATTTTTTAATTAAACATATTTGTATATAGATGTTTAATAAAGTAAAGGAAAAGGATGTGAATGAACATATAAGAGCATGACATGTACTGAATAATAAATTAAAAAAATATTCAGAAATTAAAACGAAATCAAAGTATGTTGTTTTCCATTTCAATGCTGACTATTAGCAGCAAACAACATTGTTCACTGCTGTGATTATTCGCCCATTAAAATGTTCAGCACACCGAGAAATTACATTATTAGTTACAAATGACTGATATATGTGCGTATGTAATCTTCTTCATCCTAAAAAAATCATTTTCATTCGATCTATAAGGATCTAAGGGCGGGTCCCTGGTTCATGGTTAAATCTGCCAGCCTGTCACGCCGGAGCTCGCTGGTTCGTCCCCACTCTTGTATTCAGGTTTCAAAGAAACAAAGCGTGTCTTTTCTGCTCACCTGTATATATCCACTATTGTGGGAAGCATCCGTGACCGCGAGGTAGCGTGCTTGGCCTCAGACAGCCAGGGAACGAATTTCGAATCCTGTGTCTGGAGGGCGATGTCATCTCACCATCTTTAGAAAGTACTCCAGACCCAGTTTAGCCTAAGGTGGCCTAAAGCCCCACAAATTAATTAAGTAATTAATTAATTATTTAATTATTTAATTCATTAATTAATTAATTAATTATTTAATCAATTAATTAATTAATTAATTAATTCATTCATTCGTTCATTCATTCATTCATTCTTTGTTTTTCTTTCTTTCTTTCTTTTTTTCTTTCTTTCTTCTTACTTACTTTCTATACACCTTATGTAAAATAAAGTATTTCATACGTTATTACCCAATTTTGCTTAGACTTGATAAAAATATCAGAATAATGAATTATATTGTTTGCTTCTTCTGTACAGAAATAACTTGATAAGATCAATAATAACCAAAAATAAACTTGTATTTATTATGCAAATTCCTTCAACAAATGTATATAATACATGACATTGAACTATATATAAATAAAATGTTTATACATAAAAATATAGATGAAAAATATGTTTAGAAGTTCACTATATTCTGATTACTGAGACCGATGATTACATATGGTTACCTTCTGCTAGTAATTATGTTGGTTTCACTAACCCTCAAAGCGTTGAAATATTTTTGTATAACCATGTCGACCATTTTTTTTACAATTTCAAATCTGCATAAATGGCTTTGTTGGCTTTTTCCGATTTATTTGCATACCTATGTTACGGGTCCACGGCCATTGTAAATGTTTTAATCATTTCAGTGCGTCTTAAAGACGGTCCCCGCGCTGAAAGGGTTAATATCGTGCCATCGTTTGCGACGCTGGCCCAACATTAACTCGACCTAGTTTTAACGTCTCTTTTATGCTGGGCTAAGATTCATAACCTATTCCTTATTTATTATGTAAAAAGTGATTTCCCACTTTTCTTGGAAACTTCATATACATCACTATCTATAAATCTGTAATTAAATCACACTTTCTGATTCTAATGTACTTATCCTTGATTTCAAACAAATTATCTGATGTTAAGAGACAAGTTGTACCCTTAAATGATTGATTTGTCGTATATCGTGTAGTACACCACTGACGTTTAAAATGACGGGATCACACAATCACGGCCTGTACGTCACTCTGTTGTTATTTAAATAGGACTGCAATACCATGCTTGGGTGATTTGTCAAGCGACTGTTAACAACGTACATTACTATTATTAGGGTGGTTATAGCTTGGTTCATTTTTACAGCAGACCATGTTATATTACATTCAATGTAAGTGTAGTAATAATTAGATTAGTAGAGAATTTGGTACTGTGAGCATCGATATGGGAAAAAAATATAACGCCCCTCAGAGTTTGCAAGCAGGTGAAGATCCAACTAAAATAAAAGCACCGAATGAAATAATAACACTGCTCCGCAAAGTGGAAATGCAGTATCTGTTTTTGTAAAGGAATCAGATACGGCCATTTGGCTTTGCACGACATATAGTAAGAGATCTGGTTTTGAAATGTTATTTGACATTCACTTCACAAATATGCTAAAAAAAACAGCATCAAATGAATAAAACATGTTAAGTTGTAATGCAGCACCGTAAAAAAATATAAACCCAATATGTACAATATCCACTGTCATTATTATAGTGAGAGTTCAGACTTAGTAAATATTGCCTGACACTGTTCCTGAGTAGGGGCTATCCATTACTGTTGTGAATATATTTGTATGGATCAATACTTCAGGTAACAAATAGTGTCTCGGCCATTTAAACTAATCAATTTATTTGACTGTTTTTTAGATAGAAGGTGTGTCTCGCTAGCGTGACAAACAACTTTGAGTGCATAAAAAATACTGATAAATGCTTAAATGTTTACGAAATAGTTTGCTATATTACACACATATCGTCGCCTCGGAGCTAAAGGATCCTATCTGCCACTCTGACGAGTGTCAGATAGGATCATTTAGCTCCGAGGCGGCGATATGGATAATTCTATAAGTAGCCTATGTGTAATCAACACGAATTTCAAAAAATTAACATTTATCAGTTTTGTTTTTAAATTTGTAGTTCATCATTAACAAACATAACTTATTTGCTGTGTCGATAAAGAGGATTCATGCACTGTGATAGTCATTATTATTCTGGCCAAATAAGGCGTCCAGCATGTTTACAAATTCGTCCCTATTCAGTTGTCCGTCATAATCTGCATCAAAAGTTTGCATCAGAAAATCCGCATGCCAGCTCTGTATTCCGCAGGTGTGCATCAGCCTCTCTCGTAATTCTGCCGTGCATAATTTGCCATCTCCATCAACATCCAGGGCATTAAACTGTGTTTTCAAACTGTTCATCCTGCAACATTATCGTGAAAGCTCGTGTACTGGTTTTTCTACAATGTGAGATATGAGAGTGGTCGCGAGAGCTGAGAAGTATGGGTATAGGCTTAAGTTTTATTTTTGTGTTTTTGTATATATGTTCAAATATCATTTCGATTTGGAATTGTACATCTCATCTGCACGACACTGATGTGAATTTATGGATGATAAATCTATCGTAGAAGAAATACAATCTGCTACTCATAATGATAAAATACCTACCTTGCAGAAACATGGGCGAAGAACATCACAAAATTGGCGTAGTCGACTTTACCATCGTCTTCCTTGTCAAAGGCCTTGATAATTCTGTCAACAGTTTCTTCCGGTATTTTCTCCATGTGACTCTGAATAAAATTCCTGGCATCATCTGGTGATATATAACCATTATTGTCCATGTCTTTCTCTTTTAATTTCTCCATCAGATCCCCTTTTCTATGACAAACAAATGTAGCATATTACGTAATCATGGTAATGAGGAGCAGTGGTGTTAAGGATGATACATGGCCTAGTTTTCAACAGCCATCTGGTGAATGTGAATTATATTAAATGAGTTCGCGATGATGCGCTATGCGTTGAGTTGTGATTGCAAACAAATAAACACATATTGTCAAATTTAATTAAATATAAAATTAAAATGGAAACTAGACAATATTTACAAAAAGTAAAAATAAAATAGCTGTCACAATCCAAAACAAAACAAAATCGTTACAGAGAGCCGGACATTTCTCAACATAAACATAATAAAGTAATACCAATAATATAGGACATATCCCAGTCAACACGAAACGTTAACGCAATGCTGATTTAAGGTTAGGCCACAATGTTCAATGTTGGGACACCGTCTGCGACGCTGGCCCAACATTGAAGCAACCTTGGGCAAAGTGTTAGCTGTCTAAGAGTCACTTTCTGCACACGTATACTATAGGGCAAAACGACATCTGTTCTATATTTTTGTTACATATTATCGCACGATTTCTGGTTTCTGCATGATTTAGAGTTGATAAATTTATGTCTCATGTTTTTCGAGCAAAATGACCTTTGTTTGACTTTCAAGTACAAAATGGTTACCGCCAACACACACATAAAAGCTGTTTTTATGAATGTGAACTACAATATCACAAACAACATGTGTTAATGGAAAATTCAAAAATAGACTACTTATTACGACAGATAAGGTTGCAAGGCATTCGAAACTGTATTTAATCACAGTATATATTATAACATGCTTTGATTTGCTAAGTATCATTATTTTTATAGTAAATATGTAAAATGGCGTCCATCCTATTTTACGATAAACTATAGGTCAGACGATGAACAATAAACCCCAGAAATGTTTCATACAAAATATTTTTTTTTTCCAAAGACACTAGAAAAAAAGTATATTATAAAAATGTTGCAGAAATCATCAATTGTGCTTTTTTGTGCGAAAAAAACATAGAAAATACAGGGGTTTCTTTACATTTTGACAGCCATTTTGTGTTTTGCTAATTTGAATGTGAAGGTCACCAAATATAGAATGCTATCCGACAGATTCGAATTCAGCACACACAAATTATGTAAAAACAAGTGGATAAAAAAATATACACAAAAATTCCGAGAAAAAAATCATGTTTCAGATTTCAGCCCATGCTAAATACAAATATTTTCATGTAAGGCTTCAATATGTTTTCATTAAAAAATATAGGACATTTATAAATATAAATGGCACTCATTTTTAAGCATACACACGTCTGAGTTCAGAAAATATAGGCCAGATATGGATATGTCTAAGAATTACATTTTCTTAAGTCGTTTTCTTTCACCATAGTGAATCATTTGTTTTGTTGTTCATTTTGATCATTTTAAAATAAAAAATCATGCTTGAGCGTATGTTGAGAGACAACTACTCACTCTACTGCAATGTGATTTACGGGAGTTTAACTATATCTGTTATATGGTATATCGCAAGTGCAGATTGGTTACCCGAAACATCAACGACAGACGTATGCATAACCCCACCCCTTGATGTTAGACAGGTTTAGGGGTACCCCCCCCCCCCCTATAAGGGGACAAAGTATAAAGTTCATCCCTTTTTTGCTGTTATGTTTTAGACATATCAAGGTTTAAAAAAAAGTGTATCTCTCAAGTAAAAGAGGGAATAGATTCAGTAAAAATTCAAACTTACATTTTCAGTACTGTGCTACATATTTCATCCACTTCATTTTTGGATACTTTATCATCGTCATTTTTGCCTACGTTCTCCACCATTGCGTGTGCCTCTTCTGCAGACACCCCAAGCCGACTGGAGATCAGAATTTCAGCTTTTTCTGTCGTGACGTATTCATTAAATCTGTCAAAATCAAACGAATGTACATGTATAATACCAAATGTGTGTTCTACACAACAGGCATACTGTTCTCTGCTAAAGGTTCAAAATCATGTCGCAGTCGCAATTATCTGAAAGTGAAGAGACATGGAGCTCGCAATCACAGCTGAAAGCCAGGTGGATTCTGATGTTAGGGTGTGATCGGTTTATGATCAGATGATGCACCGTCAATAACGGCTTACATGTCTGACTGAATCATTCAAACAAATAGAAAAAAAAACAGAATGGTGATTGCAGCCATCTCTAAACTTTGCTGTCAAACATAATAATTGGGGACAATCATATTTCAAGCTGAAGAAAAACTATGCTGAACACAATGCCATCACCGTCAGCAGTAAAATGACGCACAATTTATGAGCTAAGCACATGCGTTCGGCAATATAGTCCCTGTCTAAATTAATATATAAATTCACCATATAAGTATAATATAATAAGTATAATACAGACTTCTATAGCGCCAGTATCTCTCAACAATATTGAGACTCAATGGCGCTGTGGACTAAAGACACTATTCATTTTTCTGAAAGATAGTGACTGATCTTGCATCACGTATTTTAAAAGGCAATATATTCCACAAGCGCGGTGCGGCAAAAAAAAGAAATGAAATGAGTCGGGCTTTAGGCCACTTTTGTGCACATATAGGCTAAACTGGGCCAGGAGAACATCCTGAGGATGGTGAGATGATTGAGATGACATTGTCCTCCAGACACAGGATTCAAAATTCGAGCCCTGGCGGTCTGAGGCCGAGCACGCTACATCTCGGTCACGGAGGCTCCCCACAATACTGACTTTCACACGTGGATGGGGAAGAAACATTTTTTGTTTCTTTCAAACCGCAGAGACCGGGAACCGAACCCCGAACTCTGGCGTGAAAGGCAGCGGTGCTAACCACTACCCTAGGGCCCCCGCCCAACGCGGTGCGCAACCACGAACGATGAATGGCAGTAATTTATTTTTGACCGGGGTCCAAGATGTAATCACTTTGTACTTTCGAATCTCAATCAATGAGATATGAGGGAGTACCCATAAATAGTGCTTTATATGTCAGAAGGTTAAGTTTGAATTTGATACGCAATTTAATAGGTAACCAATGCAGTGATTTGAGCAGGGGCCTAGACTTGCTTGCTTGCTTGATCTGGTCACTACTCGAGCAAGGCAATTCTGTACACGCAGCAAACTTGTTTTATATTTTTAGAAACAACCGAACAACAACGAATTACAGTGGTCAAGGCGACTGCTCACTAGATCATTGGCTAGATAAATTGTAGTAGCTTTATTCAGATGAATTCGAATGCGTCCAAGATCGCGAATATGGTAGAAAGCTGATCTATAAATATTCGAGACATGTTTCTTGAATAAAAAAACTGGATCAAAAGCCACACCCAGGTTTCGTATGGAGTCTATTTCGGCAAAAAATTGGTTCAGTTGGGAAATTGGGAAAATATGAGCGACTTTTTTACGTTGAGCTAAATTACCAATAATCATGAATTCTGTCTTACTAGAATTAGGTTTCAGCAAGGTTTGGTTCATCCAGACCTGGATTGCTAGCATACAATTTTGTACAACAATTAAAGACTGTGTTATATATTCTGCAAAAAAATATGTGTATATGTGTGTGTCATCAGCATAAAGTCGATGCTTAAGGCCAAAAGCTATTATTATTGAACTACGAGGAGTAGTATGCATAATAAAAAGAAGTGGACCCAACACAAAGCCTTGCGGAACACCGCATAATAATAATATATTGCGGTGTAAAGAGTACACCATTGACTTTAACAAATGTCATTTTGAATATACAAAAAGGCCGTTTCGGTGGAATGTCCGGATTTATATACCGATTGAAGGTTATTCGAAATACCTGAATTTAGCATGTGAGATTTTATTTGGCTGGCAACGATTTTCTCGAACAATTTAAAACTAAATGTAATCCAGATACAGTTCTATATGATTGTGCAGACACGCCAAACATGTGTCCATAGCGTGGCCACACAAATAAGGATATCTGACCTTCATTGATCCATCTGAGAGTACGGACCGAGAAAACAACATCAGTAAGAAACTTACCATAGTTCACTGTCGCTTCTTGCACATACAGACATATGCCCGGAAAAAGCAGAAACAAATTCAATAGAATTTCAAACTTACTTTTTCAGTATGGTGCTGCATATTTCATTCACTTCATTTTTGGATACTTTATCTTCGTCATTTTTGCCCACGTTTTCCACGATCGTGTGTGCCTCTTCAGCAGAAAACCCAAGCCTGCTGGAAATCTGATGTTCAGCTTCTTCTATCGTGATGTATTCATTGATACTATTAAAATCAAAGTAATGTAACAGTACTAAATGTCTGTAGTCATAAATACCCCCCTCTCCATACGTGTTATTTGATAAGGGTTCAATATCAACACGCAGTCGCAATCTTAATGGCGGACTGAACTGACTTCAATTCAGCGAAAAAATCCCAGTACATGTCACAATGACTTATTCCATAAAATTTCTAGAAGATATTAGACCGCCAAAATTATTTTTAGTTGTGAAGAATAAAAATGTACTGTATATCTGGGTAGGGCGGACTCTCACTCCATATAGACCTTGGGCCTGTCCCCCCCCCCCCCTGGGTATTTTGTAGATCATATTTGTTTTAAACTGTATTATGTACAACGTTACTTCTAGGTTGTCTGCAGATTTTCTATACATAGACAAGGCCACCAGAGGTCATCGAAGTATGATACCCTTGACCCTTAGGGTGGTATACCACGAATCATTGCTGGCATTACTTTTGCTTTATTGCTCATGTAAATTATCAATTTCAAAATGGCTGACAAAATGGCTGCCAGAAAGTCTTTCTATCATAACCTGTGTATTAGTTCAGCGGATTTGATTAACATTTTGGGAGAATCGTTCTCATCGTGTTAAAAACACCAAATTTGTTACAGAGGTGGACTAGAGTAACTATACTTATCCATAATTGAAGCAGAACCACCTTGTAGCTGTACTGCATGAGCTTTGTTCAGGGCATTTTCAGCCCCATTTATTTTTTCAATTAATCTAGTTTATTATTTTAAAAAATATATGTTTTACAAGAAATGTCTACAAAACTGTTTATTATTGCTTATAGCAGTTTATGTAGTCAAGACAGGGGCGGATACATAAGGTGTAGGGGGGGGGGACGCACCCCTTTTTTTCGACAAATTAATATAAAAAATACCATAAATCGAGTAAAATAGCTCAAAATGTGATTAAAGCTATAAATTTTGCACAAAGCTGCACAATGGTATACTAATATATGGGAATAACCTAGTAACTGTAGCGAAAACACTTTGGCAAGGCATTTTTTATCCACCCATATTTTTTTCAAAAATGTAGTAAGTATTTTTAAATATTATGTTTCACCAAAGATATCTACAAAACTGTTCATTATTGCTTTTAGCAGTTTATTTAATCAAAGCAGTGGTATATCAATTACGCGTTTGTTTTGACCAATTATTATAATAAGTACCCTAAATTGGGTAAAATGGTTTAAAATGAGATAAAAGCTGCACAAGTGAAGCAGAACCAATTTGTAGCTGTAGTTTAAGGGGTTTTTCCCCCGGGGAATTTGCTCAAACACCTCTTTTTTACCAAATTATTATAAAAAGTGCACTAACCTGGCTTGAATACACAAACAGAAATCTTTGGGGCGGCGAATCACTCACGTCAGCCACAAAATATGGACTCGCTATTACATTTAAACACTAAAAAGGATCAAATTTTAAAAAATAATCTGTTTTTATTTTGCTATTTTTTGTAAAAAATACGCTAGAGATTTTTCCGGTATTTTACAAAACAGATACAAAAAATTAGAACATTACCTAAAAGTAAACTTTCACCAATATATAAAAAACAAACAATATTTTTTTATATCTATGAAATTAGTGTCTGTACATATGTTTTCATTGTCAATTAATAACATAATTAATTAAACATATTAAATATTTTTGTAGAGCCTCATACTGGTAGGTATGGTAATATAATGTGACATTAACACACGCGTTAATGTAGTGAAGTACAGCTAAGCGCTTCTAAGCATCAGCAGTTGTTGCTGTTGTGCAGTAGTCATGCATTAGAGGGTCAGATTATTATTATAAAACTTGATGCAACTATCTCATCGCAAAATGGAGTGCGCCCAACTCATTATTTTGCTATAGTATTGACAAAACCAGAATCAAGATGTGGAAGCTGATGTGCCTCAGATAATTTAGAAGAATTAGTGAAGAACCAGAAGAACTGAGATACCATTTCACTGTCGTCATTCCATCCTACTTTATGTTTTTTATGACTTTGCTAAGTTTGATTGTACCCAGCATGTAGATTGGGGAATATTGTTACATACTATTAGTTACCATTTTTGTGATAAGTAATGGCAAGCACATTTCCCACCTGCAAAAAATATTCAAACGTGACGAAGAGTGACGGCTCAGTAAAATTTCGAGCAGCTGATGAGGTAAAGTGGGACAATTTCATATATCTCCTCAGATACATCGATACTTGAGATAAAGGGTATTGTAAGGAGGTGTGAATGATTAAAATAGTATATGAACACATTTACACAATGAATATCCAGTTGATGAAGAAATACTGAAATCGTACGTGGAGAATTGGGACACTTACGAAGAGAAAAGTTTAGCCGATGCCTGACACTACTTATTGTCCCAGTTCTCCCTCTTCCTCCTAAATTTATAATACATTCACTTACATAGGAATCACTACTATATAATTATAGTGAATAAAATTGAATTATACATACAAATAAAGAAGGTAGCGAGGGTGATCTGAACACAATAAATATGATATAGTAGTCTATACAGTCATATTAAACTTGCTTTATATCACTATACTCTATTAGTGTCTGTAATTTGATTCTGGAAGAGGATGCTACAAATGAAGATGAACAGTAATTGCATCCCGCGTCTGATTCAAAGATGAGATAAAACACAAACTTGGTCAAACTTTTCACTTAAATTTCCCTTATCACTTCAATTTCCTTTGGGTAATGATCTAAAATCAGGGATACAAATTCGCACTAGCCCGGTAACACGAGACTGGTGGAATATTGTAAGGGCTAGTAATTTTCCTTACAAATACATAGTAAAATATGGCAAGGGCTAGTTGGATTTCGCTCGAATTTGCACCGCCGAAAATAACTTCTGGGGGCATCCCCATCGACACACGACGTTGTTGCGAGATTGAATCAACGCCAGTGACGTTGATTCAACGTTTCAATAACGTTCTATGCCCAGTGGGATATTATCTGTTACTGACACTTCAACACCCATTGCCTATACTCCGATATAGCGAAATATTGTAAGGGCTAGTGGATTTTTCTTACAAATACATATAAAAAGATGGTAAGGGCTAGTTGGATTTCGCTCTGGGCTAGTGAAACCTTTAGTTGAATTTGCACCCCTGAAAATAACTTCCGGGGACATATATTAACAGTTACTGCTACTGACACGTCAACACCCATTTCCCATACTCTGATATAAATAATTAAGCACAGATGTGATCACACTTCACAGTTAAATCAATGTATCTCTTCAAATGGCCTTGGTTAGTGACCTTCAATAACCTCTGGTGTCCAATCCCACCACTGCCAGCATCTTAATGTCTATTGTAAGACTCCCACAAATTCCTGATTTCTAATTATTGACAACCATGTCAAAAATAAGAAATACGGGAATTTCGTCTCTATATCTAGCTGGTAAGTGCGCAGCACAAAAAATAAAAAAAAAATGCAGTTCTAGTCTATGGACATGTTTACATCATATGGTCATATTAATAAGTTAAAAAAAAAACAACGATTTTTTAAAGATTTTAGACCTGGGCATGTCCCTTTAAATAAGGTGCGTCATTTTGATGATTTTTCCTTTTTTTGTGTTCCTCTTGACAATATTTTGAAACGTTTCAGTGATACCAGAGATATTTCATACGTATGAAATATCTGTGGTGATACCATCGATTTATGTCTTACAGTTTTCGCGCAATTCGCGACCGCGAGTTAGGCAATTCACATAGACGTAACATTAGCGATTTTCTAAAAATAAATGCATTTCAACTTATTTTCGACTGCAGGCAGCTTATAATTTTCTTGCTAATTATTATTTTTTCACTCAGGTTTTTCTAATTTCTTTGCCTGCTCGAGAGCTTCACTTCTGTAGCTGGTGTTCTAAATTTTTGTCTCACGGATTTTGTGAAACATCGTTTCAAAGGCCGCGGTTTATATTGAAAGTAGCCTATATTAGCTGCAACTAATGTGTAGTATAATGTCAAAAGCGATGCGTCTGGGGTAACATATAGGACTATGAGACACAATTTACATACTGAAGCAACTTGACCATTACAAAAGTATAATGAAGTAACCTTGATTTAATATTCCGTTAACTAAAAATTCCACTGACGACCCGCGGATTCCGCATATTCCGTTAACTAGAGTAGCCTGTCTATTATCACACACCAATATCATCAGATGATCGTATCGGGGAAGTGACTATATGATCCCTGATCAGCTTGCCTCGAGCTGTCGAGTATGTGAATAGTGAAAATGTCGAACAGTTTGATAGTTTAACCAATACCTAGTAGTGTAGTATGGTGTTCGGATAGGGCCATCTCGCCCTTTCGTTGTTTCGCTGTTTCAAAAATTAAAATCTCTTTAAAATCTCGCTCTTTCGCATCGCCCTTTCGCAGTTTCGCCCTTTCGTTGTTTCGTAGTTTCGCAGTTTCGCATCGCCCTTTCGTTGTTTCGCATTGTCGTTGTATCGCTGTTTCGTTGTTTCCAGCGTCGTTGTTTCGCATCGCTCTTTCGTTGTTTCGCATCGCTCTTTCGCAGTTTCGTACTTTCGTTGTTTCGCACTTTCGCGCTTTCGTTGTTTTGCTCTTTTGTTGTTTCGCACTTTCGTTGTTTCGCACTTTCGTTGTTTCGCACTTTCCTTGTTTCGCGGTTCCGCAGTTTCGTTGTTTCGTACTTTCGCACTTTCGTTGTTTCGCTCTTTCGTTGTTTTGCACTTTCGTTGTTTCGCTCTTTCGTTGTTTCGCAGTCTCTCAGTTTCGTTGTTTCGTACTTTCGCACTTTTGCTGTTTCGCACTTTCGTTGTTTCGCTCTTTCGTTGTTTCACACTTTCGCAGTTTCGCCCTTTCGTTGTTTCGCTCTTTCGCAGTTTCGCTTTTTCGTTGTTTCGCAGTCTCGCAGTCTCGCAGTTTCGTTGTTTCGTACTTTCGCACGTTCGCTGTTTCGCACTTTCGTTGTTTCGCTCTTTCGTTGTTTCGCACTTTCGTTGTTTCGTACTTTCGCAGTTTCGCACTTTCGTTGTTTCGCACTTTCGTTGTTTCGCTCTTTCGTTGTTTCGCATTTTCGCACTTTCGCAGTTTCGCACTTTTGTTGTTTCGCACTTTCGCGGTTATGTTGTTTCGCACTTTCGTTGTTTCGCCCCTCCCCTCCCTTCCGCTCCACTCGCCGCTTTGTATCACGTGTGTTGTGCATTGGTCCAACGCTGCTTCAATGTTATTTGAACGTCGCAAACGTTGGTCAATATTGAACCAGCTATGTGCCTATGTTGTGTGTTTTTGGCTAATAATGATGCGGGTAACAGTCACTTGAACTAGAATACAGCCCCTGGTAACGACTATGTCTGATAATCAGTTCACAGGTGCCTGGTTTTGTCGCGGAAAAGTGTACATTATCTGTTACTCTTTTATATGACGTCTGTCGTTTGATAGAGAGGGGCGTCGCTTGCCCCAGCGAGACGTTATTATTATTAGCACACGCTGTGGCGTCGCTACGCCCTAAATCTCACGCCTGCCCCGAGACAGGCTTTAGTGGGGCGCAGACGGCTTATATCGGTCACAAAATGCCTGGTATTGTCCACAACATCAATTTCTCTGCGGAATATCGTCAGGAAATGAACATGAAATGAATGGGATTTTATGCCACCTGTGTGCACATATAGGCTAAACTGGGGCAGGATAACCTCATGAAGATAGTGAGATGAATGAGATGACACTGCCCTCCAAACACAGGATTCGCAACTCGAGCCTTGGCGGTCTGATGCCGTGCACGTTACCTATGGGTCACGTAGGCTCACCACACTACTTTTTTTTACGAGTGGATGGGGAAGAAGCAATTTTTGTTTCTTTCAAACCGCCGAGACAGGGGAACGAACCGGGGAACGAACCCGGTATCGGCGTGAAAGGCAGCGGTGTTAACCGCTACCCTAGGTCCCCCGCCCATTTATATCGCCAAGAACATTACTGAGAACAGAGTGATTCGCCACAGGACGAGTTCACTTGACATATGACAGCGCAGTAGGCGTAAATGATTATTTCCAAGTAAACTAGCGTAATTGCATCATGTTACTTACGATAGTTTGCCTGCTAGTGTTTGTGGGCCGTTCAACAATTACGTAACGATTTTGACACCTCTTCTTCGTAACACTTTTTAACGCTATTTTGACTAAATCCCGTAACTCATCACTTAACCCCCCTCTAAGCATTACGCAATTGGTGAACGGCCCTTTAGGCTTGTATTCGGCACTTCTAAAAAAAATTGAAAAAATAAAAAAAAAATACATAGCTAGGTAATTATTTACTCAACATCTAATCACGAAAATGTGCATGATCATAAAATAATGGCTGAAAGATTAGCTTGTCAGTGAAAACTGAATTTCCACCTATATTGTAAATGTTGTTACGCGTTTTGCCTTAGCTTTGCATTATTTCCATGCTGACGTGAGCTTTTAATATACCTTAAGATGCTCTCACACTTAAGCTATAGCTTATGAATCTTTGAATTTCGCTCGGCATAAATTCGCCCATCAATTGCGAAACAACGAGAGTACGAAACAACGAAAGTACGAAACTGCGAAAGGGCGAAACAACGAAAGAGCGAAACAGCGAAAGTGCGAAAGTACGAAACAACGAAACTGCTAGACTACGAAACAACGAAAGAGCGAAACAACGAAAGTGCGAAACTGCGAAAGTGCGAAACAACGAAAGAGCGAAACAACGAAAGTGCAAAACAGCAAAAGTACGAAACTGCGAGATTATGAAACAACGAAATAGCTAAACAGCGAAAGTACGAAACATTGAAACTGCGAGACTGCGAAACAACGAAAGAGCGAAACAACGAAAGTGCGAAAGTACGAAATAACGAAAGTGCGAGACTGCGAAAGTGTGAAACAACGAAACTGCGAAAGTGCGAAAGAGCGAAACAGCGAAAGTAAGAAACTGCGAAAGTACGAAACAACGAAAGTGCGAAACAACGAAAGTGCGAAACCGCGAAAGTGCGAAACAACGAAAGTGCGAGACTGCGCAACAACGAAAGTGCGAAACAACGAAAGTGCGATGCGAAACAAAGAAGCTGCGAAACAACGAAACTGCGAAAGGGCGATGCGAAACAAAGAAAGGGCGATGAGAAACAACGAAAGTGCGAAACAACGAAAGTGCGAATCAACAAAACTGCGAAAGGGCGAGATGGCCCTATCCGGACACCATAGTGTAGGAATATTCGATTGATATAATAAGTGTCACCGCCTAAACAGCTAGCTGACTGATTGAGTAGTGAATAGGCCTATTACCCTGGCATATTACCATAGTGTGCACTGTTAACTATCGTCAACAATGACCGCTTCAGGTATAGGGATGGACACAATGACTCTATGGGGACATGGTCGTTGGCGCCTAAACATTTATTTATTCACTGTACACACACGATCATAGATATCATACCGTCACCTGGTCACAGGCCACCAATATTGAAATGACGAAAATCAATCAAACCTAGATATGAACTGTCAAATACAGTAGGGACGTATTCGATGATTACAGAAACCTGTCCACGCGCCAGATAAACAAGGCGGTGGCATATTTTATATTCGAGAGATTCCCAGGCAGCCCGGAAAGTTGACCCAAATCTATTTTAATGTTGGACCAACGTCAGAGACGCTGGTACAATATTAAAACAGTTTTAGGTCAACGTCTGATTTTTTTCTGCTGATAATAATTACAAAAAAGAATTCTAAACTCCCAGCTATCTGGGAATTATTACTATGAGTGGATAGAGCCCGGCTGCATATTAATTCATTCAAGACGATATTTTCAGATGTTTCTGTGGACGGGACATTTTTAAAAATGTATTTTTTATGAATACCTCGGGCTGTGTCATATACCGTCGAAGTAGCTTGCCCGAGATATCTCGGGCTCCGTCTGGAATGAGTTAACAATTACATTAACGTTCTCTGACTTCCCAGTATGTCACTAAGTCAAGTGAAAGGCTTGTTTGCTCTAACAATTTAAACCCCAATTTCATGTGTGTGAAAAGGGTCGTAAATAGTATGGCCATCAATACTTATCGAGTGGGGATACTACTACTATATGAAAAACGTTCTAAATATAACCTGTATTAGAATATTTCTACCACTAATGGAAGTGAAGGGAGTATTTATCCAACTGTGGTGGCTTCTAGGTTCTGCATACAGCCCAGTGGTGGATCCAAGGGGGGAGGGGGTTTGGGGGTTTAACTACCCCCCCCCCCCCCTCAGAAAAAAATCATCACCTTATTAAGGGGTTTTCTTATGAATTTGTGATATACTGAGTGAGAAACAGTGCCCAATATGCCTTAGATTGCATGAGAAAACCTTTGGAAAGCAAAAATTTTCCCGGGGGCGTGCCCCTCGACCCCTTTACAGTATGTATTTTTTTTTAATTTCAACCCCCCCCCCCCTCCATCAAAAGCTATATCCGTCCCTGCAGCCACAATCTATAAGTCAAAGGGGTTATTGAAGGTTCTTTAAACCTTACAATGCCGAAATATTTTTGAATCAACCATAAAGATCAAAGTTATTTTAAATTTTAAATGTCTTTAATTTACCAATGTTATGGGCCTACGGACATTATATTTTGTATTAATTCTTTTAGCGCGGGAACCGACTTTAGACGTCAGAATCTGACGTCTACAGAAGTCAGATTCTCTGAGAGAATAAAATGAACAGGTGTCTTACGCATCATCGGCATCAACTTCCGGTGTAGTGTCAGTTTTAGCTTCTTGCGCTTCATCTGCTTCTTGTTTTCCGTTATGTGTGTCATTTTTCAATTCTTCTTTGGATTCGTTTTCATTGTCTTCTTGTGTCTCGTTAGACTTTTCTGATTCGTGCGTGTGTTTTTCACTATCCGACTCATGTGATTCTCTCGACTCCTCTGATTCGTGTTTTTCTGATGCGTGCGTGTGTTTTTCACTATCCGACTCATGTGATTCTCTCGACTCCTCTGATTCGTGTTTTTCTGATTCGTGCGTGTGTTTTTCACTATCCGACTCATGTGATTCTCTCGACTCCTCTGATTCGTGTGTCTGTTGTTCATTATCTGCTTCCTCTGTTTCTTTAGAGTGTTCCGATTGGAGTGTCTGTTTTTCAGTATCAGCTTCCTCTGTTTCTTTGTGTTCCGATTCGTGGGTATGGTGTTCGTTATCTACTTCTTGTGTTTCTTTAGAGTCTTTCGACTCTTGCGTTTCTTCTTCATTGTCCACTTCATGCGCTTCGTTAGAGTCCTCTTGTGTGTGGTTATTGTCTTTGTTATCCACGTCCTCTGTTATATTGGAATCTTCGGATTCGTGTGTTTCTTCTGTTTTTAAATCCTGAAACGATTCCTCTGGATTAATTCCTCCCGAGTCGTCCGTTGAGCAATCATGCTTGGTTTCTGTTTCCAGCGCCTCGTCTTCTCGCCGCAACTTCTCCTAAACAAATCAACCTATTATTAATTCTTAATGCTGAAGATATTAGCCCAATTCTGGTATTTCCACCTTGCTTATACAACAACTGAATTATAGGCAGTGACTAATTTGATTCAGTCATGCGACAGACTGAGATACATAACTTCGCAGCTTAAATATCGTCGCCTCGGAGCTAAAGGATCCTATCTGCCACTCTAACGAGTGTCAGATAGGATCCTTTAGCTCCGGGGCGACGATATACTTAATTGATTTTTTTAAATTGCTAAGACTACACTCAACTCATTATTAAGCGCCATACTAGTTGTCAGATAATTTGGCGAGTTTGGGGCATTTTGCTAACTGCTGTAGAAATGGTAGAGTTATAACGTGAAATACTGTATATAGTTAAACTTGTAAATTAATGAAATAATAAAAGTCCTACCGCTTTCCATTGGGCGAACATTCTGTGACCCTGACGTCTGTGGATGTAACGTAGTCGTCTTTAAACAAGGTAAACCAGTTCTCTGCAATATTTAAAGTGACACCCACAAGTTTCATGTATGACCAACTAACCAATCTTTATGGAAAATATATAAAATATATGAGCAAATAAAATACAAAGACCCGCCTTTTCAGTTATTTTGTCTTTTGTAGGTGATGAAGTGCTTATAGGCCTGGATTTGGTGGCAGTGCACAATAGACACAGTCGTATAATGACCATCTTAATCAATCCTTAAAGCGCTGAAATACTTTTACAAAGCATGGAGATCAAAGAGTTTTTTTTAATTTGAAATCTTAATAAATGCCTTAGTTAGGTATTTCTTCATTTGAATACCTACATATGTTATGAATCGGCCGCCATTATATTTTTTTTACTTTTTAGTGCGGGAGTCGACTTTAGACGTCAGAATCGTTCGTCCATAGACGTCAGATTCTGACACCTAAAGTCGCTCCCCGCGCTGAAAGGGTTAATTTGATTGGTGTGTACGAGCCTAGCAACTATAATAAATCGACTAGTAGTAGTAGATTTTGGCCTTCTAAATATGTTCCTAATCAGTGTGTTAAATACGTCTTTGCCAAGATCAATAAATGGATATTTTACACCTGTCTGCTATAAAATGCGCACTTATAATCAAATTATTATTATGTTGACATTTTTAAAATAATATTATGGTAATACGACGCTTTAGAAATGTCATTGCCAAACAATTAGATTTAGATTATTTTTATAATTTAAGGAACACTGGAATTAAGACTTTTAGTTAGTCTATTCCGTGCAATGTCACCTCGCGAACACAACACGTTGAACCATTGCAGGTTTAATGTTGGCTCACCGTCTACGGCGTCGGACCAATATAAAACCAGCATTGGTTCAACGACCTGCACACGTACGTGTTTATTGGGAATCTAGAATACAAGTTTAAACCGTGTAGATTCTCATCCTTTACCATTGATATATGAGGCTACAACGAGGTATAAGCTATAAACACACCTTTCTCAAAATACGCCAGTAACTGCTCATTTGACAAGTCAGTAGCTACTGCTTTGCACTGCAGAGTGGTCAGGGGTCACATACACGTCGCCCACCTATATCGTCTTCTGTGAATTTGTATTACATGATGTGAATGACCTTAATTCTTTGAGCTCCAGCGTCCCATTTTTGAACCACACATATTTTGAATTCGTTGAATAAAAATGCATCATTCGTCACAATAAAGATGTATTGAGTTTGATTTTGAGATTTTACATCTAGGGCATTATTTCAGAAAATATTACCATTTTTATTCCCCATGAGGTGGGAATTGCGACAGCAATTCACACCTCATGGGGAATAAAAATGGCGTTAAATACAGGATGCTAAGAAGTTTAAAACTGTGTTAACGACATCTGGCTTGATAAACAAACAGCAGCTTGACTTCGACCTATTGTTAAGATACCTACTCCACTCGTATCATGTACCGTATCGATGATAAATAACACTGCTAAACATATTCACAGGCTAGAATAATCACTTTGACTTCTATTTTGTGTGCCAATCCCCACTATATTTGATTTCAACTTATTCCAGTAGCACTTTAACGCAAGCCTTAATTTGAAAAAAAGAAGCATTCAGCTGAATAATGTATTCAATCGCTAAACCGTGAATAAATATTTGAGCTTAATTTTGACAAAAGTAATCACAATTTAATAATTTTGTATCCACTTGATGTCAGCGAGAAGCAATTTCAGATGTACGGGTGGAAATTTCAATTATACACAACTTGACCGCTTGAAAAGTACATAATAATATACCTGCGATTTTTGAATTGCTAAACGATCAAGGCCAGACTTCATCATGCTGCAGTTTTCAGAGGTATTCGCTCTCACGTGTGGAAACAACTAAGTCTGCCTCTGCCAGGATGGACTTTATTCACTTACATTTAAGATTAATATAGGTATCACTAGGTATTAGGTAACTTGAACTACAATGAAATGCCGACTGTTGACCAACTGGCTCCAATGCATGTGAGGCTGTAAGCACTTTTATACTGCCTTTTTAAAGCCTATATTATCATCATGATTATGGTGATCAAAAGTGAAGATGTGGGTTTCCTATATAGTACGCACTCCAGCAGATACAAATCGTTGAATCAATGTTGGTTAACCGTTGGTCCACCGCCTACGACGTTTGACCAACGTTAAACTAACATCAATTCAACGCCCTGTGTCTGCCGGGTAATCCGTAATTTAAAACAAGAGATCATTCATATATTATTATGATATCTGATAAATAACAACTGTGTCTAGCTAGTGAACCTGTTAAGGTATTGTTTTCATTCGTGTTAAGTTGGCAATTACTTTAGCAATGCAAGCATCAATTCAATGGAAAATGTTATGATATGAGCTACTTCAGATTAAACCAGTTTATTACGATAACTATTGTTATGAATGTAATGATCTTGCTGTAAAAGAGAAATATTAAGATCAAGTAAATCCTGATATCTGTATTATCCAACCACTAAAATCACACCGAATTTATCGCCTGGTCTATTAATTTGTTATCACAACAGGTACCAAATTTAAAAGTGAGAAATATGTTTCTCAATGAATGACATCGTCAAACATTCGCATTTAACTTAGACAAATCACATTAATTTCAACCTCTCAACTCTTCTTTGCCCACACTCCACCAAAAAACGTAGTCCTGTAGCCCAATTTATTTTTAAAAATTGTGATGTAATATTTCAAGTAGAGCTTGATAAGCAATCATTAGACGCACCGTAATATAACTGGCACATACCTATATAACCATCAGAGCTTTTATGTGGAATAGTTGTAAGATGACACCAAGGTCATTTTAAGGTCAAATAAGCAGATATTTTAATGTCTGAAAATCGCATTATTGCTAACTTGGGCGGCTACCGAGGATTCGCATTATTACGAACATGGACAAAGAAGGGTCAAATTCCTGGGTGGTGCATCGTGGCACATTCACTACAAGTGATGTAATATTGAGCCGCCATTAACATTTTAATTCACCCTTCAAGGCTAGCTGCCCTAATTATTGTGAATATTTTGTCATTTTAAAAATAAATCACTTACCGGTGCTCCGCTCTAATGCAGTGTCCCTGGACAACCCCGTACTTTAAGTGTGCATTATTTATAGTCGGTAGTTAAGGGCGTCTACATACACTCTCACATGGGTGTATTGATGCATTGACAAGTACATAAAGACGAGAGGCTTGTCGTGCAAAGGCAAACAGCAGTAGCTGCTTACTTTTCAAGTAATCAGTTACTGCGGTTTGTCTGTGCATTGCAGTTCACTGGGCCACACACCACGTGGGAGCCTTTAGGCACATATCACATTCCGTCGCTGTTCCAACAGTAAACCAACATTGCTCCAATGTCTGGGTGTACTGCGAGACAACCCGCGCTTCATTTCAGACTTCTTCAAATAATATTCTACCTTAGAACACATTCAGCAAACATGAAACATTGACCCGAAGCTGTTTTAATGCTGGTAAACCGTCGCAGACTACCGCTTAACGTTAATCTAATAATCATAGATCAACATAGCTTTCTTGGTCCTGGTCCTGGTCGATAATAGCGGCCCCGGATCGTCCCCAACTCTGGCATTCATGTTCCAAGCACAATGTATCGTTCCTACCCACTAGTAAATATGATGTTTTATTTAAGTAACTGAGAGGTAGCGTGCTTGGCCTCAGACCTCCAAGACTCGAATTTCGAGCCTTGTATCTGGAGGGCAGTGCCGTCTCATTTATTTCACCTTCATAAAGAGGTTTTACTGGTCCACTTTAGCCTATATTTGCACATAGGTGGCCTAAAACAATTCATTCTTTCCAATGAGTGCGTGAGTGAATAAATGATTGTATATGAATGAATGAATGAATATATGAATATTCAATTAATTAATTAATTAATTAATTAATTAATTAATTAAATAATTAAGTAATTAATTAATTAATTAATTGATAATTGATTTTCCGTAAATGTTGGCAGGATATCGCGGCTAAGCCTGACCAAGAAATAGTACGGAAAATCATGCAAATAATAAAACCGACTGAATATTATGAGTAAGTTATTTTTTATCACATTTATATTATTATACATTTTTATCATTATTATTTTCTCATAACCATATTATGTGGCGACTTATTGTGGCGATAATCAGCATAAATCCAACATGGTGGGTTAATCTTCCTATAGTCTGCTTGATAAAACTTAAATCATGGGACTAATCTTTCAAATCGTGACAGAAGCATCAAATTTGACACACATTAGGGATAAAAATGGATCTTCACAAAAACATTTTGACCATCAAAAACTTGCAAGATGGCGGCCAAATCATAGGCACCCCCTTTCCACAACCACCCCTCCCCCTCTACACTATATACCAAGGTGGACAATAGAATGAGTCGAACAGCAGACAACAAACTCAATACCTAAAAACATCAACCAGTTCACGTAATTCTAGCTTCGTGGTAACATAAAAAGTTATGGCTAAGACGTATGGGAGAGATAGTAAATCAGTAAAATTGTGGCTCCACTCGATGTTTTGAACGGGGCGATAATTTAAGTGGTGTTGTAATATACGTTAAAACAGTACAATCTGTAGATGGAAAATAAATGATGTTCAGATGATGAAGTGAGGGTGGGGTGATTGGGCATTGTCGGTTATTGAGAGAGTTTTCCTCCAGTCATCGAGTAAGGGGTTCTGGGTATGTTCAGGGGATCTACCCCCAGTCACGCCGATATGGCCAGAGGTTTCGCTGTGCAATTTAAAGTTCAAAGGCCCATTCCCAGGATAAATGGCATGCTTTTGTTTTAGCTCTGTTATATCTTTTTGAATGGTCGAATGAGTGAAGGCAACATTCCGATAGATTGCAACTTTTAGGAACAGCCGTTGGTAGCGTAATCAGGTTTAAACAAAAGCCGGATTATGACAAAATGTCGGTCATTAGATTTTCGGGTAAAATTATGTTTTTTCTTATAATTTTAGAGGTTTTTGTATCTGGAGGGCAGTGCCGTCTCATTTATTTCACCTTCATAAAGAGGTTTTACTGGTCCACTTTAGCCTATATTTGCACAAAGGTGGCCTAAAACAATTCATTCTTTCAAATGAGTGCGTGAGTGAATAAATGATTGTATATGAATGAATGAATGAATGAATAATTAATTAATTAATTAATTAATTAATTAATTAATTAATTAATTAATTAATTAATTAATTAATTAATTAAATAATTAATTAATTAATTAATTAATTGATAATTGATTTTCCGTAAATGTTGGCAGGATATCGCGGCTAAGCCTGACCAAGAAATAGTACGGAAAATCATGCAAATAATAAAACCGACTGAATATTATGAGTAAGTTATTTTTATCACATTTATATTATTATACATTTTTTTCATTATTATTTTCTCATAACCATATTATGTGGCGACTTATTGTGGCGATAATCAGCATAAATCCAACATGGTTGGTTAATCTTCCTATAGTCTGCTTGATAAAACTTAAATCATGGACTAATCTTTCAAATCGCGACAGAAGCATCAAATTTGACACACATTAGGGATAAAAATGGATCTTCACAAAAACATTTTGACCATCAAAAACTTGCAAGATGGCGGCCAAATCATAGGCACCCCCTTTCCACAACCACCCCTCCCCCTCTACACTATATACCAAGGTGGACAATAGAATGAGTCGAATAGCGGACAACAAACTCAATACCTAAAAACATCAACCAGTTCACGTAATTCTAGCTTCGTGGTAACATAAAAAGTTATGGCTAAGACATAGAGGAGAGATAGTAAATCAGTAAAATTGTGGCTCCACTCGATGTTTTGAACGGGACGATAATTTAAGTGGTGTTGTAATATACGTTAAAACAGTACAATCTGTAGATGGGAAATAAATGATGTTCAGATGATGAAGTGAGGGTGGGGTGATTGGGCATTGTCGATTATTGAGAGAGTTTTCCTCCAGTCATCAAGTAAGGGGTTCTGGGTATGTTCAGGGGATCTACCCCCAGTCACGCCGATATGGCCAGAGGTTTCGCTGTGCAATTTAAAGTTCAAAGGCCCATTCCAGGATAAATGGCATGCTTTTGTTTTTAGCTCTGTTATATCTTTTTGAATGGTCGAATGAGTGAAGGCAACATTCCGATAGATTACAACTTTTAGGAACAGCCGTTGGTAACGTAATCAGGTTTAAAAAAAAGCCGGATTATGACAAAATGTCGGTCATTAGATTTTCGGTAAAATTATGTTTTTTCTTATAATTTTAGAGGTTTTTGAAACTGTGACAACTGGCGAACGGTCATATTGATGCATAGAGTAACTATATATACCAGAACAGGACACATTTTTCTGTTATTATCACCTAATATGGATCATAGTTTAATAATATCCTTTTCACAAACTCACTTAGGGGGCGCGTTTTGGGAACACGAGGGGTGCGTTTTAGGTAGGGCCTACAGTAGTATTTAATATTAATATTGAGCCTAAATATCAAACACAACGGATTGTTCAGTTAGTTAAACCTAATAAAGGTAAAAAAAGGTGCAGTCTGTTATCAAGTCTGAAGACCTATCACCCGACTATACATTTCACCCCCTGGTCATTAGAGCTGCTCATTCGTGTGCCATTTTCACCTGAACTGAGAACATACAGTCCTGCAGCCATTTCGGCGCATTTGACTTATAGTACACATTGCAATCTCTATCCTACCAGGTGGGTTTTACTAATTTTCACCTGAGTGAAGTGAAGCATTTGAGGGTGAAGTACCTTGCCTAAGGGCACAAAATCAAAACAATGTCCCTGGAGTTAGAGGAGAGAAACGTGATATTTCTCTGAAAATCCTGCACCAGGCGGGATTCAAAACCGCACGACAGGCAGCGACATCGGCAGAGCGCCACACTCTAACCATTGCGCCATGTCCCTCTAATAGAATTGGGCCTATAAAAATGTAATATTTTGGCGATGTGTATAAATCGGACGCCTACTGTCAATGCTTTAAAAAAATAACCTGAAGATTAAAATGAAAATAAAGTAATAATATATCATGTTAAAATTATGGTTAGTGTAGTGTAGTGTGGTGTGGTGTAACATGTGTAAGTACTAGTGTGGTGTAGTGTAAGGCCTAGCTAGTGTAGTGTAGTATAGTGTAATGCCTAGTGTAGTGTATTGTGGTGTAGTGTAGGGCCTAGTGTGGTGTAGTGTAAGGTCTGGTATAATGTAGTGTTTTAAGAACAGTGTTCCTAAAACACCCCTTTTGGGCAGAAAATTATCAGGGAACCTAAATAAAAATCATTTGAATTTCTTTCTTTAACAAATTAAACAAAATAAGATGCTGAATAAACAGGTATTATCCATGACACAATTTATAAAAAAAAATTGGGATCTTGGAGGTTTTCAAGTAGGTGGGGGGGGGGGGGTGCTATAGGCACTTTCCCCTAAGGTCTCAGATGTATATCGTATAGCGAGATTCCGCTGCAGAAAACACAACCTTCCAGTTGAAACCGGATGTCATAGAGGTATACCCAGAGAACAAAGAAAGTGTAACTGGTGTGTGAGTGAACTGGGAGACGAGTTTCATTTTATTATGAATTGCTGAAATTTCAACACTCTTCGAAGCCAATTAATTAAAATACATCATACGATTCGTCCATCGGCTTTCACATTTGATAAATTAATGAATACCTCGAACATGTTGGAATTAAAAAACTTTTGCACATATATCAGTATTGTACAAAAATCAATTAATTAATGTATATAATAACACTGTATAATACTGTCATTAAGCCCATCTGGTTTTATCTGTACATGTCTGTTAAATAACAGATTCTATGAATAAATTATTGTCTATTGTTTATTGTCTATATCACATTGTCAAAGACGTTGCGAGTTTAATTACAACGTAATCGGGAAATCACCCCTTAACAGGGCTTTCCTGACAGGTTTTACATTTACAAACAGAAAGGGTCAACACATCTCAGCTTGGCCATTTGAGAATTTCCTCAGTGTTGACCCTTTTGAAGAAAAAAATC